>JAZGTH010000026.1:6187500-6787500 GCA_036877525.1 Chromobotia macracanthus | reverse complement strand
CCACGCCGGTATGTGACCTTGCGGGCGACAGCTGATGCGCGAGATTTGATTATCGTCAGGGATCATCGAGGGGGAAGAGTCGTGGTATTTTAGCATACTGATTTAATTGCGCAGAGCTCGATTTGCCATTTTGGTAAATGGCCGCTGCACAAGTTAATGAGGCTAAATGAAAGTGATACTTGAATTGGTACAGCGAGGGTTTTGTCTCATTCTTTTTTTTCAGTCCAACATCAGGACTGGAACAGGCATCAACCCTCTGTGACCTCCTGCAGGCTTTTATCAGGGAAATTACATTTTGTGCTATAGACATATACAGACTCCCAGCACTATGATGAATACACCACATGGTCAAAAACATGTGTACACCTCCGTCTAATTAACAGGTTTGGCTAGGCCTATTAATTCCAGTGAGACAGATTTTAATGCTACATCATACATTGTCAACTGTGTGACTAAGTTTGGGAGGGCTCCAAGTTCAGTAACCTCATACAGTAACCCCAAAAAGTATCTGGACACTTAAGCCACAATTAAAAATATATGAATATCTTTGCATTACAGAATAGCATATCAAACCTGTTATTCATTTTTATTTTTTGAAAATATCACATTCATTCTCTGCTTTGCGCTTTTGTTTTGTGGACTTTTAGTTTGTAGTTTTGGTACTTGGTTTTTTAATGCTCACTGTTTCTCCTCCTAATTGCCTTCAGCTGTCCGCCTGCAAACTGCGTTTGCTTTCACACTCTCATTTCTTAGCCATAACACAAGCAGACGTTAAGCTAAACATTTTGCAGATACGAAGTTTACAAACTATCATTTTATATAACAATAGATGCCTGATTAAAAATGTTGACAAAAAAAACTTTCTGGGTGTTATGCTTTGTGAGACATGCTCGTACTGCAGCTATTGTGGATCTGTGGTTACACTTAAGGGAAACTGGCTAAAGTTACCATGGAACTAATGTGTTAAATACGGTTAATAAACATGGTGAAAGTGAAGTTAGTGTTGAGAACAGTTGTACCAGTGCTCTGCTTTGGCATTATGGGATGGAGTGAAGGTTTTGGAAACAAGGACAAAGCTTTTATGAAGTGGGCCAGTTTACCTGATGCCAGGTTTCTGCTGCTCACAGATTTCTTCTGGTCCAACATACTGTGTCAGATCTGGTTTCAATGACAAAACCTGATATGTGGGTTGAAGATGAGATTATGATAAAGCCTATCAAATGGCATGTCCTGTGGGTCCAAAGACTTTGCAGTATGTGATCATGTTAAAATAAAAAAGGCATTTAGTTAGTGCAGAAAAAATCTGTCTGTCTGTCTGTCTGTCTGTCTGTCTGTCTGTCTGTCTGTCTGTCTGTCTGTCTGTCTGTCTGTCTGTCTGTCTATCTATCTATCTATCTATCTATCTATCTATCTATCTATCTATCTATCTCTTTATATCTATATATCTGTCTGTCTGCCTTATCTGTTAGGTTGTATGTCAGTGTGTCAATCAGGTTATATGTCTTTGTGCAAACTTCATTTATTTAATAAACAGATATCCGACACTAACAGGCCCTTTGGGAGAGGAGGTAATTGCCCCCCAGTTAAAAGGGTATAATTAAACGGGTTATTAGAGTTAGCCGACTGAACACAGACATGCTTGTTTACAGCCGCTCTGCACAGTGTTCAGATCACTGCTTAAGACCGATGTTTCTTGTTTTTACAGTGCTTTTTTTACCTGCAAAAATTTAAGTCCAAATTCTGATACCTCTTCAAAATGTCAAACTTTAAGGACTATGGAAAATCTGAAACAACGAAACGTCTTGCCATGAAATTAATACATTTTTTTCCACACTTTTCATAGGTCACTAATCAGAAGTAAAGTTCGTGACATGAAATATTAAACCCGTATTATGTGTAGAAAAGGTCAGATTTTCACAAGATGCTCTTTGGAACAGCTCAAAGACACGCTGTTACTAAAGCAAATACTGTAATAATAGCAAGAATATATTTATTTCATGCTCATTTTTCAGTTCAATCGTTTACTTAAATTGTTGTGCTGATAATCATGTCCATATTCCAAGGAACTTTGTAGTTATAGAAATACAGGCTTTTGAAATTCACTGTATGTCTTTTTGTTGGATTTTTCTGTTGTGTGCAGTAATTATTCTCATGCATAAAAACTGTGAACCATCGACTCATACACTGACCTGAGCAAATCCATCGTCATAGCAACAGATCTGTCTTTCTGCAGCTATCACTCAGGCCTTCATTTTCCTCATTGTTTTCACTATTACTTAAACCCTGCTGTATCTTTCTCTTCACACACTGTCATAAGTATCATATCATAAGTTTATCTCTGTAAGATTTGTGCACTTGTTAGTATCTTGCATTATTTACTTTTTGGTGACATTTTTCTATTTTTCTAAGTTTTTGTTTTGATAGAGGAAGATTGTTCAGTCTGTGCAGAGTAAAATCGTACAGTGTGCACCCCGCCTGTTAGAAACACTTGAGTTCATTTTGTTAAAACGGACACAGACAGCTTCAACATAAACACACACATAAACTCCTGGTACCATGATGGCCAGCTCCGGAAGTGCCCCCTCTGCTACACGTTTCTTACTTTTCTCTCTGTATGTTATTAATGGCGTAATCAAGCCGTCCCCGCACATGCGACTGGGGGGATGCGAGAATAAGCATTTTTCATGCCTGTTTAGATAAGATTATAGCTCATAGGATCAGATAAAGTGCCCCCCTATCCCTTTGCTTTATTTTTGAAAGTGGCCTAGTTTTTAAAAAGTTGAATATAGCAGGACAGTGTCAGAGAGCGTTTAATGTAGAGAGAAAGGACACAGTATGAAAGCAGTGGATGCTGCTACAGTAGGTGTGTGTGTCTATTTCAGTTTTAATAGAGCATTGCAAAATCTTAAAATGTCAAAAAACTCTGTGCTTTTGTGCTATTTTCCAAAGTGGATAATTTGTTATGGATAATAGTATAATAGGACATAGTTTGTGTATGAAAAAGAATTGACCCTGTCGCTTATTGCCTTAAATAGGCAGTTGCCTTATATAGAAGCAGCAGCAACTGTCCATTACAATGCATTGTGGGATTGCCTTGACCACATAAGATACATGTGAGACAGAAACAGGGTGTCCCGCAGGCCTGGGGCCAGATTGGTGATTTATAGCAACGTTTTATCTTTGTGCGAGTGTATGTGTGTTTCCACATACAGGGAGTCAAGCAGGCACAGGTGAATAGTCCTGTCACTGTGTGTGACATTGACTAATGAAACACATTTCTTGTCGCATACACACATATAAACACGCTAAAGCTGCAGTCTGCCATGACAACATTACAGCCTGTCAGCCTCGTCACCATTTCTCCACACACTCCTGTTAAATCTACAGTCATCTCTAATTCCTTTTGGTCAAACAAGCTGCCATGTTAAGTGCTCCCAAATTCAATTAAGCTTCGGTATTAAACAATATAATGTGTGTGTGTGTGTGTGAGGGTGAGGAATGATTTGGTTGTATCTTCTTCAGCTGTGCAAATCAAGTCATTTGTGGTGAGTCTCTCTCTCTCTCTCTCTCTCTCTCCCTCCCTTCCTCCCCCTCCTCTTCTCCCCCTCTCTCTGACCCTCCCTCCCTCATGGCAGTTTTCACCCCTTCCACCATATATTGATCTCATTAATTGTTTGTCAGATGTGTAATTAAACAGGACAGGGGGGCATCTTGTTAGCAGCTGGGGTCTTTATGTGCTCTTTGGACTCCAGTCTTAGTTAAACTGCGATGGGAAATTAGAAAGCCATCACTAAGCCCAGTGGGAACATCTGTGGGGGCCCGGGGCCCTAGTTTGGGAGCCTTTAATAGCCGATCACGTAAACAGCTTCATTAGAGTGCATGCAGCATCAGACACACTGACATAATATTTTTAATTTCAGGCTAATGGTGTTTTTTTGCATATACCAGCAACACAGCGTTAAGGATTCTCTACGAGTGAGAGAATATGAATTTAGACTTGAGAATAATTAGATCGTTTAACTAAGGGGTGAGACATCTGTCCAGGTTCTGATGGAGATTATACTGTAGACATACATGCTTATTAATAGTTCACAGGAAATACATACAGCATGAAGGGTTGAGGAATGTGACGGGGGAGCCAGGAAGGTACGGTAATCATGTCACCTGGTGAAGCACGTTTTATTGTCATCCTACTGACTGTGGTAAGACTGAAGTCAATTATCTTTTTGCACTGTGCAGCTTGCCTGTCTGTTTGACAAAGTACATCAATACTGCCAACTGCCATGCAGATCGCAGTTTGGTTTTATGGTTGTGGCCTCTTCTTGCATCTGAATACATTTGAAATCAGGGAGAGCAGCTGTGTGATGTGTTGTGAGCACCAGGGTGTTATAAATAGGAGGATATATACAACACGTGAGAAATAGATAGATATAGGTAGATATAAACAGGCCGACCAACCGACCGATCTGTTGGCTCTTTTGTGCACCTCTTCCAGCTACCAGCCTCCAAACCTTTCAGTTCAGCACAGCGGTGAATAACTGATATAAACGCTTGTGAAATAAAGAATGAGGGGAGAAAAGTCTGATAAGGGCATTAAGTGAGGAAAATGGATTTTAAAAGTACGCTAAATCCACCCTGGTCTTTGGTTTCTATAAATATTAATGTTATCCTGGCTGTTCGACAGGTATGCACAGAATAAAAAGCCAGCAATAAGTTGCCCTCAGTTGGCATATGATGCGTTTCCCTTCTCGCTTTCAATTGTTTGCATGCAGAAGTTAAAACGACTTAAAAATGAATAGATTCCCATCCACTCATCCCTTCTGCCTAATTCTTGAGCTTCTTTTATGCCGTAATGCTCACTGTAAACAATACTGTAGCATGGTTTTGTTTTTTTACATTTTTACATTTATATCACGTTCATCTTTGAGCCCCAGGAGCAGTAGGCAGAACACCATAGGAAGCAAGCCTTTTCTGAAAAGTTCTTCCTCAGGACGATTCAAGTAAAACATGAACTGAAGTCTAATGTGGCTCTGAAAGGCCATAAAAGCAGGGAATTATGGGTCATGGTGCTCTGCCTGCTAGGGTGTGTTCTGGTCACCTGTTTGTCACGTGCAATGTGGACATCATGGGGTCTTCAGCTATCTTTAAGTCACATGGCATATTGCAGGGACCCACTCTATGATTGTAAAGGAATCATGACCGTTTGCTATGCCCTTAATCTCAGTCATAGGAGGGCCACTGCAGGGGTAATTGTCTTTTAAGAAGCCTAATGCATCCAAAGAAGCTTCTACAATGACCGATTGATGGCACTGTGCCGTGCTGTTTAATTGTCTGTGTGTTCTATGTCACATTCACTGTGTGCGACAACACAGGGGGTTAAAGACATCCGTGGTGTCTAAACACAAAGAGACTTTTTCAGTTTTGTGTTGTCTACAGGTATTAACTTCTACTAGTATTAACCCTGTCAGGTAGCATCTGTCAATAGGAAACATTTCAAATACAACGTCTTACAAACAGTAAAAACATTATTATTATTTTTATTTTCTGTAATCTGTCTGTCTGTATGTCTTTCTCTGGGAAAAGACTGCAGTCAAGCTAGTCTGCCCCTTTAAAATCTATCTTAGATAATTAATTTAGTAATATCAATATCAACTGTCTAATGTGGAATATTATTTCTTTAAGTAACAAAGTTACTTACAAAGTAACAAATCTTAAATAATACTAATATTAAACATTGGATTGATGAAGTAAAAATGTCTACTAAATATGTCTACTAAAAATGTCTACTAATCAATAAATATAATAACAATAATATCAAAATATCTCTCTGATACTTTAACTCTCTCATACACAACCTGTTTTGCATATCATTTCAGGCAGAGGTTGTTTGTACCATTTGAATAAATAGAAACGTTGAACACAGTAGAACGCAGATGCCAAAGAAAATAAATGTAAAATGTATCCAAGAATTTATTTTTCTCCACATAGTTATTTTAACGTTTTTGCATCACTTTCCTTCTGGCACTCCATAACTAGACTTAACAATTGACAGTACCTGCCAAAGGAGGAAAATGCAATAGAGCTGCAAGAACTGAAGTGTGTGGATTTTACTGTCCCACACAGACCTACAGAGAAGATGGACCACCTGTAGAAAAATTAATGGGTGACATCACAGTGCTAAATATGGAAGTTGTAACAAAGCAAGTCCCGCCTTACAGTTAAAAGAGCCAATCAGTGGCATTGTGAATTGCATTAGCTGGAACAACATGAAAAATTAACAATAATAATAATAATAATAATAATAGCAATAATACAGATGTATAATCCATGATGCTGTCATTGTCAAATTTTGTTTTTTTATTGCATTTGATATAAGATTGGTTTGAGATCCTTCACATTAAAGGTGATATCATGTGTACTTAAATATATGAAGGCAAATACTGTCTGAGATCTTTTCCAAATGAACACACACACATTATAGGACACTTTCTTTGTGCACTTTCTGCACTTTCAAGACACTATGTTTCTGCATTTCGCTTTCAGTGTGAACATTTAAATGAATCTCACACACTCCTGCTATTCTCATGGTTTTAACATTTGTATTATGATCATAATGTTGAAAAAAAGGGATTTTAGATAAATGAGCCACAGTGATCATTAATTAAAAGAAACTCTATAAATTAATTAAAGGGATGGTTCACCCAAAAATGAAAACGTTGTCAGTTCACTCTTGTGTCAACTCTTGTGCTGTTTCAAACCCATATAACTGACTGACTTCAGTGGAACACAGAAGATGTTAGGTGGGGAGCTAGTGAATGCCCGTGTCTGTCCCCATTCATTGCAGAAATAAAACAGCAACAACGTTCCTTAAAACTCTCACGTGTTCCACTGAAGAATAAAGTCATATGGATTTGAGGAATGACCTGAGGTTCTTTATTAACATATAACAGATTTTTCGTTTATTTGTTTGTGTTCTGGATGAACTGCTCCTTTAAATTCATTTCTCAAGATGGCTAGCATGATCTGTGATGTCCATCCTGACAGTCCCCACAGTGCTTAGAGTCATGAGTGCGTGAGAGATCATTTGGCAGCCACCTGGTGCAGTATCATGGGGCTCTGCAATGGGGTCTGATTCTATCCTCAAGCACCCAGTTTCTGAGGACCTTACCTGGACTATCACTTCCTGTCCTCCTCCATGGCTGCATTCCATCTCCACTCATTCATGTTAGACTATGTTTCCACTATGTGCTACTGTTCAAAGTGGCAGGGAGGGGCGAGCTTAAAGCCTGTCTGCCTGATTGCATTAATTAGCGTGTTAGCTTCATTAGCGCTATTAAGCAAAAAACCCAACTGGGAAATGGAGCATGATTTTCCCCCTTTTTGTTTTTCTTTCTTGCTTTATTTATTTTGTGAAAATTAATCACATAATTCTGCCCTCTTGCTTAAAGCAGGATGAGTAAGTCACTCTTTACAGCACGCGGAGTGCAATGATCGTCCATTAATAAATATGACCTTTAATCAAACACAAGCCCATCAGCCCTCGGTCACTGTAAAAACATTTCATTCTGGAGTGATTTTTTCAGCGTCCTCTTACATGATGTTGTCGGAGGGGGTGTGGTGCATCTGTGACTAATGGGCCCCGTGTTTTTGTGGTTGAATCATTGGGGGTCAAACGCAGCATTAGCAGAACAGTATAACAGTATAACAGTAACAGTAACACTGTATAACGGTAGTTTCAGGAGCCTCGGAACATGAACAGATCGCATGATTTATCATCACGTCTACCTCTGAAAGCTAGCTGGCAGAGATTAGCAAACAAACACGCCGCTAACTGCAGCTCGAAGGCAATTCATTAAAGTTTATTTTTTTTCAGGGCACAATTTGTTTTTTTCTTTATTTCTTTCTTTCCACCCTCCGTGGACCTCCTGGCAAGCACTTTAAAATCTCAGTGTTTGATTGTTAAACAGAGACAGCAGCAGGAGTGAGAGGAGGCGAGCAAAAAGAGGCGAAAGAATGTTTTTTGTTTGTGAGAGTTCAAGGTGATGAATCTCAAGCTAAATGTTTGGAACAGATAGCAAGGATGAATGTTCATTACTGGCAAATAATTTACGTCCTGATCCCCCTCGTTAGCAATTACTAGCGCACATTAGCATGTTGCACCTCGGGATCTTTATCATCCGCTGTCAGAAGGCGAATGACACAGGATTTGCAACCTTGTACATCAACTCCCAGAATGTATCAGTGCCGACAGCTAGCGTCCTGGCAAAAGAATTAGAGTATCTGCTCAAACCATCAGGGTGAAGCATGTGCTGAGGTAATATAGAGATAAAACCTGATCTACATTATAGTGCTGTGTGGGATAATGTTTATTTATGTGGGTGTGCTTGCATGTTACTTGTTTGTGTTTTGTTCTGTTAATTCGGAGCAAATATATGTGTGCATTGAATATCTTTAGAGGCATATGCTGAAAGACATTATTTAACATACAACTCCATTAAACAGCCATATAGTAAAAAGTGCTAAAGAGGATCATGCCAGCTCACATTTCAAAGCGGATGCTGATTGGCCACTATCCGGGAACGCTTCGCAGATCTTTGCAGGCTCACGCTGAAACGTTATCCGTGTTTTTAAAGCTTTGCTCACTCACATTCATATCACTTGAACCGAATGGGTTCTAGTATTGTTTGCTGCAGGCGTCTAAGGAAAGGCCAGTAATAGGTTTCTCAGGGATGGCTGGATAAAACATGAAAGCAAAGCTGGAAATCCGGGTGATGGAGAGGAGTGTAAAAATGAGGATGGAATTGAATTGAACACATTTTATATCAGCTTCTAAATATAGCTGAATGTAGCTTTGTGCCTGGGAAGGTACTGAGGCCCAGATATGGTTGTTTAGCATCACATATTTGCAGCAAATATTGAAGTTTCCTCTTTAGAATAATTGTGTTTTGAGTAACTGTTGTCTGCTTCTGTTTCTAATGAGGTTTTTGTGCCAATTTAGAGGTAGATTGTTGAATTAGAAGAGGCTTATAAATTTATCTTGATAATTGAATCTGAGTATTGGATCTGCGTTGTATTCGAAATTAAATGTGGCTGGGGTGGCCGGTTGTCAAATAAATGTAATCAATTAGTAATTTCTTTAAGAAAAACAACATCTGTAGATTTGCCATGACACTTAACAGTCAACATGACACTTAAAATCATTTGGGAGAGCATTGTTGTGTTGTCGTTTTAATTAACAGCATTTTTTTCTGCAACCTAACCACTATGTCTGATGTTTGTTGTATTAGTTTGCGATGTTTTGGCAGGAGTGTAGGAGTAGTTCTCAAAGTGTGTTTACATTTCAGATTAAATAAATGTGCATAAGTAGAGTTGGTCATCCGTCCATCAAAAACATTGGTGATTGGTGAAGAATTGCTGAGGTTTCACTGTGTCAGCAGGTCATGTCAGATGTCTTCAGGGGTCAGGTCATGTTATTAACCCACAGTCAGCACAGGTAATTGGTGAAGAGTAAATAATCACAGCAGGACACATACCACATGGCCTTAGTCTGTGCTGACTCCATTGAAAACTGTAGGTAAGTAGCAGACACACACATATGTGAAGGATGTGAGGGGTGTAATTCAGAAAACTGAAGCGCTGGCCTGGGTGTACCATGAGAAGTTTGTGACAATCACTTGTTTTCTATTACCCCTCAGAGCTGTCAACTCTCTGCTGGCTTTTGAGCAATCCACACAGTTACCCACAAACACATTGTGACTGTGTAACCCACAAGATCTCATCAGTTACATGGGAGACAAACCCCCTTAAGAGTAAGGATAGTACAAAACTGCATGAATGTGTAATTAATTGGTGTTTCTGTAGCTGAACTGAATAATAATAATTGTTATATAGGCCACATGGCATGTATACTGCTGTAAAAGTCATGGGCTCAATTACCAGAGAAAACACAAATTAAAAATCAAATTGTAAAAATTCTGTATAAACAAGTAAACTTAACTAATGAACTAGTTTAATGACTAGATAACAAGTTGACTTAATAGGTGCATTTTTGTCAAAAAATGGCACAGTAACAACTCAAATCACCTTTGTTTCTCAGCACCCAATAATGTCCATTCTTTAGCCTTTCATGAACAAGCATCCAGCAGTTGTCAAACTTGCTCCCATTATAACATGAGGAATCGTAATCAAACACTTCGTTTCGTGCCAGTGGACATAAGCAGTGCTGATGGGACTCTGGCGCTAGTGGTCTGTATGTTCTCTAAATAGGATCCGTCATTTAGTAGCTGTGAGCTCAATGGGCTTGCTGGCTGCAGCAAGTGGTCATTATTCTTGTGGTTGTTTTGTGTAGCCCTAACCGGCGTGATAGTAGCCAGCTGACCCCGACTGTTAATCCTGTCATTGAGGGTGATGATATAAACAATTCATCCTGTAGTATTGGCACCACTCCAGTCAATGTTTTTTGAGAATGCCACTTCTACAGCACAGCGCTGGCTCCTCTGATGTTCAGAGGGAAACTTCAGAGTAGTGTGTCTCTGCATGATTACAGGGATATGCTGGGATTCTAAATTCTGGCAAATATGACGCTTAGGGATCAACAAAACTTTAGTATGCAAGTATGTGCTAGGGGTTATAATGGTACATGTAGACCAGCATGTGTAATTTATGCTTTATTTGAGCCATGCACTTACATACATTCCTCTGAGGCCATGTTAATTGAAAAACAGTTTGTAGCTGTCCATGGTCCTGAAAATTCAGATCTTGAGGTTTTTTGAAGTCTTACCCTCTTAGCTTTGTTGTATTTGTTCTTTGACCCACCCTAATTGTCTGAACCCCTGTGTCACAATTTGAAAACTAACTTTGCTAAAAAAGTATGCAAAATTAGAATACTAGCATCCCAGATTATGGTTTGATGAAAAAAGTATGCCAAAGGGCCAGATGGTGTACTATTTCCAGTGGGTTTTCAAAGTGCATCTGTGCATTTTTCGGCTAATATTGCCCACAACTGATTGTACTGAGAGAGGAAGATTTTTTGACAGATATTGATTCAGTTTTATCTGTTCTTAAATGTATGACTGAAACAATTGGCTGGATGCTAACATTCCATGAAAAGGCAAAAATGCTCTGCTCACAGCATCACAGATTTACAGCTTGTTTACTTAAACTGTTATTCAATAAATTTATTATTTCAAAGAAAGAAATAATTCAACAGAATTATGATACATAAATATTGTTATTGTAGTTTTGGGTCCAGGTTAAAATTCCCCACCACACTCCAGAGAACATCCCGACCATATAAACACACAAAAACAAGGCAACAGTAGCTTTGAGTTGCTTTCAAAGCGAGACTTATCAATTCCCGTACAGTGACCTTCATGCTCAGGCTGAAATGATGGATTTGTAGAGGAGAAGGAAGGGTTATGTTTATGTGTGAGTGTTTGTGTTGAACGATTGTGTGCTTCTGATTTTAGGCATGAAGAGACAGAGATGTTATGCATTAACCATGTTTGCAATTGCATTTTACCGTACTACTACTAGGCTTTGTTTTTTTAGTATGCATATTGTTTGGAGTTTAAATATGTATGAAATGCCTGAGTGACCTGCTTTTGCAGTACTGGTATTGAAATCATGTGGCGAATCCATCCATCCGTCTATCTGTCTGTCTGTCCATCTGTCTGTCTTATGGTGTACATATCTGTCCATTGTTTTCATGCAGGGTGATCATGGGAAAAAGCCTCTGCTGCATTCTCACAAAAATCCTGAAGCTGCTGTAAAATGCGATGCGCTCTTTGCACCACAGTATGTATTGCAGGCTTTCCCTGCTCTGCCGGCTCCACAAAGCTTAACTCAGTTGATTAGCTCCCTCGTGTCAGACAATGGTGCACTGCTGAATTAATTTGCTCTCGCTGTAACTTTCAAAAACCGAACACGTTTGAAACCCAAGCTCCATATGTAAACCCCATCAACCCCGGCTGCATTTTTGCTGACCACTGTTGTCATGTTAATGACCCACTCAGGTAATATGCCACAGATGAAATGAGAAACACTGATGTGCCTGGTTACTCAGAGAGAAAAACAAAGACAAATCAATCGAGTCTGAACTCGTCGGTGTATCGCATCCCACAATGCATTGCTGCCACATCTTCATCTACCCTCCTGTTTATCGACAGATATTGCACTTGGCAGGCAGGTGAAGCAACCGCCCCAATTGATTGGACCATAATCAGTTAATCTCTGCTCAACACTCATATCTCAGAGCCAACTGAAACTATATATCTATATTTATTTTCTGTATATATCTATATATTCTCTATATGTCTATCTAAAGTTTTCAGAAAGCCTCTGGTTTGGAACAGTTTGCAGTTTTGTTTAGATATTTGGCATATTACTGCTTGCCACCGCAATGTTGAAACAATGTTGAGACAACGTTTGACAAAGGTGTATTAACCTTTAAATGAAACCTGGCCATAACCCCTGACACGCCATGTTTAGCAGAAACTGAACTTCAGTTCATGTAGTGTGTGGATTACTCATAAGAGTAATAGACTTGACCGGACTGATGAGTCATTACAAATTCATACTTTCTGTAAGTCAGTCTTTCTTTTCACACTGGGATCAATTGTTCAGTAATTTCTTTTAAATTTTGTTTTAATTTTAGTTATTTATATATTCATGATAGCTACTCTAGACGTGGTTGCAAATGAGCTGGACATTTCCCATAAGTAAGACAATTAGTGGCTTACAGTCCATCTGCTTGAACCTGTTGTCTTCCTGCTATAGCATAAACTAAAAAAATCAGTGTAAACCTGTATATTTGTTTTTTTATTTATTCATTTCCTTCTCTTTGCATCGTCTGTGCATAAAAAAAAAAAATATATATATATGTGTGTGTACTCGTAATGAAACTTAAAACTTGTGCCCATCTTCCATTTACTAAAAGCTTTAGAAATGGAAAGCAAAATAAAGTTATGTTTGTTTGTTTTGCCCACTTGCCAAGAACAGGTTGCTCTGTGGGTCTGAAAGTCAATTGTGATTGACATTAGAAAGTTACTCTGTGAAAGCCATGCCAGAAATATACATATTGCAGAGTCTTGCTGTGCTGTTTCAAATGTACTACATCAGCTTAAAGCAGAACAAGTCATTGAATCACACACTCCAGACAAAGTGTACCTATTGATTGCTAAGCCTGATATCTCATGTTTTTTATGCTTTGGACTAAAGGGTTCATGATATATATATATTGAGCATTCCAGTGAGCAATGAAAAAGGATGGTGAATCTTTTTTTAATCATTAGCACTGAGGCAATTAGGCACTCTGTTAAAAATAAACCTCAGGCGCCCTTTTCTATCTTTCCTAACCCAGAAAACATGCTGATGCATGTTTAAAAAGAAGCTGTTTAAAAAGACTGCGTGCAATGTGTCAATTTCATTCCTCCTGTCTCGATCCCTTTCATTCTTTAAATGACATGATATATTATATGATAGATTTAAAAGTCTACATGACTCGTTATAAATGAGGCAATAATTGTGTTTATCGCCGCATCTTGTGGTGTGAAGAACACCATCTGCAGAAGATGTTGACCACAGTTCCTTTCAGTATTTAATATTCAGTGCTGATTAATTGCCTTAAATCCTTTTAATGGGGATTAGAGGTCTGATTCATTCATCTGTCTCAAGGCTGTGGTCATTTACACAGTTCTAGATAACAAATCTCAAACTGTCTGCTTTGAAACTTTGGATTTATTTACACGTGACAGTAGTCAAGCAGCAATATATATACAACCCAGTTTGATAAGATTATTGCTTATGTGTAGCATGTAGCTCAGTGGTAGAGCATTGCGTTAGCAGCGCAAATAGGTGTGGGTATGATTCCCGGGGAGCACATGTACTAAGAAAATGTATAACGTGAATGTACTGTAAGTCACTTTGGATAAAAGCGTCTGCCAAATGCATAAATGTATAATGTAAGGGTTTTGTCAATAAGAGCACCTGTTGTGAAGATACTCTTGGATCCAGTGAAATCTGAAAGGTGTGTGTTGTACCATAACACTGTTACTCTAGTGAGTTTGGAAAGATACCACACACATACTTACACACACTGACCTGCCTGTAATGACCTCATATGGGAGCCCAATAGCTTTGATATGGTCTAACCTTTATTGGGGCAGGTTTCAGGGTTCCAAGAGAACTGAGTGAGATCTGGCCTTACTTCCCAAATGGAGGCATTGTGTTAAAGTAGGCCACAGTAATGTCTTTGTCTGGTAACACATAAAATAACTGTAATTTTGTGAAATAATACTTTATTTCCATTGACACCAGCAAGTTCTTTCACAGCACTCAGTGAGACAGGGAACAACTGAACACATTAACAAAAAAGTATTGTAGAGTATTGTAAGAGTATAAAAGTCTTGTAATGAAAAATAAAGAAAAGAACGAATAAAAGAAAGAAAGAGAGACTGGACATCATGAAAAAGAATGAACAAACAAATCTAACAAAGAAACAAGAAAAGATAAACATGATTAGAAGACATAATGAGGTAAATAAACAGAAGTTTAAGAAAGAATGAACAAGATAAACAAAAATTAATTATGAACAATAGAAATAAAAAACAACCAAAAAATTAACAAATGAGAATAAGGAAGGAAAAAGACAGGGTGAAAGAAAGTTCGATTCACAGGCTGGCTGATATCGTTTCCTTTTGTATTAGCTGTCTGGCCGAGTGGCATCTCATGAGATTGACAGTGTCTGATAAGTAGCAGTTCACACTTGTCACAGACTCAATAACACCAAAACAAAAGAAAGAGCAGTGAGAGCAATGCTGCCGTACCTGCCTCTCATTCCCTCTCAGATATAAATTTCATTTTAAGACACACAGAGATTGCAGCTGTGGCTCATCTCTCCGCGTGTGCAGAAGAACAAAAAATCCCTGACCTGACCTTTCCCAGCACTCACTAAAATTCATCACGGTCTCTCTGTGCTCCTGTCAGCGTGCAAATCTGCTGTCTGTGGACACATTTTTAATGACACCTTCTTTAACAAGTCCAATCCACAAAGTTCAGAAGCAACATTTTGCTTTTGTTTGTGTAAATAGCACGGGTGTTTGCACAAAAAGTTGCCTGGACACCAGTGCCTATCCTAATTAGCAGGATGACCTATGTGACCGCTTGTCTGTTTGAGTCTGTTTCCACACAACGATGCTGGCATTTGTGTGGAGGACTATAAAGATGGTTTGGTTTGGCAAACAAAATCCATGTTACATTGTCGTTTTAGTCATTTGTGAGTTGAGGTGAGGGGAATTTTGGAGATGTTCATTATCAGCTGTGAGGATCTTCAAAGGCGTGGGTTAATAGAAAACATTTCAGTGGTCTTGTGATGTTCCTCTATTAGTGCATAGGTGCATCAGAATGACTATGTTCTGTTTTGATCACGTTACTTATGTCCACACAGGCTATGCCACAAAACACTTCACAAGTGTGAGATACCTGCAAGAGCAAAGCCTTTTTACATTACACTATAAGAAAGTGTCGATTTGCAGGAGAACTTTGAGGGCTTGGGGTGTAATTTCTCAGAGGTCACAGGTGTTTGTAGATTTCGGTTTTTGCCTGTTATGTTTTTACCTGGAGAGGAAATTGATAGACCAGGATGTCCTGCATCAGGGAAATTTGGGTCTATTCTAGCTTTTATTCTATTCTGATATTTATTGTGGAGTTTGTGGTCAGCTGCTGTCACATTTGAGCTTTTAACACACACACACACACACACACCTGAACAGTCTTGACCTGGGACCAGTAAATTTTCTTCAAGATAGGGATAATTGGGTTTGAAATGTATCTCATGCAGGGGATGAGGAGAAAGACGCATGTAAACATCACTTCAGACACCAGCAGCTGAAGTTCACTGTGTCCTTCAGTATTACTCAGCCTTGACTTTCATCTCACACCTGAAGCCACATTCATAAAGATACGAAACCATGGAAATGCAAACTTCCAAAAACAGCCAATAGGCGTGAAGTAAAATACTGACATACAGATTCGGATATGAATCTGAGGGTGACTTATGAAAGAGACCTGTGTGCAGAGGTAATTAGCCTCCTGATGGCCAACATCCCTCTTATCCCTGCTTCATTAGGGTTGTAAACTCTTTCTCTCTCTCTCTCTCTCTCTCTCTCTCTCTCTCTATCTATCTATCTCTCTCCCTGTGAGTAACTCCGGCCTTAATTGGCATTGTATACTGAGCTTTATGACCTGAAGCAAATCTGCTAGACTCTGCCTTCATTTGGCCAATCAGATGGACAAGGTGTGTGAGTGAACACCACATTGTTAAGTATCTGCCTCATCTTCCTCGATTTATGAATGAAGGGCTTGGAAATAACAGATCCAAATTTAAAGCAGATATTGAGCTAATGAAGATTCACATAATGGATGGAGAAAGGACTGTTTGCTCTTCATCCATCTGTCGCCTTGGAGAAACCAAAAAGAGGGAGAGTAGATAGAGGTGGAGAAAAAGGGCTTCTGGTGTCATGTTCTTCTGTTTTTTAAAACAGCATGACAGCAAAGTTCTGTGTTCATCCAAAAGTATAAACAATTAAGATGGTGTTCAAAGGTGTCTGCACCTTTCGATTGTTCATAGAGAAGATCAGATGAATAGTGATTCAGAAGTGACTTTGGTTGTTGGTGCAGTTCCTCCTCAGGAAACAGGACACAAGGAATGTTAATACGCCACATACAAATTAACTCAGTAATGCATTATCTCTGCATACTGAGTACGCTTTAGTGTTTCCACAGTGTAATACACTTTTACAGTGGCGATGTTGCAATAGTTATTTTATTGTAACATTTGCTTTTCATTAAAATCAGTATTATAAATGACCTATGACCTGTGTCCATGTTATAAAAGCAATGAGGTTCTCAACACACACACATGGGGTTTATACAGCAGACAAGCCATATGACTGCACTCGGGTTGTGACTGTTTGTCTGATCTCAAATATATTACAGTAATTATGAATAAAGACAAAATAATAAACACATAACATCCTGCAAACTTGCATACCTTTGAATTCCTGGTCCATAGTGACGAAGCCCTATCATGCAGGCCTCTTAGAATTGTGGGTTTCAAAGTGAGAGGAACTCATTTAGTTTCAGCTTTGAAGGATGAACAAAAAAGAAAGAAAAACAGGTGAAAATGAAGGGGGTGGAGGTCAGGCGGGTGGGAAGGAGAAAGGGAAGATGAACAGCGCAGAATAAACCAGATCTGGACCCACACACTCTGTGCCCACTCAAGGTGAACTGCTCACTTCTGCCCAGAAACAATGACCATTAGTCACCCTGCTGCAGACGTGCAGAAATTAGACTATTGAGAGGAAAATGAATTTGAGGAAGGAGGACGTTTCTAAGGTGATGTATTTCAAGCTCGGCTGCTTATGCTAAACAGGAACAAAATGCCTAAAAGCAGTGGATAAATATTAATGTGTAAAAAGGGCTCTCTAGGAGCCCATAAACACTCATTGCTCAAGCTGTGGATTAAAACGCCCATTAGCAAGGTAGCCGCAGGTTCATCATTCAGCACTCACAGTAAGTGCACACACGTGCGTGTCGCTACTGTATTTCCACTGGTTAAGGATGCATGCGTTTTTGCTTTTCAAAGTTTTATTGAGGTTAAGGGGAAGGTTTGGGGTACGATATGTTAATTTCTGGTGGTTGCAGTGAGGGTCTTGTATGGATGTGTGGAAGCCACAGGGTGATCATTCAGCACTCACAGGAAGAGATCACATGCCTTATCATGTTACCACCATATGCCCACTAGTCTTGGCATGGCATGCTTAAAGATGGATTTCATACGATAAGGCACAAATAAGTGAGAAGATGAGAGGAGTCGTTCCTAAACAGGAGCTACTAGAAAGGAGTGAAAATATTGCAGCAGCCAATCAACTGTAAGATTATTATTGTAATTGACGATTGTTGATATTGCGTCTAAATGCATTTCGAAAACCAAGTATGAGCCAGCAGGTGAGGTAGAGGAGCCCTGTACAAAGATGGCAAAACAACATATGAAAATATATATGGAAGCTAAATTGAATTTATGTACTGAATTCATTAAAAAATAAAGAGGTCAAAATGGGTTCACTGGGTCAAGCCAGCTGTAGAAAACACTGTATTAGAGATATATATATATATATTTATATTATATATAGAGAGAGAAAGAGTGTTCTGTTCCAACCTCAAGTCAAAGGCAGATGATCATTCAACAGGTAACTCTATGGTGACTCACAGGTATTCACATTCAAATCCTCACAAACACAGACCGATTTTCTTCCTGTTCACAGAAACAAGCTCACATCACACTGCACACTGAATCAAGATGAGCCTGGGCAGGTGATAATATTGATTTGTGCTCATGAGGTCAGGAGAGTGATACCTGACTTCTCCAATTGGTCAGAAATATACATGCTGTTCCACCTTAGTGTGTAATGGATGTATGAGTGCTTTTATCAGAGATGTTATTGTCATCTCTTTTGAGTTGCACTCACACATTGTCTTCTTGCTGTAAAGAAACCACTTTCTTGCACTTGAGGTGTTGTGCGAAATGTATGTTACCATTAGTTTTAATATCTCTCTTTCTGTCTTTCTTTTTCTTTTGTGCTGCCCCTTCTCTGTGCTCACAAATCAGGTAAGTGCATAACAAGTCGTATTTATTCATTTGTTTAATCCGTTCATTAATTTGGCATTCAGTTACTCTTCCAAATTCTGATTGGTTGGTGTGTTTTTTAGTCATTGTAAAAAATATACACGGGTGAAGAAACATGCATGTGTAACTACACATTTATAGCATTGTGGCAAGTTGTTAGGATGGATGTTTAATGCATTTAATGCAGTTATATGCCCTTACCCAGGGTCAAAATGGTGTAACTCATAGCCTTTTGTTACTTATTGATTTAATGTTAAACACAACCCAGGGGTGGATCTGGGTGACACAAAAGCTGTTTATTTAAAAGCATATGGAGCTAAAAACAGTTTTCTTTTATTTTTCTTTTTTAGTTGCTCAAGTATATAAAGGTCAAAACTGCTGGCTTATTTTTATTTTTCTTCTGATGTGTCATTTTAGTCAGAGGGACAAGCGTAGAGTTCCCAGCTTTTTGTATGGCTTCATTATTGTCCTGTTTTCTTTTCATATGTAGAATATACTACTTATTAGGTTAATAAGAAAAAAAGAGACATTTTAGTAATTCATTTTGATAATTAATTAAATGTCAACAAGTGAAGTTTATATCTGACTTTTGAAACAGAAAAGTAAGTTGTGAAACTTGGGACAAGTAACTTTTTCAATGTAGCAGATGTGTCTCTCAACCAGCAGTTATTATATTTATACAAAATACGGGTAAATGCTCTTTGCAGTTAAAGGTCAGATGTAATAAAATTTTGCTTAAAATTTGCCACATATAGAGTGTATAGAGTATTACAATTGTAATTCAAAATATATTAAGTTTTGGAATCAGTAACTCCGTAAACGCCTCCCATTACAAGCCCAGTTAAAAGTAGAGTTTCGTCTTGCTGTGTTTGTCTCCAAAACAAATTTACTCACAGACTGCTAGAATATACAACAAAACAAGATTAGATATTAAATGAGGACTATATGGTCCCTGAATGTGTGTGTGTGTAGCTGTGTGAATACTTGTGAGTTAAGAACAAAACAAGAAGGATTGTTTTGTCCATAATTGTATATGACAAAAATGTGACATTTTGCCTGTGATGTCATTGCCAAACCTCACAAACATCGGACAATTTTGTTCACAAGGATAGTGCATAACATCATACATTTATTTACATTTTTCTTTATATATTAAGACAAAACCATCGTAAACAGTATATTGTATAAGGGTGTATTGTCTTTATATTCTGATTCTTTTAAGTGGTTAGTTAATATAATATTGCAAATCCCTATTCCTATATATGTGGTGGATTCCCAGGCTGAAACACAGAAGTACATTATGGATAGAAATCAGGCCAGTAGATGAAGGTGAAAGATCTTCAGGCAGATGATTGTGCTGTTGTAATGCTGGTTTATGGTCCAGGTGCTGCTAATGCATTGTGTGGCCAGTGTTAATGGAGAGAGATTGAAGACCTGGCTGTCATGCTATTGTCACCTAATAAAATTGCTGTTGACCTTCTGACTGCCCCAGCTCTTCAACACAACAAACTGAGCCCAAATGAACCATTCTTTTTTTGTGCATGAGTAAAATAACTGAACTGATGCAACAGAGTTACACAGGTTCTCCTGTAGCAAAAAACAAACAAAAAAAAACCCCACAAAACCAGCATATAAATTTATGTACTATTTATGTACTTTTTATTTATTATTATTATATATAGAGAAGATACTATATATACAGTATTTTATATATATATGTGTGTGTGTGTGTGTGTGTGTGTGTGTGTGTGTGTGTGTGTGTGTGTGTGTGTGTGTTATATATACATATAGAAACAGACATTTTTAGGAACCTAATGAACAGTTACCAATTATCTGATAATATACAACACATCATTATGATTTATTTGATATAAAAGGCAATATAAAATGTTTCCAAAAAAATCTAGCTTTAATACATCAGAAGTGGGCTGAGAGCTGTGTGGGGAGTCCTTAGGTCTGTAAAGGTTGAAACCCGCTGCATTAAAGGCATGAAAATAGCCATTTAAAATATCTAAACTCATACACTTGCAGAGCCGCTCCACTGGTGCTTTAATAAATCCACATTTAAAAAAGTTCTAAGAAAGATGAAAAGATTAAAAAGACGCTCGTTTTCCCCTGCATTTCTTTGCTTCCTGACACTTACTGAATAAGAACACTTGTTTTATAATCATTGTAGCCTCTTGATCTGTTTCTTTCTTTCTGTATGCACATTTACTACTGTTTGTGCATGGTAATGGTTTGACTCCAGGGACAGTGAACCAGCTTTTTCTCCAACCTGACATTCAAACCTTGTTTTTGCCAGAGTGTCGAAAGAGCTTTTCTCCCTCCTGCTCAAATTTAGCCCTTCAGCCATGGCCCTCTTTTCTCCTTCCTGAACAATTTGTGCACCCAGACTCTCTGTAAGAGGATTTCAGGACCAAAACGAGCAACATGAGGTTCGCGCACTTAGCAGATCGACGCGGCTGTTCCACGTGTGCCGGCAGAAGGGGGTCTTTTCGGAAACAAACACTTTCACGTTTGGCTAATGGCGCTAATTAACAGTGAATCTGTGATTATCCTGCCTGTTGGTTTTTGCAGAGTATCATTAATAGCAGCATTTAGCCGAAGTCTCTGGTGATGCGGCTCGCTGGCTGTGAACGTCAGACAAAAGGCAGCGTTTCACTGTTACACAACACCGTTACGTCCGCATTAGTGAATGTTAAGCTAAGCTGCTATGCTATCGCTAGGAAAATAAGCCTTTAATTCTGTTGCGCTCCTCACGGGTCTGTGTTCATACATTTTCGTTACGAACTGCTGAGTTAAGAGTTCTGGAGAATAGTGACGGGCCTGACCTTTAAGGCAGGTCCAAACCGGGTGTAAACAGAACTGTTCCAGCAACAATTTTTGTCCATTGTGAGCAAGAAAATTCTGTGTGATTCAACAAAATTTTAGCCGATCAAAACATTGTATTCAAGTTCCTTTTGTTTGTACATGTGCAAGAACATAAAGCTCAGAAATCATACTCTGAATTTTTGATACTGCAATGTTTCTTTAATTCTTTTTATAGTTTTGCTTATGGAACTTTGGGAATTTGTCATGTAATATTCAGTGTTTCTCAGCTTCCACAATCAGTCTCTCCACATCCACGTTTGATGTGTAATGTACATGAGGAGCGAGATTTCGGTTTAATGAGTATTTGGTGTGGGCGAGGCTACCCAACACAACGATGCAGAAATAGAAACAAAACAAGTAACACAATGTAGAATTGCTTGTCGCCGTCTCAGCTGGTGAGAGCAGAAACTCAGATTAACTTTGAAGGGATAGCTTTTAACTGTTGCTACCCTGCACACCATGGCTGGTTACAACACAGTGTCTTAGTGTCCCAAGGCTTTTTACTTGTAACTGTCTTCCACAGCTGATAGGAAGAGTACAATCTTGGGCTAACGATGCATGTGGCCATAAGAAATATTAATACACTGTTAATGGCACTCCATTCTTTCTCTGCAATAAGACCTTCACAAGATTCTTGTGTTTTGTGAATGGGTTTGTGTGCTATATACTATATGTTTATTAATTTTCTGTTTTGGACAGACAGTTTTTCAGTACTAACAGTTTTTTGGTCACACTAAAAGACTTTTACAATCCTATCAGATTTCCACCATTTTTACTGCTAACTAAGGCTGTATCTGCAATACAGTGACAAAAATACAGCACACTACACTGCTGATTGTTAAACAAAGTTGCTATTTTACTATTACTACACTACACTATTTTAAACACAATTAAACCACTGTTGGGATCTCATAAAATGTAGCTAAATAAGTAGTGTCACTTCTTCTGGTTAGTTACTCCTCTGTTCTCCATTGTTTTGTTCGCAATGCACCTCCTTCAACTCCCACCTAAGAGGAGTTGAAGGTGGTCCAAACGTGTCGCTAGTTGTCATGTACCACCATGGCTATTTATTTTCTGCAGTACATGCACACATGCTCTCTACGTCATATTTACGAGGGCCTCCAACGTTTTGTCCTTGTTTGAGCTTCTAATCAACCGGCATGACTGGCAGTAATGCAAAGGGGAGTAAACACATTAATAAACATTACGCCCTAATTACACATTCAAAAGGTGCTTATTGCTCCGAGGTGTTCGCTAATTAAAGGCACTTTTGCGTGAGTGTTTAGCATTCAGCACTCCACCACTGGGCGACCACCCCCGCCCCCTTCCCCGACAATTTACCCTGATCAATCGACAGGAGTCCCTCATCTCGCAGGTTTTATTTGTTTGCTGCTCTTATTAATCTATTGTGTGTGTATTGATGTACAGTGGGTGAGTAATGGATTTGAGAAGGCCGGGATGGAGTCTCCGTGGGCCCTTTTCCCATCAAGCGACGCTGAGCGCTGCAGTACTCCAATAGCAAGTCAATTTGCACCTTTAAATTGGTTGATTATGCTGAAAGGGGGTGGCTGAATGGAGCCTCATAACTCAGATAGATTTGATATTATGTAGAATGTCCAATGCTATGCTAATCTCATCTGCTCATTGATGGAGGGAAACAAAGCAAAGCAGCATGAGAGACTGAGTGAACTGAGGAAACTAGTCATGGAAGAGCAGAAAGAAGAAAGATTTTGATTTTTCTTCTTACGCTTTCATTTATAATTCTTTTTTAGGGCTGCACAGTTATTCAAAGAAATAATTGAGATTATCGTTATGGCTGTTAAATTAATTTATTGTGAGAGGTGTGGATTATAACAATCTGTTGAATGATACTGCTGTTGCATTGCAAGCTTTTTTCTCTTTTTTTAAATGAGGAAAGTTGTCATAACTGTTCGAAATATCTGCAGTGCATGAAGGCAGTGATCAATCAGAGACACTTTTTAACTTCATCAATGACAAGAGCTAGTCCTAATAAGTGAATTTTGAGTTATAATTTTGTGATATTTGGAATTATTTTCTATTTAACCAATGTGAGGTTAATTTACCTCACATTTATTTAATTGATGTATAAAACAGCAACACAGTAATGCAGGAACATTTTTGTATAGGCCTGTATTTTGCCTGCATAATGAAAATTAACCATAATTAATTGTCACATTTACAGTGGCAAGAAAAAAATCTGTTTTTTGTCATAACGCTGCCCTGCTTACCTTATCTATAGTTCCCTATTTCTCATGGACACACACACACTTTCACACACTGGATATTTGTGTCATAAACCCTGTTCTTAGACTGTAACTCAGCTCAGAGATAAAAACAGAGAACCCCCGCCCACCCTCACTGATGAAGGCCACGGCTGTAAATTTGGCCGGTTCTGAGTCAGCGAGAAGCCAAAGCTGTGAAACAAAATTAGAGTGCTGTCCTCTTCCAAAGTGCTCTCCATCTCCAGATCTTTAATGTGCTCAAAGATTTTCCCTTCATCAGATGGGTGTAGACTCAGTCAAATAATAAATGAACAACATAAATTTTCAGTCACGGCTTTCTTGATAAGGACAGGAGAAGAAAAAAGAGTTTTGTGCTGACTTATTTTGCCAGTCCATTTCTATATTGTTGCTGTATGTCAACAATTGACTTATTTTTTTACTTCTAATGATATTGTAGGAGAAGCATCTTACATGCAACATAGCTGAGAACTCACATTTCCCGAGTGATCAGAGCAACCTCTGAGCAGAGCAATTCTCCTCTGGAATTGTATTTAGCTTTGCCTACCTAGTAGAACCTCACAGACCATCTTCTTTAGTGTCCACTAAACTACAGGTCCTGTTGATGTACTTCAGCTAAACTGCTGTTTCTTTGTGACCTTTGACCCTCACTTTTCTCTATTACAGTGTAAGTAATTGCTCTTGACAGGATCAGAACCAATGGATAACCTTTAGTCTGCCAGCAAGCAGTTTAGTCTTGTAAGTTTATTCTGCTCCTGGGGTCTTAAAAACAGCAGAACGTGTGCTTGCCTCTTGTTCTGCTGTTTTTATACCTAACCAGGACTGTATATGTATATGTATATGTATATGTATATGTATATGTATATGTATATGTATATGTATATGTATATGTATATGTATATGTATATGTATATATGGATATGGATATGGATATTGATATGTATGTTTGTATACAGCATTTTTAGCTGTGCAGGGTGTTAATGGCTAGAAACACTTAAATCACTGAAATCTTGCATTATAATTACCTTTAGTGCTTCTCATTAGTGTATAACAGCTATAAGATACAAAAGTGTTAGAACATAATTTGTATTGCTATCGCTTGCCTATTTTTTTTTTACAAAACCATATATATTCTATATTGTGTTAAGCATTAGCACTTCTATGTAGAGACAGTTTAATGTATTCTACGTTAGACTTGATCTCCCACTGTTTTTGTATAGCTTTATTTTCTCTGTGATTTAAACACTTGACTGGTGATAATGGAAATGCATTTGAATTGATGTGACTGGAGGCAGTATCTTTTTGACAGAGTTGAGTCTCTTCATTGAGAACTGTCTGTTGGCATGTGATGAATGGGGTATGTCACATATATGTGACAGGCTTTGATCAGAGCCTTTTATGTAGAATAAATGCAGTATAGCACAAATATATATGTGGCATGACATCAAACCTGCAAGGCAATGTGTAACTGACGTCTAAACAGAGTGAGTTTAAAACAAACAGTAAACAAGCAAAATAATAATAATAATAATAATAATAATAATAATAATTTGACTGCGTCATTCTGTGGGCCAGAGAAAGACTTCATGAAAAGATCATGAAAAGCTGAACTATAATAAACAAATCAAAGATTCAGATTCAGTCTACAGGCCTATCGATAGAAACTGGTCTATGGCTGTAGATACTCGGGCTATTCCTCACAAGAGCATGGTTATAGGACCCCAGGGCTGGTGAAGTCAGCTTGTGTATGTGTGTGGCCACCTGCGTGTGTGTGAGACCGGATTTTTCCTCTGGTGTCAGGTGGAAAAAATGTCTCCTGTCGCATTCTGTAAATGACGCCATTCGTCTAGGCTTAGAGACTGCTGATTCAAGAGCTCCAGTCCCAGCACCTTGTCTCAAACCATCTCGTCAGCACCTGACCTGCCTGCTTGAACCTCTCACCTCTGTGATGATTGCCAGTTATTGCACCTCATTTCATACAACAAACTTCAGATTCTGCTCGGCCCCTAAAGATTGCAGTAAACTTACACTTGCTTGCGTGTCCCTCAGATGAATGTGTTTGGTATGTCATGAGACCTTGTTTTGAGTTTATTTCTCCACGCATTTTAGACAGAATGATATAAACATGACTTAACGACCTGTTGTACTTCTGTGTTGAACCAGTGCAGTAGGCTGTACGCCCTTTTTTGATAGTTCTGAGTTGGCGTGTCTGCGTCATTTGGAAATTAAACATCCAAAATGCTAGATGGTGGTGTGCAAGCCCTGCAGCTGTTATATCAAAACTTGCTTTGTTGTTGGAACGTCCCAGCCCTCCTGACACAGTGCACATTACAGTTGTGTGAGTTTGGGAGCAGAACTATCTGTTTAGCAGGCCAGTGGCAAAAGGGGAAGAGTTTTGAAAACCTGTTTGAAAACATTATTTTTGCAATTTTGTTTGGCGATGCAGAAATTACACTTTAGCTTTAAATAAAGAAATAAATAAACATTTAATGACCTCACACCCTGTTCCCACATGCCCATTTCTACTCTTTAATGGCTCTGCATGAGTGAGTAGCTGCAGCGGCTGAGATGACAGTAACCCTATTTTATTAAATTAGGGACCTTTCCAACAGACCATATCACCGCACTTTCCCTGATCTTTGTCTTTTTTTGCTCTCTCTGGTATTTATTAGTTCTGTGAGTAACAGCACACAGTGTGTTTGCTGACACGGCTTTTGTTTACCCCTCCTTCAGTTCCACAGCTGGTGTTTATATATTGGATGGAGAATGTCGTCTGTGTTGGGATGTTGTAAATATGTCGCACACGAAGGTTATTAATGTACTGTACAGTACAGTGGCCCTGAAAAGTTTTCGGGCAATTGTAACACTTCTGTCACACTTAAAAAATGTCTGAATGGAATTCAGATATAACATTTAAAATTGGTGTCTGCAAAAAAAGCTACACTGTTGTTTCTTAGTAATTTTGTAACACTTTTGTCTAGTTACTTTAACTGGTGTATTGGTCATTGTTAATGTATGACACACAGATGCCCTGGTAAAGCAGCCACAGGTGTGATTTAGAGGTAAAGGTATCGGCCAGAGTTCCTGCTCTTGGTGCAGCAAGGCAAATGTACTATGGGAACTCAACTTTGTGTAATGGCTTGGCGCTATAGGAAACGTGCTTCAGGTGTGCCCGCAGCCCAAGAGCATCTGGGGACCGCAAGTCCCTCATTTGTGGCTTACGTGTTTAAATGTTTTTTCAATTGTGCATCAGGTGCAACAGAAAGAGGTCAGTACAGAAGTAAAGTGTTGGACCCTGCGCGTTTGTGGCAAATCTTCCATTTGCAAACTCAAAAGTTCATTTTGTTGTTTGTGTGTGTTAATGCAAGACTGCATGTTTAGTCTAAGGTTTCATACGGAGGCTGGCTGCAGGAGTGGGCGGGCTGCTTGGACCCTGCTGGGGTGCTGTTTCTCAGTGTGGAAGGAGGCCCTGCTGAGAGACCAGTCCACCCAGATGGGCAATGCCATAAAGAGAGCACACAACTCATAAACACACAGCAAACACATTTTTGGAATTCAAACAGCTGGCTAGTCAAAATGAATGTATTTGAAACTGTTCTGCATCAAGTTATCTCTTTAAGTGCATGCAAAAAACAAACAAATGTCATTCCTGATATACAGCTACTGACACAAGGCTGCCATCCTGATTTTTTGGTTATATTAGGATGGACTAAAATCTGGAACCTCCTGTACTCAAAACAAAAACACTACCCCTAGACTAAGTAAAGTCTAGACTTAATATTCTGATACGGATCTATGATCTACTATCTACTTGCTAACAATGACAGACTGAAAACATTTGAATCAGTCAGCAAGAAAACACTGTGCACTGAGAATTATTGGTTTTGCTGTATGTAGAAAATGCAACAGAATGTGCTATTAAAGTGTTGTTTAAACAATTTCTAGGAATTTCTAATTGGTATTTGTTCATATTCAGACCGTATCTCCAGATCCATCCACCACATGTGATCATTCATTTGTCAAAACAGCAAAAACAAATTACATTAAAACATTTCCTAATGCATGCATGCATGTCCTAATTAGTATTTATGAGATATTCATTTACAATTGCAAGATGTCCCAACCAGCAAAGTGATACCTGAGCTGCATCTTACATGAACCCTCAACAGACACCTTTAGCCAAGCTCACCATGGTTTAAATCCCAGCTCGCTTTCTTTTCTGCCCCATCATTCCAACTCACTTATCTGAAGTTACAGCCTGTTTGCCAAACATTGGACAAAGTGTACCTTGAATCTGTAATCTCTCTGCCTTCATAATTCAGAAGCCTGTGCTCAGCACCTCATGAATTATTTGGCACAGCTTGTTGAGGTATACAGCCCGAGGAGTGTGGCTGAAAGACAACGCGGGAGGGAAAGAAAGAGAAATTAAGAAAAAACTTGCTATTAGTCGACTATGCAACTCTGCAGTTTTTACTAATGCAGTATTCACTTCTCAGCAATGTCCCCACTGCAGCATTCATTCACTCAAATCCATAATTAAAATACATTACCACACAGAGGGCAAAGTAAACACCCACAGGCAAGTTTGGTGCTGCACTTAAAGTCGGCGCTTATTCTCGTGTTTTATTCCTGTCTTCACTCCCCTCAGGACAGACGTTTTGGCATTGCTTGAAGGCAGTAAAAAAATCTTTTTAGCAGAGGACGTTTGTTCGGTTTAGCACTGATTTATGGGTACAAAGCATAAAACAGGCTACATGAAAAGTGTGAGTAGAAGGTATTTACTTCCCTTTTTCACAAAATGTGTGACTACATTTGTCAAATATTTATTGTAAATATACCCTCAGGATAATTTAGATCTCAGACACTGGGCATCAGGACAGTCACAGGAAGTTTACTCCCGACCTCAACTCAGTCCATATATTTTTATAGTAAACAAACAACACCTGATTGTTCCTCCACAACCAGATCACTCTCACAAATATTCACCCATTCTATTCTCCTGTTTAACTATGCTTAATGTTGTATTAAATAAACTTTCCTCTTGTACTTTTCATCCTGACCCTAGAGTCAGAACTATTTCAGAACTATTTCTACTTGTAAATGCAGCTTTGTAGACTAGGCTTGTTTGATCTTACAGCAATGTTTTGCCATATATCTTTATTTCATGTAAATGTTCAATACATTAATTATTATGAACTATTGCGATATGCGGGTAATCAATTATTTGATCTTTAGGTAAACAATTACTATTAAAAGAAATTGTACATCAATGTTACAAACATTATAGTGTTCATGTCTGATTCATTTTTAAAGTGCAAATGGTAGTTTTTAAAAAAACTTCCATTTATATCTGGCGCACATTTGGTCCTTACAGTCAAACTTACTTAACAGACATGTGAAATAGGCAGCAGCTCATTTGTGTTTTGAAATGGTGTTGTAGTGAGAGAAAAGTTTAAGAGCAGTGCCATTCTGAGAGCCCGTCTAGTGAGAGATACTCAGAGAGATACTGAATGAAGCCAGTGCCCTTTAAGACTTTCGTCTCTCTGTCCTTTCTTTCTACTTCATCCAGTCTCTTTCATCTGTCTCTTCTAAAACAACATTTTTTTTCTCTAAAAGAGACTGCGTAGAGCTTTCCTTGGCCTAGAAACAGACCTTGGAGGAGAGAGATTCAAATGTGTTGTAGGTAGAGAGGAAGCAGAAGCGATTGGTCTGCACTATGGGGACAATGTTACTTATTTTAAAGGGTCTATTTGGCAAATTGCAGAACAGGGAGGAGCAAAGGTCTCATTATGGTTCCTGCTCAACTTCTGTTCTTTGAAATACCTGCTTGATTGTTGGAGATGCTGGTTAGATGTCGCAAATGGGCTGGGAGCAATCTCTGGAGGTCAGCCTGGGTTAGAGTAGACCTTCCTAATGAGATCAACAACTGGAGAAAAATAGCAGGGAGATTCCCAGCAGCCCAATAATGTTTGTGTATACTCTTCAACATGAATACAGGGTTTTGAGCACAAGTGGGTTTTCTTAGTGAAACATTAGAGGTCTTGTTCATCAATTTCAACCATTAAACCAAATTGCCCAAAGGTCTGTTTTAAAAGTAAATATTTATACACAATTTGATACAATGAAACAAGCCCAGGCATTGTGCTGAAGACCCATCTTTAATCTTTTTAAATTGCCTCTTGCCTACGCAGCACTGTAGAATCACTCACAATCCCGTCCTCAACCTTGATATTTTTTGCTAAGAATTCAAATCTCATCCATGCCTCTACTCATCTCGAGTGTGTATTCTGTGTCAATCTTTTAATCTCGAAACGAGATCTTCAAGATTACATTTGAGACTCATTCTGTGACCACAGCCAGACCTTCTTGTAGAGATTTTGAGATGAAGCTCTTGAAATAGAACAAGCTCTTCTAGCAGTTACTGTGTCAGAGTATATATTGAAACAGCACAGGTGGATTGTTGATCTTCTAGCTTAGCTGTTTTTCTAAGAGAGAAAAACAAACCAAACAGTGGAGAACATAACCTTGGACAATGCAAAGCTTGTAGAGCACTGCTGTAAAACTCTATGGGGCTCTATGGGGCACTGAGGTTGAGGGGTTGTGTATTTGTTTGTTGAGATTAGATGTGTCAGGACCTTCGGTATCTGCTTTTAAGTAAAATAACTCTGTCTTGTCAGAACAGTTGGAGCTGTAACACAAGGCGGTTGTTGTGATTGAAGATTTCTTTGGAGGGTTGTTCAGGAATCTAATGTTTATGTTTTTGTGTACTGATATTAACAATGGTCTAATGCACTATGTCATATCCTCATCAGGATGCATCCTCATCATTTCCAAACAGTCCAGTAGACATTTCATGCAAACCTCCATTGGTTTAGTGTGTTCCAGACCATTGATCAGGCTTTTCAATAGCACAGTCCTTGCACTATTCTACTGACAATGAAAATGTATGTTGGTTCAAACCTCACGACCTCATTAAAGAGCCTGTATTTCAGATTGCATGCCCAGTGGCTTTCTTTCTTTCAATCACAAGATGGAGAATTTTGCAGTTTTACCCAGGTAAGGTAGTTGTTTAGTGAGGGTGGAGTCAAAGGGATGTGCTGTAACCAATCAGAATTCAAATTTTACTGTGACACCAACACTTTAAATGTAACATTCTGTCAGTGGAAACCAGTGGGGAAACTTTTAAACCTTAAGCTTAATTTCTTTTTAAATAAAGTTCGCTAAAACCAAAATACATAGCACAATTATAACATGAGTGATCAGCTAAACAGTTCGATTCTGATATAGTAGATTCTGTATGGTTACAGAAATATAAGATTACAGACATATAATATGTCTGGTTAGGACTCAAAATAAATAGTGCAGCCTTGCACACTATTTTGTAATTTTTCTCAAAATTAAAATAGCTCTAGCTTGCCTGCAGTATAGTCTGGCACATTTGAGTACAATTGTATAGCTGATAGGTGGACAGATCTTACACAGTACACATCCTTACCCCTGGCCAAAATTAATACAATATATAGATTTTCTCGCATCTGGCATTCCTCCCAGACAGTGCTGCGAATCCTATAGTAGGCTTATGGTTTTGCATTAAACACATTCTAACTCTGTCTGTGTTTAATATGGCCCAGTCCGTTTGAGCACTTAACGCCCCACTGCACGCCATCCTCAGATCCCCTGATCTCAACCATGTAACATAAAAACACCAGCCTTGGTCTAAGCACGTTGCAATGGGGCCACAGTAAGAGCTGAGCTTCAGTCTTCTAGCTCTAGACAAACTTGCACAGTCTCTGCCCCAGTGGGCCCTATTATTCAACCTCCACAGGCACAGGCAGCACACACATGTGTATCTGTTTGTGCAATTGTGTACTTGGCCTTGAGCAAGACTTACGGTTTCACAAACTATCGATTCTTCCTCCCCCAGCCTTCATTTTCCACCAGCTTTCCATTTTCTATTAGCATGAATTATCTGATGTTGTAACTGAAGAAGCATTAGCTCAGCACAAAGTGGTCAGTGTTTAGAGAGGCATGTTGTCATTCTTTATGAGGGCCACAGACAGGATTTTTGTTTCTGAGATGATATTCCATCAGGGTGCGAGATAAGAGCACAGATTTGAAATAAACCACAATCAGTCAAATGTTGGACCGCAGCAAACGATTACACGGATACCGTCAGATGTTTGATGTGTCTTTAAGGAGGGATGGCTGTCGTGGCACAGAATAGGCAGTCTTAAAATTGCCATGAAATCAAAATGGAAGTTTTTTGGCTTTAAGTATGAATATGTTAGCCTTAAGGATATCTTTAAACTAGCGTGCTCCAATTTAGAAGTTATAAGCATTAAGACTTATAGTCTCTCACTTCTGCCAATACAGCATAACAGTTTTTATAACATCATTCTGTATTTCAGCTTCTCATCAGATTTTTCTGACCAATCAAATGCTAGCTGTAAGGTAAACTAAACACTATTGGCTATTTTACACTAGCCAATGGGGGTAGATTAATTTAACATTAGCTCCAGCTTTTCAGATTTCACAAGCACACATGCACATGCTCTCATGCATATATACTTACACACTAACATCTAAAGATGCATCTGGGTGTGCTGTCAGGACTGCTTTGGAGCCGGTTGAGGCCTTTGGTGCTGTTGGTAAGAGTTTGGATGTGAAATTGGAGCATTATGACCTTTGGTATTTGACATGAAACCGTACTCGTGGTTCCAGACCTGCTGAAGCTTGCACGGGCAGATAGGTTGATCGTAATGAACTTCAGGATGGAGCTGGAACTGTGTATCAAATTGTCATCTTCACCTTCTTTAGTGTCATCTGCATCATTTACCATCATCATCTCAGCGAGTGTCGTTCAGTAATAATCACATGCAGATGTACTTGCTTATGTCTGCAAAAAAAGAATATTGTGCAGAACTTTCTGTCAGGTGCATACACACATAAATGTGTTCTTATCATTGTTCTAATATTTTGAATATTAACTTTCTCCCTGCTGGTTTTGTGTATTGCTCATTTTAATATTGTACTTTATCTTTTGGTAGAATAGTGTGTCATATGAGGTGAGTTAGCTATCTGTTATCAACCCACAATGCTTTGCTGCTTTTTTCCCCACAGCAAGCACAAACTGTCTTTTTCAAACCTCCGCTGCGGTTGCCTTTGAGTGCTGGGACACACATAGTAAATGCTAATGAAAGCTGAGGCCCTCTCTAGAGGCAAGGGACAGTCTGAACAGCATCTCCTGTGTACGTACACACCCAAACAACCCTCAGTCCCAAAAAAGACCACTTGGAGATACCAAAAGGCTACTTGGGGACTCCAATAGGCCTTTTGATTTCCACTCACAAGTTATGAAAATATTACTGCTATAGCTTTTTCTTTTTACAATGTTACATTATCAAAGTTTAACTTGTAAGTTGTCAAGATTGAGTTTAATTTTACAGTTTAAACAGCACTTGCATGTAAACACCGCAGTCTCAGAGATGCTACACTACCAGGCTTTTCTCAGGAAATATGTAAATTAATGAAAAAAACCTTCGAAAATACAGACTTGACTTGCACTTGTGACATGGACCCGAAACCACAATTAAGTTGTTAAAATGTTGAAAAATTAAAAGGTGGACTGTATGAAATGTGGACTCTATATCAGAAAAAACTTGTGGACATGGCAGATGCGATTACTTATGAGTTAATCTGGATATCATGTTATTAATTTGATTAACAGTTTGAATACCTTTGCAGCCCTAATTTTATCCAAATTTATCCATACATGTCTCTGGATGTCCCCAAAAGGAGGTTTGGTCAAGTTTAATCAACATTTGAACAACACACACGCACACAGATGCGCAGATCAACTTCCTGTGCCTAATGGGGGCTGTAGTTACCCATAATGCAGCACTGTCATGCCTGGACACAACTGCACACTTCTGTTTACAGCCAGACTCTCAGCCACAAGTCAGGGATGTGTTCTATTTTCTCCCCCTCATTTACTCCTCCTCTCACCCTTCCACAGACGGCTGCTATTAACTGCAATGCATCCTAGCCCATCATGCTGCATTTAATTGAGTTAGCTTTCATTGCCACTTTCCAGCTTTAGAGGCTGTTAACATTTATTTTCCTGTCTAATGTATTAGCCTGGGGCGTCTTAATGAAGTGTCCCCTGGGGGAGTCTCTCTTTCTCTCTCTCTCTCTCTCTCTCTCTCTCTCTCTCTCTCTCTCTCTCTCCTCCCTTTTTCATTCTCATACTTTACTCTCTTTTAGTAGAGTTGCTGATTGCTGCACAATATTTAAAAAATGACTATATTTATACAGTTGGGGTATAACAGTGGGATTTAAACGTCCATTTTTTTATGCATTACATTTTTAGTATAACTGTTAAATTGAAGTGACGTGAGTGTTGCGTTTCTTAATATTTTCCCAGCAATATTTATAAATGTTCTGAAGAGCATGTTGTGTGCTTCAGTGCAGGTCTGCCCTTTTGTAAGTTAACATGGTCAACAATTTGCTCAGAAGTAGTTATTAATTATTATCCTACATAGTGCAGTTATTAGTGCACAATTCTTTAATGTATTAGAGTTTTTCTAAAACTTTGTTTGTTTACAGGTTCCAGATTTGTCAACTTTTGAAACGTGCTGTATGTTTATAGATTAAAATGTATTGTGTGTGTGTTAGACAGTGAGTCTTCTCTTAAGATCAGCCTCTAGAGCTTGCTAAGCATCTGTATTTGTAATGTTTGCATATGGTGCTCTGTGACCCATGTAATGTAGTCTGACCCATTAAAAAGTCTTTTAAATATGAGCCTGCGCTCATTTAACCCGCACATACCCACACACACACTACAAAACCCTACAGTCCCCCCACCCACCTGCCTACCTCAGTGTTCTTCATAAACCTCTCATCCTCAGTAAAGAAACTCGCATGCGTTTCTTCCCTGTGCGTATTTTCCCCTCATTCATCCAACAACAAACACAGCTCGCTGAAGTTTCCCCGTTCTGCTAAGAGTTTCGTGCTTGAAACGCAGGCTGCGATCAGGCCTGCGGCGCGGCTTGATCCTCCCCATTAATCTCAAAATTCCCCTAAAATCACAGAGCGACAACACACAGCCGGGCGCATTACTCCACTTTGGGAGCCACACAGACAAGCAGCCAAACTGGCTGCGACGCCCATGCTTATCACAAAGCGGGCGGCAGCCTCCATTGAAACGATGATTAAAGCAATGACGATTGGGGCTTGTGTTCAGCTTGCAGGCCAAAAATACATCTTAAAGCAAAAGAAAGTCTTCGTAGGGCTGAGAAAAGAAAAAGGCACAGAGAAAAATAGAGATAGGGCTTGCTTCTTTTGTCTGTCAGACCTGATCCCTGGGTTTTAAACACACACACAGCACCTGAAGGTACTGTCAGAGCGAATCTTTTCTGACTAGCATACTAGTGATGCTACATGGAGAGCAACAGGTCATACTTGAGCTCTTGCTGATCTGAAACAAGTCACACGCTGCACTCTCACTTTATTTACTCGCTTTACACCCATTAAATCCAACGTGAAGCACACAAATATTTCACGTTGATCCTCTCGCACTTTATCACCATCATGCATAAGTTTGGGTAATGTGCAGTGCTATGAGGATTGTTCCTAATTTGTATTATTAATGACTGTATTTGCTTGAATCAATGTGCTTTAGATTTTTTCATTGTCGTTTGTTTAATGTGTTCTCTGCTTCTGGTAAAAAAACATAATTTTTCAAAACCATGCGACACAGAGATGCCACATTTGCAATTGTATCAATGAAACCCATCAGAGAAAGGGCAAAGTATTAAAAAGTATTATTTTTTCTCTCATGTTTTTCAAAAGAAAGGTCGTAAGTTCCTATCAGGTTTGTCCATTAGACTTCGTTCCTGTATGTCTATGAGTCTGGTTTTAAGCATCTTCGCAGCCTTTATTGCATGCATTAGCATCCTCTTGCTCGGTTTTGAATGATTTCTGCCTCGCTGTAAAGCCATACTCATTTGCACCCTTAACATATAACAATCATCTCTTTTGCAAAGTTCAGCATTGTTCTGGGCTTTTAGCCATTTTTAATAGGAGAGTACAGAGAAAATAATGGGGAGAAGAGGCACTAATGGGTTCTGTAAATAATACAAGCTGGATTCAAACCTCCATATGAGTGCCACAGCTTGATATGTGCACTAACCACTAGGCTGCGACAACAACAAAAGTTTTGCCATTTGCCAGTTGAAATTAAGTGGGAATTTATGGGGTGGGATTGGCACAAGAGTTCAGCCAAATTCAAACTCGTATGTCATGCCTGAGCATCATGGCTCGAAGTCTCAGATATTCTAACTTCCTAGCTCCAGATCTGATGTGCTGAGTATTTTAAACTTTAAACTTATCTGTGCTTGCTGTATTCATACATTTGATGTGCTTCTATGAATAAAACATCACCTACATTTACATCAAATGTAGCGATCCAACTTTTGATCCTCTCCAACCTGTTGATTAGCTGAAAGATGGTAAATTAAACATATTTTTTATAATCAGCTCTTTGTATAATGGTATTCTATTGACCTTACAGCTTATGTTCAGTAAAAGGAAAATTATTTTCTTCACTGTTAACATAACCCTTTATTTGGTTTTAATAAAACCCTTTATTAGTTTTTTCTTCCGGTTCCCCTTATTTACTTTCTTTTTCTACATATTTGGCAGTTCCCAAGCAACTTGCAGTACCTTCAAGATACATTTTATCCCTTTGTTTGTTTTCTGAGATTAGAAGCCATGACCTTGGCATTGTTAGCACCACATTCTATACTCCATACTAGCTGAGCTATGGGAACACTCCTAAAACAGGGAAAGATGAGAGTGTAATTAAAAGATCACCTGTGAACTTGTTCATTAGATCTTCCTGCAAAGGTAACATTAAATAATTTCACATTTTAGGAAGCCTTTGAACCGTTTCTTGTGCAACTTCAAAATTAAAAGCTTACCTTACCTCAGCTAAACTGCCCTCTTTCATATTAGGAAAATATTAGATGTCATAACAGATGTCATGTCCAATTTGTTAGTCCTCATTTTCATGACGCAAGCTCATTTGATCTGTCTCCTACTCTGATAGGGCTTTGCCTTCTTATTTTCACCTTCTAAGAGAGTTTGAATTTCTTTTAGAATCCAGATTCACGAAACTACACAACAGACAAAAGCGTCTTTAGATGCTTTCTGACAAGCTTAGTTTCCTGAACTAGCACTAGAACTATACCTGAACTAGTATTCTGGATAGGATTTGCTCCCAAACATATGTTGCATGTCATCTCTGGCCTTCAGAAGCAGTCTGAACCTTCGTTAGTGCCCTGCTAGATTGATTTACAGAAGACTGATATGAAAGGCCCAAAGATATCACCATTCGCCACAGTTTAGTTTTCCTCAGCATTGGCCTTTAAAAGCCTGAGGCAACTGAGCAATTTTCTCTTCCTGGTAGCCAAATGTCTTCATATAATTTGCTCTCAGAAATCCCAAATGGGCTAATGATGGATGCTGGTTAATTCCACTAATAAATCTGATGGAGAAAATTAGGTCTGCAAAGAGTGACCGTGTGAAGGATGTAAGCTTACGTCTTAAGAGAGAGCGTTCGGGCTATGGTTGACCTTCCAGCTTTTTCTTGATTGATTTATGGAACGATTCATAACAAGAGGTCAAGGTCTGGCTGGCTAAAATGACCCCATTAGCCCCTGCTGGTAGATGCTGCAATTACACCATCTGGACCCAAAAAGCATCTTTCTGCTGTGATGGTCATTCAAAATGAACTGACAAAATGTGCATTTTTTCACAGTATGAACCATTTACATATGCAATATACGGAGACAAAATTTGTCAGATTTAGTTTCATTCATAAAAATAATCAAATTAAACTGCATCAGTGTTAATCAAAATAGAAAGTCTTCAAAGCACCTTTTATTGGTCACACAGTGTATTCCGTCCCTGGTTCTGAGAGATCTCCCATTGGTAAACTAGCTGTTCTAGGAGTGTTTGTGTCTCCTAAACACTATTTAGAATGAGCCACGTCTTGATGGGAATGCAGCATTGACTCGCGCCGAATCATGGGGGACTCGCCATCACGCTCCTGAATATTGTTGTAGCTGTTTGTTTATCACTTGCAACACTATGAGCTGAACAAAACCAAGTCAACAAAATGCTAAAATTAAAACAAAGCAAAACAAAACAAAACAAAAGAAAGCAAAGAGTGGCAATAGTGTCAGTTTGCACAGGAAGTTTGTCATGCGCTTGGGAGCTGCTCCAGTTTTAGGATGCAATTGCGTTGAGTTTGAGTCGTGGGGTGGAGTTTAACAAGACAGAAAACTTTCAAATGCTATTATAAGTGTCTATATGTGCATTATATGTGCGATGCTGATGCATCAACAAAATAAATACAGAAGACTGGTCACTCTTCCTCTTTAGAACTAACCACTCATATTAAAGTGAACAGCTACAGTCATATTCTCCATTGACATCACAGGGCTGTTGCTTTTTAGTTTCCGAATAAAAATGGCATTACTAAACTGAAGCTTTTTAGTGGGACCACATAGTGTACTGACACGCTGTGACCTCACAGCAGGTCACAAAAACCTCATTTTCAGACCTTCATTTAACTCAATTAAGTGCAATTTTCAGTGTGTCCATTTTTATTTTGGTAGCACTGCACGTTCTCGCTCGCTTTTTACTTTAACATACTTTGTGTTATTCTCCTTTGTGTTTTGAGGGGCATCAGGTTTGAAAGTTTAGCGGTGCTCGCCTCAAGCAGTGTCTACAGTCACAAAGATAAGTTTAGTTGTTTGCAATGAATAAAACATGTAAAAAAATGTCTGCATGTAATTGTAGCAGTGTGAGCAAAGGCAGACAGTTGGTTTGGTGTTAGTCCTTGGAGAGGTTTTTATTTCAAGTTGAGATCAACATAAAATAGGAATTGGGGTGAAATAAGGGGATGTGGTGTAACAACAAAACAAAAGTATGATGTCCCCATTGTGCCCGGTTAGGGCATGTTCTCTGTAGTTTGAGGTGTGAGGAACAACAAACTCTTGTACTAAACAGCAAAGTCTGGTCCATATTGCAGCTTTTCCTGTCTGTTTTTCTGGCTTTATTTATTTATTACTTGTTTTAAAGCAGGCTTGTCAAAAATCAATATATGTATATGTATAAACAGAATATATGTATTTCCTAGTATAACGGGTAACTGGTTAAAAAAGATCTTTAGCTCCTTTATTTATGGAAGTTGTGATGTCAGCCAATCAGATTTCACCTTACCAAATCAGCAGAGTTCTTTTCAGTTTTGTAAATAATACGCATCAGATGGTCAGTGAACAGACTGTTGGTGCACCGCCTGAGGCTGAAACCAGTGGTCTAGCGGCCCGTGCTGAGGAGGCTCAACTTCCCAAATGGCCCTGGCAGAAGGACAGCCGGTCAAAGGGAATAGCAGCCTGATGACCAAGTCACATTCTCTCTGCTCTAAGGTGTGTGTCCCATAACTCACCCTAGTGTGACAAACTGGCTTCCTTTGCTACTCTCCATCCAGGCCTGTGAAGAACCATTAATTAGCACCCTCACCTGCACCGGTCAAATTTGTTCTCATTCCATCCTCTTTTAATAATTGAATGTTGTTATTTTAAGGACTGTAGAGGTAGACAAGAAAATTGGGGAAAAGGACTGGGAGCTGGACTCGAACTCAGGTTCACACAAGTCCATGGCACTACCTTCTGCACCACTGTTCTGACAAACAATGTTGTTTGTTCTGCAATTATTATGGACTCGATAATACCCACCATTAGCACACCTGACGTTGCTGGTTATTAAGGCAGTGTCACCTGTTAAGTTGAACAGGTTGATGAAGAGGTTTCTGGCAAGACAGTTGTTTGTGTATGTAAAGTAAAGAACAAGAGGCAGCAGTATGTAGCCCTAAGGAACACCCGTGTTAATGACTAGGGGCCTAAGAGTTCTGGGCCTTGCCAAACCATCTGCTTCCTCTCTGTTGGGGAGGTCAGAGATCTGATAGTAGATGCTAGAGGAGATGACTTCAGCTTGTTTATAATGGAGAACTTTTGCCTCTGTAGTGTTTAAAGCCAAACTAAAATTCACAATCATTTTCACACATTAAGATATATTGGCAGCATAATCAAAAAGGTGTTTGCATGCAGTCCAAAATTAACACATTTTTATAAATGAGAGTAAAAATTGGCTTTAGTAAGCCAATTTGTAAGCAGTGGTAGGCTATTGGCTGGTAAGTTTGTTTGGAACCGCAATGGTTTAAGCCAAATTTTAAGAACAATTGTCAGCCTCTCACTGGTTTAAATGAGGTGTGAAATTTAAATTGAAGATACAGACCGCCTACCACTGTCCATAACTTCCAATTTTTACCTCAATGGAAAATTCATTCCATGTGGCAAAACTTATAAAGAATATTCCTTCCATTATGCCACCAAAACAAAAATAACAAAATCACAATATATTCACATTTTTGTTACAGGTGGTGAGAAATGATGCCTCATTATTCTTATGTTTTTGCTATATATAAATATATTTATTAATAATATACCTGTATACTATTAATACAAATGGTTTCATTATAATGGATTTATAATCCATTGATTTTTATCTTAGCAAAAATAGTTCAAGGCTATTTAAGGTTTCTGAGCTTAAGAACTGCTGGTGTTGCAGTCAGTTTTGGTCATGGGATGCAAAATGGCCGCTCATGATCTGCACATTAGATGGACTGGCCATCAGTGATGAAACTCCTCCCCTTCAAGGCCAGTTTGAGTGTCTTTTCATCATTGATTTTATTTTTACCTGCTCTTTATGCAAACTAAAGATCATTAGCACCCCAGGGTTGATTACCGAAAAGTTTACGAAAAGCTGTCCTCTCCGACATGCTGTGCCTCTTCCATCTCAAACAGATTTTGCGCTACTCTTAAAACAGAGCGAGAACACATCACTGACTGGACAGCACTGCAGTGATCTGCATCAGCAAATTTCTTTACAAATTCACACACTGACCTGCTTGCAATGTGTTAGCTTCCTTTTGACTTTGTGAAGTGTCTGAGTAAAGCAAAGTACTCATCTGTGGAGCTCTCAGCTAGCGTGTAGGCACTGGTGCAATGGTGCATTAACCTTCTTGGTATTGGGCCATAAGCGAGGAAAAAAAATAAAAAACAAAAATGGCAAATAAAAAAGTGGAGATATAGAGATATAAGTTGAAATAAAGAAGGACCACCTTGTAGATCCTGTAACCTTCACAGTGTAACACACAAAGTGCAGTCTGATGCTCCAGCGAAGCAGACAATGAATTAATGCCGAGCAAAGTTAGGCGAGGAGAAAAGAAGCAGACCGATTCGCTATTCCATTCTGCTTTCTTCTAACCTTTGAAAATCACCATTTATTTCCCAAGGCCAGGGGAGCCTGTCATTGTATGAAATAAGAAACATGGGATTTAAATCCATTCTCCATTGTGGTAGGAGCAGAATAAACATCGAGGGCCGTGCAGGGACAAAAACATTTCTCCAGCAAATAGATTCACCGAACCAATAACTGTACCAAACAAAACAAATTTTTCATTGGGAAGAAAAAAGTTTTTTGAGAAGGTACTATAGAGAATGTAGCTTTAAAAAATACTTGTAGGTCCAGGAGCCAAAAAGTAAGAGGTGAAATAGTTGACGCCAAGCGTCCTACAATCTGCATCACACCAACAGCCACGATTTTGCTCCACTTCAGTTGAGAGCCTCTTTTATCAGTGGACTGAAGTATTTGGGATTTTGGGAAGATTGGTTTGAAGTGCCGGGCTTGGATTCACGCTCCACAGACTGAAGTGGTGCTACTATGATACAGACCATCGTTTATATCTTCTGTGCTGATTCTTACTGGACGGCGAATAAAAATGTGCAGCTAGCTGCACACTGTCAAAGAGGATCAAAAAATCAATTCACCGGCTGTCTGTTTTTGAAAGCAACTTCGAGTCTAAACGTCTTGTATGACTGGACTGGCAAATGGGACGTATTTGTTCCACTGTTTGCTCATCTACAGGTGTTGGAATGACGATAAGAGCCCTTCCATTGGCCCCACTTCCTCACACTGACGTGATTTGGCCCTTGGGCTGCCCTCCTCAGCCTATTAAAACCACTTTAACATACACGTTTGTATCTCAACTGTGAGTTTCTCTCCTGAGTTATATCTTTTCTGCCCCTAGTGCTTTCTGGAACAAATGTGCTAGTGCTTTCTTATTGGTTAAAACTCAACCTTTACATTTTTTCCATTGTTACTTTCTCTTTACCAGTATATTTTCTCTTTCCACAGTTATTTATTTGTTCGTTTCATTAGTGTGGCACATGTCCCAGGGCTGAGCCAAAGCATCTGCCCCATTTTTATTGCACACCCATGAGAAAAACCTGCACTTTGAATATACATACAACATACACATGCTAGCAATAACTAATGCTGTCTCTCTATATTTAGCTCTCTCCCTTTCCGTGCATCTTTTTTCTTATGAAATACATCAGTTCATGTGAAGTCTGAGGGGAACCAGGCAATTTCTCTAGCAAAAAGAGAAGAACCACACGCTGCCATGGGAATGCTTACTTTAGAAACTTCTGCTAACTGGCTGGGTAATTAAATGCACACAGATGGTGGAAGGGTAACGGATGCATCTTGATTGTGCTGTAGAGAACCCAGCTGATTCTGAGGTGATGTTAGGGCAGTGCTAATCACCATCTCCAGCTCCAGAGAGAACAAATTAAAAGAGAAAAAAACACACAAAAACAGTGAAATGACAGTGGATTGTAGAGGCTAATGGTTTATAAATAGTCCATCAGTCTCTCACAGTGCATCACTGAAGACATGGACATGTAATTAATAGACTGCAAAATAACATGAATGTTTTATTTGAGCACTGTAGTTAGTTTAGAGATGCTTGTACACCCTGAGGCCAAAGCACACCAACCCTCATGCTTCACGCCCCCATGACAGCATCATCTGTCTAACTCTCACTTTCTCTGTCTTATATCACAAACCTTTAGTGGTCACTTTTTGTCTAGGTCAGTAGTGTGTGTACACTACCGCTCAGAAGTTTTTCAAACAGTATTTCCATCTATTCCGGACTTTTCTTAGCTGCCTTTTATTCATTATTTGATCCAAGTTATGCATTTCAAAAATATCTTTTTAAAATAAAAATGTAGTTTTCAAAGAATTTAATATGTCACATGTTATGTTATTGTCTACAAAAGTAATTTCACATATTGAAACACATACCTTACTGTACTGTAACCAATTAGCAAAAGAATAAACGCTTCATGTAAATGCTGAAGGTTATCCGGATGTTCTGTATGCAGGTTCCTAGTTATATGGCTCTTGATTTGTATAGCTTTTCAACATATATGTGCTTAATGTGTTTCATTACAAACGACAGTGGCAGAGAGCAGCAATAATGTTTGCAGGTAACGTGTATAGTGGTGCATTAAAGCATGTTGTATATGCGAAATTCAACTCATTTAATGCTCAGACCACTGTGATTTTTATTTATTTGAAAAATAGATTGACGTAAAACGAAATAAATAGACTATTTGCTCATGTAACTAAAAAACATTTTAATGTGAATCCTGTTTATAATGATACATGCATGGATGTCTTTGAGCTAAGCCATATATATCCAGATATCCAGTGACCCTAGAACCACCCATGCTTAGTAGTCATTGTGAAAATAGTGGTGTTGTATCTGCAACACTATTTTACTCACCCTCCTTACTCCCCTTTCTCTCTTCCCTCTGTGAGATGCAGTTTCATCTGTCTGTAAAATCAAAGCAGACTCGTGCGATGCTCATCTCTCGCATCACACACTGTAGCAGATATCAGAGTTCCATGGCTGTTAGCATGTACATGTGATAACAGAGCTCTCATTACAGAGCCCGATTCATTAGAGCCTCACTCATTTACAACAAACACGAAGAGCTGAGCTGGGAAACCATCCAGGAGAAAGCTCTTAGAAATCAGGAAGACACGTTTTTGAAAATCAGATGTATTTTTTTTATGAGGATGTCACGAGTGTGGGTCTCTGGGAATTTCTGATGTAACCCAAAGGCTGTGGAAGCTGTGAAATGGAGTATGTAAAGAGGTCAGATCGGAGCTACAGCTATCTGCTCAACACATTGTGTATCCATTCACCTACAACTTCACTCCAGATTTTCAAAAAACAATGTAAACACACACACAGATCTATGAAAATATGCACTCTGTATTGTATTGTTTATGTCTGATGCCACCTATTGTCTTTGTTTTATTACAGCCACCGTTTACATTAGCTCTTATCTTGAGAACAGCATCTACTGTACATTTGTTCAACAATAACTTCACCACATGTGGTGACCTTTCTTCAGTCTGTGCCTCTCGTTCAGTGGATTAACCCGCAAAAAGCACAGGGTACGACCGCCAGTTGTCATTATCGTCTCCATCCATCACAATCGCTTACACAGATAGACACACACACACTCAAAGCGTGTCCCCATCATTACAGCCCTTAACCTCAGCCGCCTGTGTTTGTCTTAGTTAGCTTAATCATATTTCCACCCTTAACCTTTGCCTTATTGAGATAAATTAGCGTAATGTTGTCACAGCAATGCTGTCCGAATAGAAATGTTGCCGGCCTGTTATCACTGTTCTGAACAGTATGCAGTATATAAGAATCACATATATGACATCCTAAACAGATGTTGATACACACAATATGTACAATGTCTCAGATAAAAGCCCTATCGATCCAGGCGATTAGCACACACAAAACTGTTTTGAAAGCAGTAGCTGATGATTGCTTGCGGTTCTCAGTCGTTAATCATATTAGGAGCATTCAGCAGGTGAGCAGCTGTAATGCGCAGCTCCCCGCGGATGCCATAGAAAAGCATGAGCGCAATCCCAGCAGGAGGTCAGCTAACGTGTGTAGTAGCTGCAGAGTGCAGCACTTCTGCTGAAATGAAAGCCAGATTGATGTTTCAATCTGAAATCAATGTCCTAAAATATCACTTCTCTGTGATTGCCCTGGACTGTGTAACTTACAAATAACATGTACATGGTCAGATTGTTTGTTCAGCCAATCAGAATGCTTTGAGGTGCTTGCTGTCTCCCAGCCCATATAGAACATATAAGAACGATAACTGTAAAAATAACATTTTAAAAATCAATCTAAATGTGAGAGAACGGTGGAGTCAATAATTATACAGAGAAACGATACTGTTGGGATCCCTTTCCCCTGGAGTTTTTTTTTAAGAACAATAAAACATTTAGTCAATCAAAATCTATTTGAATTTAAAGGGTTCGTGCATTTCCTGCAGTGTGCAAGTTTTGAATAAACATTATTGTCAATTGGTGTGGACACTTATATAGTTATTGGTATAGGTATCTTTAAAGCTATAATTATTTCATAGTTATTCTTGGTGGAAATAGACCTTTTGAATGTAGGTTGTTTTGTGAGCATGCTCTTTTGCTATGAAATGCTTAAAAAATATCATGAAAATGTACGAATACAATGCATGTTTAACATACCTTTTGCACAGACTGTCAAGCCCTGGCTTTAACAGAGTCTACATATAAATTGTGTGCAGAGCCTCTTAGGTGCAGCATAGTCGACAAACAAAGCATCCTGGATGTTATCTTTAACTGCTGAAACGCCAGCTCACCATTGTTGCAGGTTGGCAAGAAAGTTAGACCTACATATTGATTCAGCGATTTAATTCATCCTGGTTTATTTTCAGTTCAATAGCTGATGATGTGAAGGACATCCGTATTGTGTATTATTACACAGTCTGTACTAAGGCAAGAACAACATACAACAGCAAGCTCTCCTATTTTAACATCATTCTAGACTGTGTGATACGGTATATCTGTCAGGATGGTGGATTAGTGGTTTATGCTAAATAAGTAGTGCACTAACTCTTACTGTTTCCTTTTCTCAATCTATTATTTTGTTTTGTTTTTAAGCTTCTTTCATTTAACATGTTTACTTTTTCCCACATGTTGTAAGGCAACCATGGGTTTTTGGAAAGGCCCTATATATATATATATATATATATATATATATATATTCATATATATTTTTATTTGATTTATTTACTTTACACATTGTTTACACATTTCTTCAGTAAGCTAGAAAATGTCCTAGGATTTAAATTCAGCTCAGTATGTGCCACCTGTAGGAAAGGCACATTTCTGTCCTAGCAAGAAACAGTCATTAGCCAAACGCATTAGCCGTTCCATAAATCAGGGTGTTAAATTGCCTCCATCTCACCCAACATATCAGTCTTGCGTAAACCACAGTTAATAGAATTGCCCTTTAACCTGCCTAAACGTTCATAAATATGTTTGTGCTGTATTTATTTATATTAGATATTAGAGTTGCCACACTTGTATTAATAATAGCAATACTATTTCCCTATGGAATGCCTCTGTCCTTCTTTCTCAAGCCACGATTTTTGTACATTCATCATACATGTTCTTCTGCCAGGCACACTGACTTATGGAGTCGTGTGGGGGCTTCCAGCAGGATTTGCCTCTGTAGGTTGTCCTCCTTAACTTCCATACTCATTCATCCAGTGAATATAGTATCATCAACACGCCTAATAAGATTTCCGCAGCACTGTGAGCAATGCCGAGGGCATGCGATTAGATAAATAGCGGCTTTAATCAAAGGTTCACATTCGAGACTCATTGCTTACTATCAGTGGACTTTTTTTGATTTTATTAGTGTTATGACACAGGAACTCTCGGGAGAATTGTTGCCTGCAGAGAGGCTGACGCAGGATAGATGCAGAGGTTTCCTCTGAAGGGGAGATGGGTGTAAATGAATACATGTTGAGGACCTTTATAGGTACAGAAAGTGAGAGCACAGTGGAATTATTTTCCCCTCTGTGTTTTCTCCTTCAGAAGACGTTTCTTTGAAAACTTGTTAACCATTTGTTTACGCGCTCTGTCTCTATATAGCATCAGATGGGTGATTAGGGTGTGAAACACAACCTAATGGCAACCTTAAACTTAAATAACACAGCAGTGAGTCATTCACAAGAAAAGTTCCTTCAAAGTGCTACAGTCAGAGGGACAATAGCTGTCAAACTCACTTTTTCTTACTTTGTTCTAATAGCAGAAATTGTGGGATCTACTGCCCAGAATGTATCGCATGCTAAACTTTAAAGCCAAAATCTTTTTTTAGAGAAAAAAAGAAAAATAGGGCTAAAAAATAACAAGCTTCAAGAACAAGACATGATTTTTTAATGACCCGATGTTGCCGTGGCTCTGTAGAGCATCACTGTGTAGTTTCTGCAGCAGCTGTCAGGCTGTGTATCTCAATGCCATCCTCCAAACGACAAGCAAAAACAGAACAAAGGGACGCCAAATAAAAACCAGTGAGCTACAAAGAGACACCACAAGGTGTACATTCCCACACGCAAGCACCACATATCCAACTGGGTTGTGTTGATAGAGAGTCGGTTTGTTGCTTATCAGCTTCACGCTGCGTCTCGTCCCACACGGCCACACTCCGTACCGGCAGTTTACTGATCCTTTCTCTGTCTCTGACTTTCTTTCTCTCTCTTTCTTTAAATCTGTTTCATTTCATTATATGATGTTGTTCTTCTGTTTTCCATGTGCAAACTGATGACTAAACAAGCACGTTGATGTGTCAGTAAAAATGTCAACGCGAGTAAACGTCAAGTCAATGACAATAAGTGTGATCAGTTTATTTACATGCTGTGCTTTGAATGTAATTTACACAGTGAATCAGCAACTTCTCAATTTAACAAATGCATTTTTAAAAACTTTATCTAGTAATAAACTACAAATAACCCTGTGTGTTTCTCTGGACAGAAGGGGAGCCATGAAACGGCGAAATAATTTAACAACAAATTAATTCTGTTCCGCTACAAAATGTAATTAAATATGAAAATTAAAGTAAAATGATGTTTCAGTTAAATATTAATTTTCCCTTTTCTTCTATCAGCTCATTGCTTGTAGGTTTCCACCATACATTCCAAATAAGGCTAGCTGTCGAAAAGAGCGTGTTCGGGCTGTTTAGCATTTGCTTGTGTATTTTATGGTTCGTTTATAGTTGCAGGGCTTCACAATTAGTGTCACGCCTCTATCTGCCTCTATCTGCATTTCTCTCCTTGGCGTCATGCTTGCGTTCACCGCAATTAAGAACAAATCGCTCATGTGGATAGATGTGGCCTTCTATATTTAATTAGCAAAGCTAGTGTACATAGCCCGTGCTGTTTGTCCTGCATGCTGATGAGTTTGTTTGCTGTCTCACAACAAGGCCGGTGAGGATCTTACTCTGAGTGACTCTTGAGACATGGACTAAACATACTTCTGATATTAATTTTGTAGTTTTGAAAACAGCGGCATTTGCACTTTGATCTTAATAAGAGATGATCGCTTGAGTATTCTTTACACAGATTTACACAAGTCCATCTCATTTACTGTGAATATCTATGCTTAATCTGCAACCTTTCTTCAGCATAAACTGTTAAATTGAGACGTCCACACTAAAATGGTTGCAGTTCCTTAACCCTTTCAGCGACAGGCATGTTGGTGGTGTCTTCTGAAAGAAGAACATTAGGATGCTGTTACCCAAATGCCCAAATTGAGCAAAACAAGAAGGAAAAATATGTATATATGCTCACATATAGTGGAAATAAAACATTTTTAATAGGAAGAAACACATTTTATGAAAAAATAGATGAGAGAGAAATTTGCCTGAAAAAAATAATTGTTTTCTCCTAACATTTTAAATATTTATTTATGCTGTATAAGTGTACATTCTTCAAAATTGTTTTCCACCCGATGAAGATGAACATGATATGGGGGCGAGTAGGAAAAATAAATAATAATAATTTTATTGTGAACTATTTCTTTTCCTATAATTTTTTTTGTTGGGCTGGTCTGGAGCGTAACGTGTCAGTGACTGTTAAACACTTGTTGTATTGTTAGCTAACGTATTTGTCAAGGCTTATGTTGATTTACGCACAACAGTAGCCTTTCATTTTACCTCTCCATCAGTCAGAGATTCCTGCAGTGGTTTTGTCAGGAACAGCTGATTGTTCTGCGTCTCAGGGAGTGATTGAACCCACCAGGACTGATTCACTCCCCTCTCTTTAATCCCTCAGGTGGTCCATGCTCCAGAGCATTGTTTATTTGACTGATTTAATCTAATCCGATTGCATTCGATTTGATTTTCTTCCTTAGCTTTTGCCGCCAATTGGACCTGATCTCTTATTATTATTCGGTATTGGGACTGATGAGAGGGAATCAACTCTCGCTTTTGAAGCAAAGAAGAACGAGCTTCGATAAAATGACATTACGACACACTTTGCTAGGCTAATATATGCTAATGTCTGATCAGACAACACCATTATGTCTGTTAGCAAGACTTGACTTACGCAGGCAGACTTGCGCTAAGCTCCTGGAACACGCAGCCTGGAAACGCATGTATGTCAAAAAGGGTCAAGAAGGAATTTGATTTGTTCTGCCTGTAGTTCCCACAGTATTATCCATATTGAGATACATAGAGCGTGCAGCAATGTGTTACTAAGCATGTTAAACTCCCAGGAGGTCACACAATGTCATTACAATTGTATTCTCTTCTGTCACTGGCCATAATATTCTGGTTGCTTTCAGAATGCTTCAGAGCAATGCAAAGGGCTGCTTCAGGCCTCTAATAACACCCACACCGAATCTGTACGTCACAGCAGACATGCCGGAGTATGTGTGCCAGTCACTTAACTAATTGATGGAATTGGACTAATATGCTTTTACTTGAAGTTTCAGAATCCTCTGGGATGCACTCGCATACACATGCACACCAACAGCTTTTCACCTTTGTTAATTCTATATATACACACACATTCTTATAGCTGAACATGTACTTTTTTTTTCCTGGCCTCTATGCATTGAGATCATTTTCAGAAGTTCATTTGTTTATGGTTGGTTGTCTATGTTTGCAAAAAAAAGACAAGAAGTTTTGGAAGTTTTATCTGGAGAATTACTCCTGCAAGTACTTGAGAAGGTAGAAACAGTCCAATCTTTTCTCTGTGATAGCAGCCGTTTTACCAGAAAGAGCCTCATTTATCAGCAATTCACTCGTGGCAGTTTTACTCAATCTTTTTTCCTCTTTTCATCATCTGTCTGTAGTGTCACACTCAGGTCAGCTGGTGTTAGACTGATGGCAAATTGTTCACCTGGACTGTTCACCTAACAACAACTAGCACTCTGGATTGTAGGATTGTATTCATTTTAGTATTGTAATCATTGTAATCATTTATAAGAACATTTTAACAACCCACAAAAATAGAAGGAAGAAAGAAAGAAAGAGACAGACAGGCAGACAAACAAAGCCTCAATCACTGCCATGTCACTGTACTTTTGGTTGCTATTAGTAACATTAGTAATAGTTTGCAGTATTTTTTAAATGAAACATTTTGACAGGGCATTATTACATCATGTTCTCACAGGAGACAAATCATGTGACCATTTGCCTCCATTGGCAGTCATAAGATAGCTTTGCTTTGCTGCTGCCACAACAGTCGCGTCGCCATTGTGCATCACCAGAAATATCCAAGTTTAATTAAAATGTATTGACTCCTGATCAACTCACTGCAGGTTGCTGTATAGTAGTAGTAATAGTCTTATGCTATCGGTTTCCCTTTTATTATTTTAAAAATATTAAAGGAGAGATGTTTTGTGTTCAATTTAAAGCATTAGAAACATTGATAAGCACAAAGATTCATAGATGTTTCTCTTTCCTCTAGCTCTCAGGCATATAAAGATAGAGGGAAATCAACTTGTTTTATCTGCAATGCAGCAGCAGCAGAGCAAGCGTCTTAAAATCACAGAAATATTCATGAATCATAAACACTCAGAGTCTAACACCCCTTGGCTCATTTTGCTCAGCACGGTTAGGAACAAAGCTGAATGGGTGACCGGTTCCCACACACAGACTCACCCTACATATAAATAAAGATGAAATTGTTGTAAAGCCCTATGTGAGCTGAAAAGAGTTTCCCCTCTCGTCTCTTCTCAAGGCCATCTTTAAAGGCCGCTTTCTCGTTCCTGTCTCTGATCTGTCTCGTCTGGCTGCTCAAAGGCCAGCGACTTAAGCCCTCCATTGATTTCCGATATATAAAAAACGGTTAGAAGGTTAAAGAATGACTTGGAATGAAATAAAAGCTGTAATGGCTGGCAATGAGTTGTGCTTGGTCGACAAACAGGACAATTCATTAGTGACTTTTATTTATTTATTTAGTTATGATGTTAAAATAGACATAGAAAGCTAGAACTAGAAAACACTCATTGCATTATGTCTCTTTCTGCACAACAACACGTTGTGTGTTTCTGCACTGGTTCTGCATAACAACACATGTAAATTCCCTTCCTCCCAACCACACCCCCAAGAAATCTGATTGGCATGTGGTGAAGCTAAAAGCAACCTAATTGTGCGGCGCTGCCATTGTCTTTCAGGAAACCAGCAAGATAATTTTAAAAGTTAAATTTTTTTACAAAAATACATTTTACATAACCCTAGTAATGACCAATCACAACCCTTGGGGTCAAATTTTGGGCCTCCATACAGCCTGGGGCAGCTTTTCTCCTGTTATTTTCCCGGAGAATATATATATATGATCTCTTGTAATTTAACAGTTCAGTCTGTTAGAACATGCAAGGATAACATGCTCATGTCCCAGAACAATTAAGGCAAACATCTTATGCTTGTGTTCTGCTGAAAGTGCGTTATAGAAACATAAGAAGAAATGCACGCTGGGAAGGCTGGGGTTTTATTAATCACTCATTAGGGCTCTTGTAGGCTGGTAATGATGATGTATGTGAGAGGTTGTGGCCTGCGGGGGTTAAGACTATGCATTAATGCACGTGTCAGAACAAAAGGAAAGTCTTCCACACTTTCTATTTTTATGTTTGTCTTTGTTGCTTTTTCAATGCAATAAAACTCATCAAACATTGTTCAAAGAAAAGTTTTAAAAATGAAAGTGCTATAAAATTTTACAGAAATGTACAAAAACTCCTCAACCAAATACTATGTTACATCATTTGTCCTGTATTGTTAATTTATTGTTTCGAGTTTCGTCTGTACTAAACCTAAAATCCTTCTGTTCTCTTTCTTACATGCTGGTGTGTCTGAATGATGAAAACACCAGGTAAGTCCAATTGTCTTCCCTTTGACAATTTTAAAACTGATGCATTGTTACACTTTGTTATATTGTCATTCATAGGCAGCGATTACTCAAGGTGAATATCTTTTAAATCTGTGCTCGCATGTATTTGATGTTCTGGTGAAAACACGATTATGGTTGGTTGCTTAGCGACAGAACTCAAAACATCACTGAGTTTTTTTACCCCTCTTGTGTGTTGAAGGATTTTGCTTTAATGTTGTAGCATTTAGCAGTGCGTGTGTACTTTTTTCTGTAAAAAAGAAAAGGCAGAATACAAAATGCTCCTCTCCTCTCTTCTTCCACAATTCCGTCTGATTAAATATCCACCTTTCAGCATTTCTGTGTTCACCACAACTTTGCATTTACTTCTCTGTCTCTGGGGTTTAGTTTGTGCCGCCCATCGGCAGATTGAAAGCGGCATTTCCCATGCTGCCAAATTGTAGTCTCCTCCTGTGCTATTGCTTCCCTCCACCTTCTCCTCCTCCTCTTTCTTGCTTTCGTTTTTCTCCTCCTTCCGTGCAAAGCAGGTTTGATGTGGGCTGGCTGCTCGCAATTGATCTAAAGTGCTTTTATAGAATAGGAAACTTTAGTTTGATTTGCCCATGTGCTGTGGAGGGAGGACCAGATAAACCCCTCTGTCTTTTCCGATTCTCCTAGATGCCGTGTGAAGCCTGCAGACCACCACGTTCCCTCGCCCGCAAATGCTTGCGCTGCAGTTGTTTAAACGCGTGTGTGCGGCGTTTGTGTGTTTCCTGGGTCTCTGCAGTTATTTGCTAGCTCATTAGGCTTTCCGGCTAGCCTGAGCAGAGCAGCTCAAAGACCAGCCTCAAAGACCAGCCTCAGTACTGAGTGCAATAATACACATCAGCAGATGTGTGTGTCGGTGTAGATGTGGCACTTTACAATGCACTTTACAATCACATTATAGACAATAATTCTGGAATGTGGCACATTACTGACTGAGACAGAGTGTTCAGCAGGAATGAGATGTAAGGTGGGGTTTTAATTGTATCCACTGGGATCTGACTGGAGTGTGAAAAGTGGGCTGTGATATTACTTGTTCAGATTACTTGACTCTCCTTGATTATGTCATCAGATAGGAAGTCATTTCAGAGGTGGACAAAATTTATAATCGTTCTGCATACTTGCGGGTTTTTTTAGCATCTATATCTGCAGAATTAGTGGTGCTACAATAATATAAGAGTGCGTGCAATTGGTGAGCGCTGGCGATAACCACGACCTGCGAGTCGGCTAGAGACAGTGCAGAAACATTGCAAAGACAACTGAAGGGCACATGTTCAGATGTCCAGCAGGACTGTACTTTCCTGCTCGGCGTGGAGGTCAGGGAGAAGATTACATCGGCAAGGCTCACAGTGCAGCGCATCAGCTCTCAGCTCTTTTCGATCAGGCTGACATGCCGAGATCAATTTCTGAGAGGGGCAGGGCCGTGTTTGGCCTGCTGGGGCTGGAGCTGGTTCTGACACGGATTACAGAGCACAGGCTCTGTGTTTCAACCAGCAAACTATCAAACTGCCATCTGCAACTGTTAAAAACACATTTACGTATAGCCACACAACCTGTTGCTCATTCAGATTTATGGCTTTATTGCTATTTATTATTTATTACTTTTAATATTATTGTATTTTTTATTTTTAAATGTATTTGTAAATGTTTTTGAATGTATTTATTTAGTTTATTTTTAGTGAAATACCATAATACAGTGGTACCATACTTACAGTATAGCTTACACTATATAGAATATACCTTGCTTGTTTAGCAGGGTTACTGTGGTATTTTGGCAAAAACTATGGTTACCATGGTGTATTTTTGTAGAGGTTTGGTCCCAGCACACACACACAAACAATCATTTAGTGTGTAGTAATTGTTTAGGAGGAACATTGGATCATGATGTGGACTCCGTTGTCACCCAGATTGGCTGCAGTCCTCAGAAAACACTTGCAACCTGCAACTATATCCCTATTTTGCTAATTCTTTCAGCTTCCGGTGTCACATCCCCTGTGCACATTTCTCTCTGTTATTTTTTTCTGTCTGTGTTAATAACCCACCCATATGATGCAGAATACTACTGTCATTGACGTACTCCACTGCATTACAGTAGCTTTAAAGAACTTAGTAGAAGTGGTTTTATTAAAGGCCTTTTTTTGGACTTTTTTCCCCTTTTTGTATCCCAGTCAATAACTCAAATCATGTTAATGGTTAATAATACACACACACGCTGTCGCATGTGTCATTTCTGCATCCTTTCTGCTATACCTCTGGGGGATGTGTGGGTGAATCCAGCCCCCAGTGATGCACATTAAAGATGAAACGTGACATTTGAAATTTCGCTCTCTCTGTCTGGCTCCGTGTTGAAACATACTGTCATACCTTGTTGTCTACTGTCTACATAGGTGGCATCCTAAGGCATGTTGACATTCTATTGCATTCTGAACGCCTAAATAGGCTGAAACTGTTTGGCGTGTTGCCTTGATTTCTATAGAGTTTATGTTAGCATGTTGTTAGCATAGTGCAGAGACAGTTTTGCGTGCACATATTTAATGGCTCCCTTTTTTATATAAGTATTGATTGAGAAAACTTTAGAGTTTCTCTCTGCCACTTTATCTGCCACACTGGGTGGATTATGCATTATGCAATGCATTGTGGGATTGCCTTCTCCATGGATTACACATAATGCATGCATATACATAATAATGCTGCCAACTTTTTGGAAAAAAAAATTGGCTTTGTTTTGCTAATCAGCCTATGATGTCTCATAATGTTCCCTTTATAGGCAGCTCAATAGTTTTTACAACAGAGCTTCTCTATTATGTTTCCATTCCTTTCACTGTCATGTGGTCCCTGTCGTTTCATGTGTGAATATAACCTTAAGCTTGTGAACACGTGTTTCACACGCATGAAGTCTGTATTTTTAATGTAGTGTATGCCTTAGCACTTGACTATGTATGAGGACAATTCGCTAAAGGTCAGAATCCTTACCAGGTCTTATTTTCACTAAAAAAGTCCACCTAATTGTTACACTTGACTCCACAATCCAAAAGAAAAAACAGCAAGACAAATCCTTAGGAACTCGCTCAACCAAAACCTCATCAGATAGTCTTTAATTAGCATTAACCTCACTGTCTTAAATGCTCTTAATTAGTCTGTAACTAGCTTTACTGATAAAGGAAGATCAATGTGATAAAGGGTGCAAGTGAGCAAAATTAACACACACTCTGCAGTTGACCCTGCATGTGTGTCATCATAATGAGGTCTGTGCTTTTTGTTATTGTTTTCATTGTTTCTCAGTATGCCCGTCACATATTGGTTGTTACGATGTGTCAGGTTTCATTTGAGACCTCGACCAGTCAGGTTAATTTTAAAGTCCTTAATGAAAGGCTAATTGCGTATTTGCTTCAATGGGTGTCCTTGAGTTTCATACATACACATTGATGTAACAAAGAAGGCGGGTGAGAAGGGAGAAAGGTTCATCCTTATTCACTTTTCTCTGAGCATGAGAAGGAGAAATGAGAGAGAAAAGAGGATGACTGAGCAACACTGAGCAATAACAGTACCGTGGATGTTAAGATCTCTTTCTGTATTCATGTATGCCATCATTTATTTACTGCAGAGTTATGGAGTATTTCACTGCTCATTCACTCTCCTCTGTTTCTCTCTCTCCTTCTCTGAGGTGTTAGTTATAACCAATCAGAAATGTGGAGCACCAATGCTGAAAACAGCAGAGTAAGACTGATTCTGGATCAGGGATGTACTATTCTTTGATGGAATGGTTGACAAATGACATGGGTGCTGTATATTGTATACTTGTTATTCTTTCATTATCTGATCAACTTTTGAAACATTGGCTTGAATGTTTATTATGATCTTAAAAATCTGAAGCTGTTTGCTTAAATGTTTAATAGTGCCAACATATTAATTTGTTATTAGACGATTACAATTTTATAAAAATGTGTTTTTGAAATAGATAATTTGGACCAAATAATAAATTAAAAGAAGCCAACCAGAGCCTGAAAAAGTCATAACATCTACCATACATCTAACATCTGCAGCAGCAGGTGACACTTCTGCAAGCCGCTGGAAGTGAATAACTTTATTTTCCTGTGCCTATAACACACTCTGTACTACCTGACTGAAGTACTGGATAGCTGTAGATAAACTCTCATCCCTCTTCTAATACACCTCTATGAGATTTGTCATTTTCTTCTCAACAAAACCGCAGCAACATAAACATGCCTCAAACAGTGATGATTGATTCCCTGCTGAGATTTGCCAAGATGTCAGGTTTCCTATTCTGATACAGAGGAATTCCTAGTGTAATGTATGGATGTGCTTACAGTTCACAGCTGTTGATTAACAACATGTTAAATCTTTTTGGGGTAATTTAATTATTACTATAAATTACATCTCACCTCCAGTATAAATTGCTAGTGTTTTGCTTTGTCATTGGTTGTTAGGAGGTTGCTAGTATGTGCTTGACATTGGTAGTCAAATTGTTCACCCAGTAATAATAATAATAATAATAATAATAATAATAATAACAATAATTATTATTACTAATTATTACTAACAACAACAACAATAATAATAATAATAATCTAATCAATAATAATATTGATTGTAGTTGTTGTTTCATTTATTTTTTATTTTTTTTCATACATTCTTGGTCGGTTTACATGAGCAAATCATTTAGACAATCATTTAAATATTTAGATCGTTTAGACAGTTTAAATGTTGTGTTACCTGCTGCATCTAGTATTGTAAAGTAGTTTCAGTGTTTCCTTGTAAATAAACTGAGAGGAAGAAAACTGTGGAAGACTTGCAGTGAGTATTGTGGAGTGATTTTAGCTTGCACCTCATGATGATGATCTGGTGTGTGATAGGAGGACCTTTGGGCTGGCTCCTCTCCAGCCTGCCTGATGGCCTTGTCTCTAGAGAGCGAGTGAGAGAGAGAGAAAAAGAGATAAGGAGAGAGAGGAGCCAAAGAGAGAGATAAAGAGAGAGAGATGGCTTTACAATCACCCCACCAGCCTCAGACTACACTGGCATCTCTAATCAGCTCCCCTCGTCTGCCGCATCCTGTTGCCCAGGCAACAACCAAGCCCGCTCGTCTCCTGCTAAGGAGAGAGGCAGAACATTGAGAAATGAGAAACAGCGATGGTGAGAGAATACCGCTGTTCACACAATCAAAACCAGACAGAGCTGGAATGCTTAATAACTCAATAATTTACACTCAGATTAATACAGTCTAGCAGACGGTAGAGGTATCAAATTGCCTGCGAATAGTGTTTCTCAAATGTGCCGTGTGCTGGCGTACACACATTTCATGTCTGTACTTTTTGCATATAACTGGGTGAAAATGACTGACACCTTTGAAGAGTTTTCACCAGCCAATAGCTGCTTATCATGCTGACTCACTGTCTACTGCCTGTATAGGCAGCTGCCTTCATCATTAAGGAACGTCCTAACTGACTGATGTAGTGAAGTTGCCTGCCTTTGGAAACATTCTTCACAGCAACACGACTGTGATGCCTTCTTAGGCAGCTTAAAAGGTGTTTGGAACAGAGTAAATGTGATATTTTTTTGTTTTGCTTTTTTAGAACAGCGTGTTAACATTTGTGCACAAACAAAAGGGTTATTAGGCCGCTCCACAGCCCAGATTTGTGCTCACAAACACAACCTGATGATTGCTTCTCGCAGGGGAAATCAGGACCAGCTGTCCACGGTCCTCCACCTCCTCATCACCTCCTCTCTGCCTTACAGCGAGTCCCCTCCCTCTCCGTTGAGTGCAGAATGACGCCTCAGAGGAGAGAAGAAAAGAGAAAGAGTATTGATTCGTTCATCAGTTAGGCTTGACTAAATAGAGGACTGTGGACGGCCGTGCCACTAGAGGCTAGCCACACTGGCTCAATTTTCTGAACCTTGTTCTTCTGCTGTGTAAAAGGTCAGGGGAGGTTAGTGAGTGTTAGTGCCGGACTCAGCATCGCACTGACTCTTTCATTACTCTCCTTAGTCCCCCTTCTCCATCTCTTTCTTTCTTCATCTTCTCTCTTGACAGTACTGAGTGTGTTTTATTTCAGTCTGCCACAGGGGGACAGTCTTCCCCTCAGCCTCAGTGTAGACAGACTCTTTTTTTTTGACTTGTGGCATAAGTTGAGTCCACATTGCAGCTTATTTTGGTCAAGGACCACCCACTTAGACAGGAAGGGTTATTCTGTAAAGCAACTAATTGTAGTTTTGTTATTGTTGTTGTTGTTGTTTTGGCTTTTATTTATTGGCAGGTCTATTTTAAATAGTTGATATTGCCTTAAAGGACCTGTGTGAAATAAATGTATTCAAAAATTGTGCAGCAGTGTCAGTCTGTATGATATATAAAGATGTAAATAAAGATGTAAATCATTATATATTATAATGTTCAAAAATGTTCCTATACACCAAAAAAAAAACTACTAGCAATACTGAGTCCTCCACAGAGTTCTCACTACCACCTGATCATCACGCTAACCATTCAGACTACTTTACAACTGTAGCACATCCCGTTTTTCCTTCAGGATAACATGGTAACTCCCAGCAGCCCTCCAAATAACTCATCACAGATAATTTCCAACACCAAACATGCTTCAGTGAACACACTTCAGCCTGTCCTCCAGAGCAATGCCCACAAACAGTAACCTTGCCAGTGTCGGTGTGTGTTAGCATATTGTATTTGCAAGTGTTGGGCTATTCCACTAAGTACACACACACACATTTACTCACGCATCCAGGAATGGGAGCATCAGACCTGCAGCTGGGCTTCTGGGTGATGAGCTTGTGGACTAATTAGAAGATATGAGATCTAACATATGGGCTGAGTTCAGCCTCTCTACCTGACATTTCTCACCTTCGTCCCTATGCTGGGATTTTCATTAGCTCTTAATCACGGCTTATTCGGCTGTGTCTCACGCTAATTCAAGTCATGTTGTTCATGTAATTCACCTCTGCGTGATACACAGCAGATTTTGATTTCTTTAATTGTTTTTTTATTGAACATATTGGTGAAGTTGTACACGCAGCAGATTAATTGCAGCAGGAGAATGTGGTTGCCAGATCAGTTTAGTATCCTGAATACAGTTCACACTCAGTTCCTTGTTAACAAGAGTGACAAATGAATCCTATAACCTATAAAGTTGATTACCCTGAGTTTTCAAGATTTACCTATTTTGTATGCACTGAAATGTATTGGACAATTAGCTTCTGTCACATTATATAGTCGCTCTGCTCTACCGTATGTACTAGGTCACAATATCACTACACAATTACCGTGGTCAAAATAATTAATGATAACTCTTATCACGGTATCGATTAGCATGGTATTTGGGGGTTGTTGGGGGGGGTGTTTACCTGTTAAGCAAATAGTGGTCTGTTTACTCAATACATTGTGAGTTTGTCACTAAAGGTTAATGAACCTTTCAATTAACTTTTCTGGGCAATAATGGTAGAAATTCTTAGGTCTTAAGGTATGTGCCTGTACAGAAACAGACTTGTGATAAGAGAGCTGTAACATGTTTTGAAAGCCAGGGAAAACTCACTGTTTTCTTTTTTATATTTTTTTCTTGATGTTTCTATCTCGTTCAGATATTAGGAGTGGATGACAGGCAGAGGGCCTTCAGCAGATATTTTACAAAAGGCTGCGGTTGAAGCCAATAAGACCCAATGTTTTGTTTGTTGTCTCATTTTGGGGAGGCTCTGTAATGCTTAACTGCAGCTTAAACAGCCTCGCGTCTGTCTAGACTCAAACAAGAAGATATAACTGTAATTTTCTTGGGTAGATAATTTGCATGTCAGAAAGAAAATACACATCATAATATTTCAAGTACTATTAGAGGCCCTGCGTTCAAAATTCCTTCCGTAATATATAGTGACTGTATGAAGTGAAGTATGCAAAATGAGTAGTATGTCAAAATCTTGAGTTCAGTAGGTTCATCGAACTCAGTATGTACTGTCACAGTACATGATTTCAGATGCAGGGAGTCACTCTGTGACTTCAGATTTGAGTCATGGGACACTGTAAATTCAGTTTCATACAATAAAAATGCTTGATGTCATTTCTTAAATGACAAGAAATCAGTCAATCATTTCCAGTTGAGTGAAGATTTTATCATCTGCGATTCTTCAGATTTGTTTTTAGCATGTCTGAAAATATTTCAACTTGTGCGACTACTCTGGATGTGTGACAATGTGGGAATTATCAGTGATTGTTGTTTAAATTTATTCTATGCACTTGCACACTTTGCGTTTGTAAAATGAATGGCTGATTGAAAAAACCACACATCAATATTTACAATGTCTGTTATTGTAGCCTTGGGCAACACAATGTTTTTACTCCAAAAGTATTGATGGGTATTTGTACTACAAATATAAGCAATGCACTTCCATTGTTTCTGCGTGTGTGTGAGTTTGTCAGCAAGCTGTGAGTGAAAGCTGGTCACACGTGTTTGTGCTGCAAGCACAGCATGTTTGATTTCCACAAACACACAGAGAAATACCTGCAGCAGAGGAGGGCAAACAATTTTAAGCACACACACACACTGAACCAGCACATCTTATTTGTATGGGTTACTTTATCCAAATAGTACGTGAGTAAGAATAAATTGCACCTTCATTGTTTTGCTTGTTTTGAGTTGTGTTCAAAAAACAGGAACATTGTGTATTCATTGGTTTGCTTATTTGTTTGATTGTTAGTTTTATTGCATATGATTAATATAAGTGGCATATAAGGTCATTCTGTGTAAATTTCCTATAAAACATAACCACAGTTAAAAATTATTGGGAACATTTGGTTGTAAACATTTTTTATTAGTCTTTAATGGATATTATAGCCCGTAAACGTCTGTGGATTTATAATAAATAAATAAAATAAAAAGAAAATGAAAATATATTTTAATGAGATGAATGCATTCGTCTGTTTTGCATCAGTGGATTTGTAACCCCTTTCAGGTCACTCTGCGAACTGCTATTTATTGTGGCTCAGTCCTGCGTATCCGTCCAATCTATTGATTACTCTGACATTTCCACCAGCTTTTCGTTTTCTGTTATTTACGTTGTCTTTGTTTGTTTGCGAGGGTCCGCGTGCCGCTGTATGTGTTTAAAATACACTTTGCACTTCCGTTAATGTGGAACGCGAGCCTGAATTTATCACAGTGCCTGTGGAAAATCGACACTTTGCCATCGCCCCTAGGTTAAGATGTGCAAACCGTGGCATTTTCAAGAGCACCAAACAGACAAAAAAGCATCTTAATAGCCGAGCGTTGCCAGGGATCTCAGAGAGGCGTGTTTATAGCTGTCAGAAGGCATGCTAGCGTGTCTCTGTACAAATTCAAATGTGTGCACAGCAACTCGCGAGGGAGGCCATCCCTGACTTACACACCATTGTCTGCTTTCCTTGGCTCTCTCTCTCTCCTCTTTTAGATCTTTCCATCACTCTGCTTCGTCTCCTTCCTGAGACAGCCATTAACAAAAAGGCAGTGTTTAAATGGCTTTGCCTGTGCTCCTGACACGGCTGTCAGTGTGCCAGAGATTACCCCCGTCCCCTGTCCATCCTACAGAGAAATGATGGAAGGGCCATGACAAAGTAAAGGGGGGAAAGAAATGGATGGAGAGCCGAGCGGAATGATTGACTGATTCATTACAGGAAGCAAGAAATGGTGAATGACTATTGCCAAGACGGCCATTATGAGGTTGTCAATGCAATTTTGCCCTTTATGAGATCATCAATGCTTCAAAGCATCCCGCCCTATTATGAGGTCATCAAAGTACATTTTTAAGTTTGTCCATGGAATATTTTGGGAATCTTTCAACATTGTCAACATTTTACTGTTTGTACATTTGTCTTTGTTGAATTATACGTTTTAATCAGAGCGGTCTAATCTCTGATCATTACTGCATCATTATTACACTTATCAATGAAATCTTCTGAATGGTGTCCATCAATTGAAGCATTTGCTTGTTTGTAACGTTTATGTATTTATGAGTTCTAATCAAAGAGGAGATCGTGTAATTAACGTTTGTTTCCTAAACAGATAATTATGTATTTCTGTAATCCTTTTGGCTGTATTTGTGTTTTCTTTCAGTTGCAAACAGTTCTATTCATTCGCCGTGTATGTGTCCCTTTTTTGAGAAAAATTCAGCAAACTAGACATAATGTGCCTAAACTATGAAAGCACGGGGAACAAGACATTCAAAACGAAACATGACAGATGTCTAATTAATCTGTTTTTTTTAAACATATCAATACTAAAATAAATACAAGATCACAGTGTGACACTCATGAATTACTGTCACAAATAAGACTGAAAGAAAATCTCAGAAACTGAGGGGGCAAAAATGTCAAAAATCGCCAAATTGCGAGTCACTGACCATGACTGGAATTGAATCTTGCTGGCAGAGCAGCTGCTTGTAACACATGCGAGGGCCTCTCCTTCTGCCCTTACAGATTGCTTTTCTCTCTTCTCTATTAGCCTGAAAAACAAACAAATACTGTACTTGGGGATGAAAATGGGCAGAGAAAACTAAGGCAAAGGATTATGGGTTTAGTAGACTTTAAACAGGCTCCTCTAAATGCATAAAACAGGCATTTTTCATTTAGATTTTCTTGAATCAGATCACAACACAGTCTATTTGACAATGCGTGTGATAGAATGCATTAGTGTTTCCATCTGAACTGTGTCAGGTTGTTATTACAGATGTTTTTCCTTCTATACATCCGCCTCTGCATGATAGAGCTCTGCTTTAACACCTGCATAAGCATATCAATGGGTTTGGTGCAACAGTTTTGCGATATGCACTGGTTACTCACCATATGTAGGCAGTTTTGTTAAAGAAAAAGTTCACCCAGATATGAACATTTTCTCATCTTTACTCATCCTAATGACATTCTGTGTGTAACTGTATTCGCTTTTGTGCTTATGTGGAACATTAAAACATACATTTTGAAGAACGTCTATACAATGAAAGCATACAGCTTTCTCCAAACTCCAAACAGAACAATATAGCATTGTGAAGTCAGAGAACGTTGGTGGTCACGTTCCTTTCGACCATTTTGGTCTTCCCAAAGAACCGTTCAAAGGTTTCTTAAAAGAACCATTTCTTTACTACCAGAAATGTCTATAGAACCTTTTCCGCTACAAAGAACCTGTGGTTCCATGAATGTTAAAGGTTCTTTTTGGAACCTTTGTTTTTTTTTACATTTACTTTCATGCACAGTGCTTTTAAGTTATACTTGCTAACACAGTGCTCTACCAACTGTGCTACAGGAACTGTACCTGGGTTTGAACCTTCACACTATGCTATAATCATTTAGCAACAATTTTCTCTGCTACTGGGGACATAAGAGGAGGTCCAGATGAGCAGCATGAATTGTATTGAAGATTAAATGATACATTCTGCATATACTGTCTAATGTGTAATGTTGTTATGCATTTTGTCATTTTGTCAACCCACTCCGCTTACATTCTTTGTTCGCAATTGTGCAAAGTTTACAGATGTCACAGTATGTGATCTGTACAGCGCACAGAATTGTTTTAAATTCAATATAATGGAGGCAGGCATGAATAGAGAAGGAACAGCTCCAGAGGCGTGTAATGTTTAAGCCATAGATCAGAAGCCCTTGCAAATATTAGGATGCTCACAATGACGTAAAATCTCTTTTAATTGTGCTGGAAACATTCCAAACAGCCTGGGTCTGCTGCATTAAGCACCAGCCATTGAAATACGGCCTGCATAATATGCCTAAGTGGTTGCAACCTCTCCGGTTCAAAGCTCACCACCCTCTGGCACTGTGCAAAATTGTAACCACACTAAGCGCTTTCTAATAAAATCAATTTAGCCCAGAGACCTTTTCCACTCTGAAAAGAATTGTTAGTTGCTTTGTCTGGCTGCCTCTTAAAACCAAGCATGACTTGCTTTATAGAGCTTTTTTGAGTTTGGAGAGATGAGCAAAGACACGGAGCTAACAATTGTGATCATTACAGCCTTTTTGTTTTGATGGATCCTAATTGTGTTTTACTGTTTTATCCCAGACCTTTAAAGCTGGATTAGTGCATTCTCGACCGTCGCGTTCTTTAAAGGGTAAATCTCTATAACCAGCACACAAATGTAAATCCATTGGAAATGACCCTCTAATGGCAGACGATCTCAATAAATCCAAAATTCACTTGTGACTTATTGCGCACAATAGTACACAAAAGGTTTTTTGAAAAAAATTTCAGGCCACTCTTTTCCTTATAATGAACGATTACCAGGGCTGTCAGGCTTCAAAGTGACAAAATGTAACGTTTACATTTACATTTACATTTATTCTTTTTGCAGACGCTTTTATCCAAAGCAACTTACACAGAGAGAGAGAATTTAACATTTTGCCTTAAGAACCTTGAGTTCTTGCCTTAAGTAGGAATAGCTCTGATGCTAGGGACAGGATGAACAGTAGAAGAAGACGATAAACAAGGTTACACATTGGAGCATTAGGGATTAGTCAGGTGTCTGTGAAACAGGTGTGTTTTGAGTTGTTTCCTGAAGGTTGTGATGGTCTCAGCAGATTGAATGGAGGCTGGCAGCTCGTTCCACCAGGAAAGAACAGAATATTCAAGAATATCTGAAGGAGTGATTTGAGGTAGGAGGGATAAGTACCGGTGACTATCCTGAAGGCCAGGGTCAAAGATTTAAATTTAATGCGGCGGCTGCAGGTAGCCAGTGTAATGAGATCAGGAGGGGTGTAACGTGGGCGCTTTCTTTTGTCTGAAGACCAGACGTGCTGCAGCATACTGGATCATTTGCAGGGGATTGGTTGTGTTGGCTGGAAGGCTGTGATATGTTAACAGTAAACATATCACAAGAAGTTTTCAAGTTGTGCAGTATAGTTAACATTTCTTAATTATATAGATAGAAATGACAGTTTTGTGCCAAGAACAGACCAGAATTGCAGTCAATACTCCTCTGAAGGTCACCTTTTGTGTCCCATGATAGAAAGTATGACACAGGATTGGGACAGGAAGGGGGTATGCAAATAATGAAAGAATTACCATTTTTGTTGACTGCCCCTTAAATGAAACCTCATTCATTATCATGGAGAGAGAGAATAAAACTGGCTGTAGATTAAAATTAAACACCATCCATCATGCTCCACTGCTCCAGAACAGAGATGCATCTCCCCCTGAGGTCACATTTATTCTAGGACAATCAATGAGAAAGCTTTACTGCAAAATGAGTTCAAATCATTTTCAATAGACATAGTGGACATGCTGTTTAACTGACTGAGGCAACAGTTGGTGGATGTATAGAGCTTTGTATATAAGCTTTCAAATAATACTAATAACAATAATAATACTGATTAAAATACAGTGGAACACCTAGTACTAGTGACATCTAAAGCAAAACCAAACAGCACCATCTAAGAAACATCTAAATGATGTAGGATTGTAGGGAGGATAAAGGTTATCGGCAGGGTAGATCTTTTTTTTGTTGCGGGTTGAACATCTCCACTGCCTGATAGCAATCACTTATTAAAGTGGTTTAAATGTATTTACATATAAATATATCTTCTGTTGAGGGTACAGGACCATAAAATGTTCTGTCTGAATGCAATGACAGGATGTCCTACTTGCCTGCCAGACTATGTATTTGCAAATTTCCACGCAACCTGTCACATTCTTGTTCTGTTTTGCCTCTATTTTTCTATGTGTTCTATGTATTCTAAGTTCCTCTTATCTAAGTATCACTTTTATTAGTCCCTAGTTTGCCCCTATGGTTACACATTGAGTTCTTCTTAGTTCCAGTCCAACTTGTGTCTTGGTTTGTTTCCCTTGGTTTAGTCAGTTTAGTCCTACTCCCTGTTTAGTCAGTCCTTGTCTGAGTCTACATTTTGGCTATGGTGTTTTTGAGTTCTCCTGCGTTCCTGATTTTGTTATTAAAAGTATATTTTGAGATTATCTTCCTGTTTCATTGGGCAACATAACACAGTGACAACCTGGAGGAGGCGTGGCTTTAGATAGTGCTGTGAAGAGAGGGTGGAATATTATGCTAACTTGCTATTGCTCTGAAATTGCCTACCCTACCTTTCAATTAAACATGCCCTTTCAATTCCCTTCCAAAAATTATGCGGATAACCACTGAATTCCATTAACATACCATAGTTTAACTTTGCCTTCATCTTTGCAAACTTTTATAATTCCGACTTTTCAAGGTGCTGATGTTCTTTTTTGCCTAATTATGTCTGTGCTCTTTGCCTGAGCAGAAACATCAAGATCCTAGTTAATTTTAGATCTTAAAATAATTGTACATTCTGATAGGGTTGCCCCACTGCACCCATTTTACTTTTAATATTTAATACCATAACAGGTTTTTATTCCATTTGGTCTCTCCCTTTTTTCCACACTTAATAGTTTTGTTGGCTTTCAACCTAAACTTCAGCCCCATCATGTTCATTAAAATGACATCTGATTGTTATTTCTTGCCGGACTGTAATAATACTTCAGCTTCGATTTCTTTGACATATCAGGATTCAATGCTAATGGTCTTCAGTTTGAATACCAAATGGCGGCACTTTCACCCCATCAATCCTGGATAATAACTATTTAAAGAGATCGGTCAATCGGGAGATCTATATCGGGAGATCTGTTTCCTTGGTTTTTATTGGCAGAATTGGACCTAAATAAATAAAGAATAGCTTTAAATTGTCCTTTGGCTTTGGTTTGTGTAACTCAAGGTTAGCTGCATAGCCCAAACACCTGATGTCACCTGTTAGTTTTGTTAGCACAAACACGTATCTTTAGGCTAATTTTAGCTATTTGATGCTAAAAGCATTTGATACAGATTTTGTGGCCGCATTTGTCCTTGATTTGCCAATTTTGGGAGCTAAGAAAAACACAGAGTGTGCATACAGAGGAAATCAGAAGGCACAATTCTCGCTGTATTGCCCCCATCATGTTTTCCGTAAGAAATCTAGACAGCACCCACGTTGCATGAAGAAACACATCTTCAAAGACGAAAACCATGGTGAAGGAAAACGTCAAAGTGGACGACCTGTAGCAGTTATTGAATGTTTGTGCTTCCCGCATCTCCATCGTGCTGTTCTGGTCAAAAAGGCTCAGCAAGATCTCCACAGGTCTTCTCCATTAGTGTTTTCACTAGATATTTTTTCCACTGCTCAGCTTCTTTGAAGACACAATCAGACTTCTCATGCTGAGGTGACATAAAACGCAAAAGCCCGATCCATCTTGAACCCTCCTCCGCCTGGCTTTGCTTTTGTTGCTGCTTTTCTTTGCAGAGCCATTTTTCCCTGAGTTCAGAATTGATTTCCTCCTTTTTGGTTGCACAGTTACATTTTTTGAGGCTCTCCTTTTTTTTCTCTCATACATAGAGATCCTATTCATCTAGCAAGTTCACAAACTGTTCTCCAGTTCAAACTGTTCTAGAAAAAAACATGCAAATTCAGAAGGTTGCAAATCAGTTTTTTTTTCTGTGTGAACCCTGTTTCATAATGGAGCCTTTGTCCACTGTGTCACCCTGAGGCGGTTGATCTCATCTGTCTCCAGCTAATGGATGAAGGAGAACAAGGAACAGACACTGTAGATTGGGCTCTTCTAACTGTACACTTGTTTTGATCTTCATGGTTTTCTCTACAGTGATTGTCCATGACAGATCCCTAATAAACTGCGACATCAATGGCGTCAAAACCCCAAGGACTTTTTCTTGTTTCTATTTTTGAAGAAACAGTCCTGATAGCGTCACATGGATGTTTTATCCCACAGTCATCAAAGGACAGAAAATGCACTTTTGCTAGCTGTGCTAAAACTAAAACAGTTCTAAACAAAAAAGACATTGTGTGGAGATTCCACATAAAGCAATGTGTGACATTTCTGAACGGACACTGACTGATTGGCCACGTGAAGGCGCCCCGGGTAAGAAAGTTAGGGCAAGATGGCCCTCAGTCTTGAAGGGAAGACAGTTTTGTGGACAGATCAGAGAAACTCATGTCTCACCAGTCATACTCAGACTTGTGTCTGTTGACTTCCGCTCTATTTTCAGAATGTGTTACAAGTCCTCAAATATAAATAGAAGAGTAACAAATACGAGTTCACTATGAATAAACTGTGGCCACTGATGTTGTTTTTATTTTTGCAATGTTGTTTCAGCATTGTGCTGAGTGAAAGAGGGAATTCTCTGTATTTCAGGCTGGTTTTGAGTGCTAGGTTGTACACTACTGCATATTATGCTAGGACTGTATAGCTTTTCTTCGCTACAGTCATTTAAAATGTCTAATATTCGCTCATTTACTCTAAACATCTGGCTATATGACATATATGACATTTGATAAATAAATGCTAACATGATCACTGTGCATAAAAAAGCACAGACTTTGTGGCAATCTAATAATTATAATTTGTATTAAAAGGGACGTGTCCTGACTTAATCTAAAAGCTCACGGCTCGGCACAACTTCAGTGCAGATAACGCTTGGTTGAGATGGATTGCAGGTGATTGGTGAACAGGGCGCAGGTTTTTGCATTGAAATGTTGCATGCTGAACGGTTCTGTGATTTCACCCCTCCTGTTCTTCTCTCTTATTCAGATGTTTTGGATTTGGGCCTGGTCTAGCCATCCTTCATATTTTTTTTACCATCAGTGAAAGGAAGCTGGCTTCACACTCGATCAGCTTGCTGCCTCTAAGCCCTGGAGAGAACATGCTTAAAGAGAGAGGGAGTGAAAAACAGATACAGAGCAAAAAAGAAGAATCAGAAGCAGGGAGAGTGGGGGAAAGAGATATAAAGGCTGAGGAGAGAGAGGATGTGAGCAGAGAAGAGGCTGAGCGAATCTCTTGCTCTCTTTTGCATAGTTTAACCATGTTTCGCAGCCTAGGGTCCTGTTGAGTTTTGCCTCGACCGGGTCAGCAGTTGTTTCTGATAGATGACATATTTCATGTTTTTTACTTTATTTGTTGTTTTAGCTTATTTTTAATACCTGTTTTATGTTATTTTAACGTGCAAATGTGGAGGCCCCCTATTGGGCCCCGGGCCCCTGGTTTGAGAAACACAGGTCTAAAAGTAGCTACTTTTCATGCTAGATTAGTATGATGTTAGATAATAATAAATATTTTTATTTTGTACTGTTCAAATAAGCAAACAAACAAATAAATAAAACATGTCTCTAATGCTTTAAAACAACAAGGTAAAAATTTTAGGAAAACAAGGTAATGCCTATTTATGGATAGTGGCTAATATCACCACATAAGTTCTGAAGGGAATTAATATATTACATTCCAAACACAACAGGCGATTTCTGACTACGACAGTTATGCAGTTAAAATTGTCTGTGGACTTTTAAGGTCAAATCCATGTAATCAGATGTTGTTTGATTTGGTTCTTTGTCATTTTCTGATTCCAACCTCGGATGTGTTGTCTGGTCCAAACATGATCTCAGATTAGAGAGAATACAATCAGTCTTTCCCTGTAGTTCACTCAGAGTGGATCAGAGCCGTTGCAATTATGAGATTACCCTACTTTTGTCATGTACATCTTGAGATAAAATTATAGCATTTAGGACATTCCATTCCTTATTGTTGATGTGCTTTCATAAAGCCTTTATAATCTCCCTTTTCATTTATTTTTCGTTCATTCTTAATTCAGTGTCAGGTTTGGCATGGTGATTACCTTAGGGAAAATAAAAGTATTTTTAGTCCCTGAGAAGTGTATTCCTTGGAGGGGATTGTGTCAAATTGAATCGGTCCCCCAGTTCTGGCACAGACCTCATTTCTGCTGCCTTTTCTTTTCCCCCTGCTTTACTAGGGCTTTGCCTGGTCTCATGAGCAATAAGGATCTAGATAAAGATGAAAGGCATAATACATATGAAGATCTCATGGTGGATAGAAGATGTCATATGATTGGGATGAGTCAAGAAGTAATGCTTATAGCTGCTGACAGACCAGGGGTGGGGCTGTGGATGAGATTCCCTGGGATGTTCCTTATAATGTTCTCCTGAAAGCTGCACGGCTTTAATAACCCGCCACTACTGGTCAGACCACTACAACTAGTGTCTCAATAATGTCTTAACAGCCAACACTGATCTTTCAGAATGCCCGCTGGGAGGGGAAGTGGGGAGCTGAGGCACGGAAGAGCGGTGAGGACTTCTCGCCAGCTTATCGTCCAGCGCTTGCGGCCATTGATACCACATCTCTATCGCTTAGATCTGCCTTGCAGACCGCCCAGATTATAAAAGTCTCTTTTAGAGTTTAGAGAGGAACAGATCAGCTTTGGCTTATCTACATTATAGATGGCTTTTTCTTCCCAGTCTCCTAGCTGTGTAAGAGTAAGAAATAATCATCTGATCTCAGACCAGAGACATAGATATACTTTTTCCCATATTTGGTGTTATATTGTTTTTCAGTTAATGAAAATCTGCCCTTTTGAAATTGTGCATTTACCATTTATTTTGATTAAAAAATAGTGAAGTAAAGCTCAATTGTCTTTGACGCAGAAAAACATGTTTGGATTGTGGCTAAGCAGCAGGATTTTCCCCTTTAATTTTGTCTTTTAATTTACTCAAGTAAAGATCAATGCAGAAAAGATATTGTGAAGAGGAACAAGCATTGATTCAGATGTAAATAAATTAGGACATTTCACACATACATACACATGCACTTATCTATCTAAATGGGGATATTCCATAGACTTCTATTGTTTTTTATACACAGCTAGTTAAAAACAATATATCCTAACCCCACATTGAAAAAAGGTATTGCTGACTTTTGGGTACAAATTGTCCCCAGATATGTCCCCACACACATTTACACTGAGAGAGAAAGAGAGAGAGAGAGAGAGAGAGAGAGAGAGAGAGGTGCGTTTAAAACAGGGCTGAAACATGATAAATGTTATGAATTACTTGCATTATCTTACAAAAAACTTTTATGTAGATGTGTAAAGACTACATTTTGTGAACATACGTTCCCTGGGGAAACACAGTGCTCTACCAATGGAGCTACAGTTCTGTTACATTTTCAACAGTTTAACATGATCTAGTTGTACCTCTTTCTCTGGAAAAACACCTGATAACATCTTCAGCATGCCAAATGGCTGTTTTTTAGCACTTCAGAATCAAATATCTAGGCAAATATAAGAAATACGGAAGAAACATCATTGCTTTGATTTCTGCTCTGTGGGTTCCACCCTGAAGGTTAGAAGTCACACAGGAAGTACAGGAAAGCAAGGGGGATTTGGGGAATGAGGGGTCACGGCTGGTATGGGGGTGTGTTTGGGCCGAAGCGCTCATGATTTGCTGCCATCCATCAATGCAGGCCAGCTGCTGGTCTGGCAGACAGAGGGAAACTGCAGAGCCAGAAGCTTCACTGAGACAAAGCCTCTCTGACTGAGGCTCGTCATTACCGTCGTGGCAGGGTTATGCTTTGTGGGACCATCTGTATTAACAGGCCATCTGATGTAGCTCCCAGAAGGAGCACAAATGGATCGGCATGACTCTAGTGGGCATTTCCCAGGCTGTAATTAAGCTCCTAGCCATTGCTTGGCTTGCCAGGTTCGGGCATGAGGAGGCTCAATCCTGCTCATTAGCACGGCACCCAAAGTCAGAGTGCTAACGTTGCTGTAATTACAGCCCGAGATCCAGAATTCATTGACTTTGGTCTGTTAGTTTTTCCCTAGTGCTTTGCTAGCTCTGCTGAGGCTGACTTCCTGGCAGATCAGCTCAAGGACTGATGAACATAACTAAAGCAAATCGTTCAGTTTTTGGGATGCTGGGGGTTGCATTGATCATGTTTACGTCACACGTGGATAAAATAATATTTGATTGTCGCAGCGTAATAATTTACCTGCTACATGTAATGCCAGCAGTAGTTGCATTTCAGATGAAAGGCCTGCAATTAGTAAAATGAAGCATTTAGAGTCAGTCCAGTGCTTTGAGCCAGCTGGCTGGGGTTTGAAGAAATTCTTCTCTGTCCGGGCTAACCGATGTACACTCGCACACAAGAGGCTAATGGGAGAACAGAGTGAAGCAGGTAATTTCCATTGAGAGACGTGGGGTGCCTAAACCCAACAATAAATAAATATTCACCTTTCAAAACCCAGATCTCCATCTCTAGGAAATAATTCTGTTGTAGCCACTGGGAGCCTGGCAGTGATAATGAGACCATAATGAACTCCCAGCTTGCTGTGGAGTCCCATTCTGGTCCCATGGCTGGTCCAGGTCAGCCAACACACCAAGCAGGCATATTGAAGCACAGGGACAGAACATGGCAGCCCATGTCCTTTCTTTGTATGCAGCATGGGCTGTTGTCTGGACTATGGCAGTGGACCTCTGGGCAGGCACTGGTCTTCCTCTGACAGTCATTGTTTTTGTCAGGATATAGCTGTGTCGGATTCTCTCTGATCATCTCTAACCCTGTTGACTGCATGAACTTTGGAAGTGCAACACAACACATTTTCATTATGTTAAGGAAGGTCCTTCTTAAGTCTGGTTTCAGGTGCCCCAAACCCTGATAACTATGTGTGTTTAGATGGCGGTGGAGATCATTTAAAGATGAATGTAAAGACAACATTTGAGGAAGGGTTTAACCATTCCAGATAAATCATCCAAATTTATTCCAAGCAAACAGATAAATAAATAATAAAAATAATAAACCAAACAAATAAAATACAAAAAAGACTAAATGTAGACCTACATTTAGACCTACACCTTTTATTCATTATTTGGTTGTTAAATCCACCCCTAGCATGTACCAGTGTACAGCAATTAAAACAATAAAGTCTTGCAATTGTTCATTTATTTACATACTTCATCAAGTCCCCCAACCAGTCAAAGTCATCAGAGAAGCAAATATTCATGCTGGGCTTTAGAAGGCTCTGATGCATGGGATACATTGGGATGTTTTAATCTTCAAGCTTGGCTACCAGTTGCAGTCTCTTTCTCTCTCTCTCTCTCTCTCTCTCTCTCTCTCTCTCTCTCTCTCTCTCAAATCAAATCACATTAATAGCTGCTCCAGTGCACACTTTGTACCTTTTCTGGGCACTAATGCTTAATGACCCGTGCAATATTAATTGAACCACTTTAGGGTGGCCAAATAGTTTCAAACAAGTTAGCAATTTGTGTAATTGTTAACCACTCATTTTTATTTATTTTTTTCCCTTGAGCGTAGAGAAGAAAAAACATAGTGTACATCGTAGTGGCAAACAATGCATTTCCATTTTCATTGGCCTCTGATTGGACAGATACAGATGAGGAGGACATGAGAGGCGGTCAGGCATGAAATAACAGAGCAGGCTTAGTTCTGTTTTGGCAGGATGAGTATCCGTGGATAAGACACGAAAGAACATTAAGACTTCATTGATGCCTGAGGGAACATTCAGGTGTGAAATAGGAGCGACGTCAAACATATAGTTCTGCTATGCATACAGTGCAATTTAAAACAATGCAAGACAGAATACAGTGCGTACTTGCATTGGATACCGCATAGTGCATTTTGTATGATGTAGCTCATTTTATCATGCGAGAACGTGAATGGAGAAGTTGTTGAGTGGCATCACTCCACACTGGAGTAATGTTGAAGGTACTCCAAGATGTTCTCCAGGAGCACACTGTTGAAAGGATGTGATTATATATATATATATATATATATATATATATATATATATATATATATATTATAATAACAGTAGCTACCCTTTTTTCTCTGCAACTGCCTTCAGTAAAATTAGAGTGGAGTCGCAAATTGTAGTTGTTTCGTTTCTGTGTGGTATTGCTGCCTGGCAGATCACATTGTAGAATAGACTTGAAGAACATCTGTTGTGTCTTGCCTCACACAAAGCAGTCCAGTCTTCCAGATGTTTGTAGGATTACACCACCTCGAGGCTTTCAAAGAATGTTGATGGCCATCGCTAGGGTTTTCCCCAGGCCTGTTGAGCAGGCTACTCCACAACACACACAAACACAAATGCTCAACCTCCTCCTCAAGCTTTGTGATATAGTGAAAAACATCATACTGCTATCCAAGCCATAAAACTTTAAGAGAGTCCAAAGTGCATTATTGATTCATAATGTATGTTCCTTACACAGAGAAGAAAAGAGAAAGTACTTATTTATTTACAATTCACTTATTGCCCTGTCTTTACCTAAACTGGGAAAACATAATAGATGTTCCACTACAGAACATATATACATCCACAAGTTCTTTAAGAAATCCCCATCCTATCTATATTAATTTACTTTATTTATTTGTTTGTTTGTTTAAATTATTAGAAAATCATTTCTATAAACACTTTTTAGTGTTTATGTGTTCACATTAATTCATTATTTTTGTGGTTCTTTATGTGTTTAATGTAGTTCTACACTCAGGTGGGAATGAAACAGATGTCTGGCTTCGGGGGATCTTGCAAGGCTCTGTAAACTGTGCTTCAAACAATAAACAAGATTAAAAACATGGAAGAAATACAAAGTTTTAAAAATTCAACTCCATTGATCCCGCCACAGAGCATATTAAGTACACAATGTGGCTTTTGTGAAAACAGCTGATCCTTCAGCACAAGGGCTTTTTTTTGTTATTGTATATATGTTTAACACATTTGTGATATACTTTTAGCACTTTTTGACCAGCATTTATTAGCAGACATTTTCATGTATATTCACACCTCTTACCTCTAACTTTTAGGAAGACATTGTTTAAAGTTTTTTAAAAATTCTACAACCCATAAAGTGGGTTGTGTAAATGCTGACTCCATAACATTATCAAATGCAGTATATCACTTTTCCCTCAACTGATGGTGTTTTTTATGGGGCGGGGCTATTTGTATATTCAGCCAATGGCAAATGGAGGTTGTTCAAAAATTCTGTTTTGAAACCAGTTGTTATTTTTGAAATTAAGTTGTAGTGATTTTAATGCTGTAGAAATTATATACTTCAGCTTTAAATATGTTAGGAGAAGGTATTTCTTCACTGTAGTGACTCACTAAGAAGCAGAAGGTTTGTTTCTTGATATTTGTGCATTGCATAAGATTGTGGCACGTTGGTAATAAAGAGCTTTGAAAGTGAAGAGAGATGCCACATTAAAGTTTATTGACTCACACTTGTTCTTCAGAGGTAATTGTTCAGTGTCTCTCCTCTGGATATTAAAGTGATATAGTTTAATGACCTTGTTATTGGCTCGGTTGAGCCTTGCCACAGTAGGTCTGGCCATTGTTGAATTTCCAGACTGACCCAAAACCACTTTGTTGCTTCCCTTTGCTTCCCTAACTCATCTGTGTAACCATTTTTTACAAGCAACCAATCAGCTCTATGTTCAGAATTTAAAGGTGACATCTATGAATTCAGTCTGGAAAAAAGAGGACCCAATCCAATCCTTTTAGGGAAAATGCTCAAATTGGATGAAGATTGACTGTGAGCAGAAGTTGGAGCTGAATTGGGTTAAAGTCAGGGTTTTGACTGAACCAATTCAGAACATTTTGGCACTATGTCATGGCTTTTGCTGTTTCTTTCGGGTCATTACTGAAGGAAGTATCATCTCCAGAGTTCCATTGCTCTTGTCAAGTGCATGCCATTTTCCTCTGGGATTTTGCTGTACTTACTGCTTCTTCCCTTTTGCCTTGAAGGCTTTTACAGTCATTGGCGCTAAAGAAGAGTCCCCAATGTACAATGCTGCAAGCACTGTGCGTCAATGTAGTTAATAGCTTTGTGTTGAAACCCAAAACACCATAGATTCTCTCTTCACATTTCTGAGTCTCTCACATGCCTCTGGGCTCCTCATCATTTATTTATTTATACCCTTCCTGTCCTGCCATCCTACTATTCAAATGAAATGTGCATGCTATGGTTATGAACATCTTTAATATTTCTGTCATTATAAGGATTGTAACTAAACTGAAAATATGGTAGTTTGTTTGGGTAGACTCCTAATTAATGGCTATTCCTGCTTATATATTGACTCGTGTGTTGAAGGGATAGTTTAGTTCTAGATGAGATAATTGGCCTTCAGTCAGGGTGGATACATTATAAAATTTGACTTGAATGAAAACCAGGCTTTGAGGGCTAGTCAAATACACATATTGATGTAAATCTGGGTTTAGAGCTGGGTGATATAGCTACAAAATTATTACGGTATAATGTTTCATATCATTTGGCATTAATAAGCATTGATAACATTTAATAAACTTTTTTAAAGAAACACCAGCAGATAAAAGCGCACTACTTTAAATAGTCCTGCAATAAAATTTTAACTGTATGTGTTAACTGTACTTTTTTATGACTTATCATAATCCCACAAATATGAACAATTACATTTTGAAATACAATTAAATGAAGGATAAAAATAAATATGGGATTTTTTCTTCAACATTATTGACATAGACCACAGGTTTATTAAATTACTGTGCAAGTAAAACACATGAAAATACATTTTGTGATGATGAATAACAGCAGTGTCTTCGGCAGAGATATATAAAATGAAACCAGCTGCCTATAGTGCATGGCTTCTATATATTCTGAACCATTCGGGACAATGGGAGAGCAGTTATGGGTAACTGGCTTTTGCAAATTGAGTGGGATCAAATGGGCTTGCGCTCTGGTAATCTGGTGTTTCAAAGACATCTGCCATACTCCTCTACGATAATGGTACTTTAATTACGGTGCATTAAAGTATTGTATCGACATACGTTTTGGGGCGCAGTCTAATCACTGTCATCAGGGTCGATTTGATTGGTCTCCAAACAGGAAGTTGTCAAAGATTGTGAGGCTATTGGCTTTGGCCTGTGTGGCTAGCAGTGCATTAAAACTGGCACTGAGGGACCAACTCCATCTGCAATTTATTTATTCACTTATTAATGCAATGAATTAGGGCTGCTGCCAGGCTCAGCCTGAGTAAGTCAGTCAGCTTTGGCACCAAGAAAGCAGCTGGAAGATGCTGGGGTAGGTTGGGGGGGTTCGAGAGCCTTAATAAAGCTCCAGACATTAATCTCTTTCTGTCTAAAATCTGACTGAGGCTTTTAACTAACTGGTGTTCATGAATCGAGGCCAGACATTGGCAGGCCCCCTAATCCCCCACAGTTTGGATGTGAAGATCTTGGATCAACATTTGCTCACCAGTGGCATCTTCCCGATTGAACTCCAGCCAAACCACATTGCTTTACTGTATAGACCAGCATGCAATTTGATAGACAGCTCCATCTGTATATCGTTTTTTGTGGCACCCGTGGTGCTTGAGCGCTCTCGTAATGAAATGCTTAACTGAAACCATGTTTTATTGATCATGCCAGTTTGGATCCAACGCATTTCAGAGCACTAATGGAAAACTTGAGGTCAGATGTAATGATGTTATTATACACAGAGAGACCCTTGAACACTGAACAGATTTAAACCAACAGACCGTGGTTGGTTATTGACTAGTTTTGGTGCCAACCTCTGAGGTTTAACTTTGGTTAAAATGGTCTGATGCTATGACTGCTGTATAACAATTGCTGCAATTTAACAGCCTGTCGTGGTAATTTAACGGGTTGTAATTTAAAATGACTATTCTGCTGTTTCACTCAAACATTTTGTGATGCTTGTCGGTGTATGTGTGTGTATATTCACAGATATATTATGTGTGGCTTGGGACGTGTTGTCTCACAGCATCTCTGCAGTTCTCTGCTTGGAGGTCTTCGATGAAAAGTGTTTCCCACCTCAGTAGAACGTTCCCACTCTTCCTCTCCATGGCTTCTATCCTTCTTCTCCCGCAGTGAGGGGTGGCAGGGGACTCTGTTTCCCTTTTTAGTGCTCGCTTTTGTTCTTCATCGCTCTTTTGTTGAGTTTGTTTTGACAGTGTGTATTACCACAGCCCATGAGGGTTTTAGGTGGCTGAGGACCTAGCTGTTTTGTGCTAACATTAGCATGATAACGCATGTGCTCTCTGTGCACACAAAGGCATCGTTTCTGTTTCGTCCTGTTGAGAGGACCCAGTACTTCTATTTACCAAGTATAGTCTTTAAATTCTTCCAACTAGTTATTTCACAATTCACCTAAGAGTTAGAAATAATTGTCTTTCATTTGCATTGTGGAGAAGAAGTTCACCCTACTAATTAAAGATTACCTTGTTTTTAACCTTTCTACATTTTACATACCACCAGAGGCTGTCGGCCATTCAATCAATAGAAACTTCATTCAAATCAATCAGCTCTCTTGGGTACTGGCCTACACATCGATCATCAGTAAAGCTCTTGTGATGTACAATTGCCTCACTGCTTCATTAAATGCCTATTCCATAGTAATGTGTGACAATGGATTACCATGGAGGCCACCCACTCTGTCCTCCCTAAGGCCACTAAAGAGGGCCAATTGGTGGGCTCTCAGGGACTATAAAGCCACTAACGATTGTAAAGGCTTTAGGCTGGCAGTCATTTGCCCTTTTACTGCCATTCACAAGCTTCGCTGGGCACTTTCACTCGCTGAGACCCTTCCTCTTTCTGTTTTCTTTCTGTATCCTGACCTTTTTTGTCTTATGTTTCCCCACAGCCCCAGTCACTTCATTGACTCCAGACCAGAGCCATATTATCTTCGATCTCATTTAGCATGTTATTGAAATGTCCGTTCTTTAATGGGCATTAAACAACGAATACTGTGGGAGAAAAACAAAAACTCTCCTTTCAAACATAAGCACTTTCAGAAATATAGAAGCTGTAATATTGTAATTACACATAAAAGCATATTTCATTTTATTTTAAATTTAATTTTAGGTTTAGCGAAGCAAAAAGCAAAATTCAAATCTCCTTGACTGGAAACCACTGCCTACAGAAGGCACATATTTCATGATCTCTCAACCTCCAGTGGCTGAAATCCAGGCTGATTACTGAGTTCTGATGAGTTCTTCCTATGAATTTTGTCTGTGAAGAAGCAGTTCCTCTTTTCCAGCATGCACATACTGTAGCAGTAAAATGGTGGAACAGAGCAGCAAACCAGCGAGTCATTTTGTTCAATGCTTCAGCGATTGTCCTTCCTCAAATAGTCCTTTTCCCCCTCAAACGCCTAATTCTGTTTGAAAGATCAAGATGCTCTGGTTCCCGGCTGTTACGAGGTCATAGATCGTCAACATGTAGTCTGAAAGACTGAGACTAAAATGCAAGTCTCTCTGTCCCATCTGGTATTTGGAGCTCTGCTGTGTTGCCTGTGGCTTGGCTGAGAGTTCTTCTGAAAAGCTCTTCTCCTGCTTTGGCCTGTTTTATTCTTTGAGTTTTTAATAGCCAGAGAAAAAGCTATTTTCTGTCTGAGTAAGCTTAACATCATATATCATAAATATCTCAAAGCTCTGAAGATAAATAGTTTCCTTCTGGAATACCTAGGTTATGTAAGTGTAATTTTGCTGAAATATATTTGTAAATGGTTTGGACAATTGAAGCGTGAACAATCTGTTCTCCGAAGAAATAAAATAAATCAATAAATGAGCTGCTTGCAAAATTTTCTAAAATACTTTTATAAATTACATTTTTAAATTGACTTAAATTTAAATGATAATTCTTGATTATTTTGTTGCAGCTTCATTTTTTTGTATGTAATCCAATTTTTTTGGTTAAAAAAATCATTGAGCAAGCACATCACAGATCAGTGTTCAGCACGATCTCCTTACCTTACCCCTATTCACAACTGTAAGTTTGTAATAATGATTGGGAATCTGAGCTGCCAGATCAGATTTCATGGAAAATGTCGTATAGTTTGAAAATATTTTTAATTAAAATTAAGTAAAGTAACCATGGCCACACCAACCATTGAGGTCCTCGAGGTGTATATAATAAAAGCTGTGAAATGAAAGTGCCTAATTTTAATTCTGCTTTGGTGCTGCAAGGATATTGTAATCTCTAAGATAACCGACTGCCTCAGCGGTCTAACAGCACTCGTCAATGTCAGAGTTTAAGACAATGACCAATCAAATAGAAGAAGAATGTTTTATGATAGAAATGTTAAACGACTGACAGAAATAATTACGGATGCAAACTATTTTACGTAGAAATGTAGAATTATAATTTACGTGAAAATAGATGCAAAACTGATATAATGAAGCACGCTAGTATAATATAAGGTTTACAAAAACGGATAACAGATCTAGGTCTTAAAATCGTCTGCCAGTTAGATTTTATATTATTTGCACTCAGTGCAGATATAGACTTTATTCAATTTCTGGACCGTTCAACAATTCCAGGCTTTCACACTTGAATCCACATACCGAAAAGGAAAAACTGCCTTTGCCTATCAATCCTTGAGCATGTAGAGATTACACAACTTTGTTTTCCAAGCCCCAAGATGAACTTTTTCCTGGTTAAAACCAGATTTGAGATTTTCTGTTCCACATTCAGGCAGTTTTTAGGCCAGCACACTGTCGAGGCTTTGAATCGCAATCCTGTCCATGCTGTTTTTCCTCAGGAGTATGTAGGTGTTACCACAAACAAAGGTTAGCAAGCTCATGCCCGCTCATATTAAATGTTTGATGGATCCTGCATAATGTGAACTGCCACAGTTCTTCTGGTCGTAGTGAGTTGTTTTAGACCGACATACCAGCATTTACATTTCTTATCCTACACATGCAGCGAGCGCTACATTAAATATTGTGACATTCAAACAGTGATAAGCAGATAAATCTTTTCTGCTCTAAGGAACATGAACTGTGGAGACATTTAAAGCATATTCTGTACATGTCCAGGCTACAGCATAAACCTTCACGTCATAGATTCAATTTCATGGTCATGACTCAGAATAGTAAACTCTTATATAAGCGTAGTTGAAAATAATCTTGCAGTATGTCAAAATTACCTTCCTGGATGCCACATATTTGTTATTTTATGTCGCAAAGATTTAACAATCACAAAAGCATATTCTGAAATATTATGTCATTGTAAATCCCTGAGCAGAAGGGTCTATGAACTGTGTGCACTTTAAAGAACTTGTGTTAACCTGACAAGCACAGTTCCCTTTCGAGGGAACTCGACACTGTGTCTGGTTTGATGCTGTGGGGAATGCCTTCAGTGTGACCGGTGTCTGAATCTCACGTCTAATCACTCCAATCTAATCTTTAGGAGCCGTTTGTTTGTTGTTCTGGCTTTGAAGAACCAATGGACCCAGCTGCAAAGATCTTTAGAAGGTGTGTGCCTCTGTGTCTGACACCTGAGGACGCCCAAATTCTCTTGTCTAATAAGATGTGTGATGTTTGAACCTTTGAATCTGATATCTAACAGAATACATGGCTTGAAGGGGGTTACACTTAACACACGTGCACACACACTGTTTTTTCATGTTTTATGGGGACACTCCATGGATGTAATGATTTTAAGACTGTCCAAACTATCCCCCTACACTAACCCTACCCCTAAATCGAACCCTCACAGAAAACTTTCTGCTTAGATTGTCTGCTTAGAAGTAATAATAATAATAATAATAAAAATAATTCTGTATGATTTATAAGCTTGCTTCCTCTTGGAACACAGTTCAGTCTCCAAGAGTGAATGGCACATTGAGGTTGTTACAAATCCCATGAGTAAAGATTTCATTTCAGCTCTGCTGCCTGACCCTGAGCAATACAGGATTAGGAATTGACAAACCAGTGCTTTGCCCAGTGATGAATTGTCCTCTAAAAAGCAGGCCAATGTTGGCCCAGCAGTGCCTCTACAGAACAGCCCTGGTGTTGTGCTACCCCCGATTACCCTGGTAAAATAATAGCCGGTTAATGTGAGATGTGCAGCCAGTTTGTTCTTTGTCTGCTTCAGTCAGTTGTGACATAGGTCATACAGCTGAAGTTCAAAAAGGGACATAACTCATCATGCCACTGTCTCGCACGCCCAGCTTGTATAAGTTCACAGATTCAGTTTCAAATGGCGAGGCGGTCAATAAGCTGTTTATGAAAGACGAATCTGTGTTATATTGGCTCATCTTGTCTTGTTTCCCCCCTGTGCCATTTTGATTCACACGCAGTCGTAACCTTTCAAAATCTATTTCCATGAAGCATTGTAGCCACATCTGAATTTAAGATGAGCTCTTAAACACGCAGAGGAACGGAGGGGACTGGCGGATCGCTCGTTCTGTTTGACTGAAATATGGCTTTATTTTTTTCAGGCACTGTTTACGTACAGCAGATATTGTAATGTTGGGTCATGTTTAAAGGGAACAGAGCACAGCAAACCGTGGGCAAGACTGGGGCATTAAAAGTAATAGTTCACGATGACAGTGAACACATTACACATACTGCAGTTTTTGAAAACTTGATGGCAGTAACACAGATTTAAGTGTGATTAATATCTGTTGTCACTGCATCATAAAGATGTAAAGATTTAAAACATGTAATGGTTTCATTGTTTTTTATTTTTGGCATGTATTATTTATTTACTAGTGTAGTATCACAGTATTACTTGGAGTACATATTGTCAATAAATACTTGCTGGTCCAGGAACAATATATAGTTAAAAAATGAACTGTTCTCATTTTAACACTAACCCTGAACCTAACCACAAAATCTGATTGGGTGATTGGAATGTTGTTCCAGCTCCAACCAGGATGTTGATCCAGGATCATGTCCTGCTGGATGAGGTCACAATTTTACCATCAGATGAGGGGGCAGACATTTTCAAGGGGCTGTTAACCTGTACACCTATAACAGTGTGTAAATACACCGATATCAGCTACTAACTCAGTGTCACCTGTAGCCTTCCCCTGTATTGAGTAATTATTAAACATGGGGGTATGATTAAAGGAATAAGAGATTTAATTTCATCCTGTAAAATGATTAGAGGTATTGAATCCCAGTTCATTTCAATTAAATTGCTTTTGTGATTCAATTTTTGTTGTGGGTGCAGAGGAGATTGTCTGGTCATTAAAATGTGTGGATGAGTTTTAATCTTGACTCTGGTCAGGTCGAGAGAGAGAGAGTAGTAAAGAGGTATGGCTGTTTTCTGGTTTATAACTTGTCAGGTGAAATTATTTGTTCTGGTTTGTTCTATTTTGATTCAGGGCATAATTCATCTTTTGCTTTGACTTTGATATTATTATCCAAAATTACTGTTTGCCTCTAAGTGAATATTTTGTTTCAGTAAACGCCATCACACTTTATCTATCTATTTATTACATAAAATACAGTGTATATACAGGGCCATGCATGTACATGTAGGGCCATATATCCCAGTATAATAAAATAGTAAGCACAATTTTATAATAAGCATTTCTCATTTATTAATGATGCTAGATTACATTAATGAATCCCTCACAGATATAACTATAATATAGTAAATGTTATAATGTAGTACTCAGTCTTTAAAAATACTACAAATTGCTAAGTTGAAATGGAACCAAAATCATTAAATCTTTTGCAAATTTCATTCCCACGCAAGAAAAGATGCAACATGTGGGCATGTTTCTTTGGCCTTACATACACTAGGGTGTTCATGCTGAGTTTGTCCTCGTTAAGGAAAGGATAACATGACCTCTCTCGCTCTAAAACTAATTAACCAACCCCTCCTGAGTGCAAATTCTCACAGTCCACCTGGGCCATCTTTACATGTTTCTACCTCGTCTACTAGTGTACATGGGGGAAAAGATAGACAGAGGAGGGGTCTGTCCTTGGGCTCGACTCGTTGTGAACACCATCTGCTATGATTTGATTTTGTTCCTATTTGTCTTGTCTCTCTGTCTCTCCCTAATCTTTTTATCTTTGCATTTTCTGTTTTTTTTATTTTTGTATACTACCATATTTCGGTGCCATATAATGATTTAATACAAGGTCCGTTTGACCAGTTCAATATGTGCAGTTCATGTTCATGACTGAAGTGTGGCAACACTGCGTGGCATCTTATTCTCTTTTTTACATACATACATAACCTGAGACTTTCGCTTTTGAGGGAACTGTGTCATGGCTATTTGGAATGCTATGGGGATCGTTAATGTCCGCTATGCCACGCTGAGGGAACCTGCCACAGATGCTGTGAAGCATTGGCACAGAGAGCAAAAAAACAGATCATCAAACCAGGAGGACCTGAGCACTATGGGCTGTGAAATGTAATGAATGTGTGCAGAGGACCAGCCTGCTGTAGCACAAACATCACTTTGAGCTGCACCCCTAGACAATGCCATGGTTGATGCTATAGTGCTGGTGGAATGGGCCCTAATACACAGGAGTGACACTAGGTCACAGACCTCATAGGCCAGGGTAGTAGCATCTGTGATTCAGTGAGATAAGCGCTGTTTGGTGACTGCATTACCTTGGTTGCAACCACCAAAACAGACTACAAGCTGAGAGGTCTTTCTCCACTGGCTTAAGCAGTGGACATAGATCCTCAACACTCTGACTGGACACAACAAGTAAAGTTTTTCCTCTTCCAGTGGAGACAAAGAGCTGACAATTCTGGGCATACATTTTCCTAGTAGAAGGATCTGTGGATGTCAGAATCGTCCCTGAAGGGAACTCTGACAGGCGAGGTTGATTGTGAAAGGACACTTTAGATCTGCTCAGCATGAAGTGGGAACATGCCACAGTAAATGCTGGAACGGTCTGTGTAGCGCTCTGACCATCCGTTGCCACTCTGGAGTAATTCCCCTTTCACACGGCCGTGCCCGCAGGCAAGGTTCACATACTAAAGCCAAGCTAAACACTTTTCTCTGCATTTTCCATCCATTGCCATCCTGTTGTTGTGAGTGAGAGGGGACTGGGGAGAGGAGAGAGAGAGGGGGTGTGCGAACGAAGGTTGAAGTGATTGTTTAGCATGAAGGAGAGCCAGACGACATTCGCCAGCTGCCACATCACAGTAAAAAATAGCTCAGTCACACATGAGAATAAGTGTGTACAAGTAACAATACAAGCCCTGTGAGGGACGTGCTTCTATGCATCGTGTCTGAAGGGACCTGAGGGTCCAGAGGTTCTTGTAAATGGTGTGTCTTCGCTCTCTCAGACATTATGTTTGAGTTTGTATTGTGCCTGTCTGGGACACAAATGTGTTAGTTTAGCAGAGCACGGAAAAGTCATATCATGGCATATCATGGAATGATGGATTTATTATTTTTTGTAGTGCGTTTGCTGTAGACATTCTCAAACATTCACAGTGGTCTAAGCTGTACAAATGGGTGTCAGAACCGTGAGCTCACTAACAAATGACCATATGAGTGTTTTTTACAGTAGGGGCACTTTAACATCTTTGTGTTTGTATCTTTAACTGGAGACTGAATTTTAAAAAACTTTGCTAAACTACAAATTATACATTAGTTTGTTTGTATTAATAAGATTTTTATTATTTTTAAGTTCTTAAATATATTTATATTTAAATATATTTTTATAGTTAATATTTTTATTATTTTTTATTATATTTTTTGTGCTGTCCACAGATGTATTTGTTAGCATCTTGTAAATGTCCAGTCACTCACCTTTGACTGTTCTCTTCCTCCATCCCCTGCCTGACACCCACAATAGTCAGCATGACCATCTTTCAGTACAGTTTCAAAGGAGCTCGGAGGAAAAATGAGTGAAATAGAGTTGTTTTGTCGATAGAGAAAAGTCTCTTTTCCACCAATTTCCTGGCCAATTTCCTCCAGCTGCATTCTTCTCAGACTGTGGAGCAGACAAGTATACTCTGAGGCATCTTCCTTCAAGCAGCTACAAAGTGCTACGCTTCATTTCACAATGCATTCTCACTGCTTCACTGTGATTGGCCTTTTTTTGGTTTCAGGGTAGAGCTACATTTCATTTCTGTACAATAACCTACAGGATCATGAAGCGAGTGTCATTTCTTTGAGAAGATATACATGTAGATTTGATATGAATGCTCATTTGCTGAAAATTGCTGAGCAGTTATGCACTTATCTACATAATGTAATAGAAGATTTGTTTTTTTGTTAAAAGTAGAATAGTTTCTTCTATGCCTATCATTAAAAGGGCTTTTCAGTGTCTATCTGTCTAAATGTCTGTCTGTCCATCTTTCTTGCATCGACTGTGCATCATTACCGTGTTATCATCTTGACTCTGTACTTAAAATATAAGCAGTGCTGAGTAAACAAGTATAATTGTTTAGAAATTATGTTTATGGCCTTTCAGTCTTTAATCGATAGGACAGTAGCTCCAGGAAATGATGGGGAGAGGGAGGGGCAAATGTGATGGGGAAATGACCTGGCACTGCCCCACATAAGCGCCACTGCCATCTTTTCCCATTAAAGTAGAAAGGAGTTGTACTTCTACACCTTACACATATTGTTTACCAAGATGACCTGATGCTTTATCTGCAGGCCACGTTTGTAGGGTTTTTTGTTTGTTTGCAGTAATTCTTGGGCCAGCATAATGAATGGCTTTTTATGCTGAATATTGACTAATCAGCTATCAAATGTAAACTGATGATTCTTCTGTGAGAATCTTCTGTTTCTTCTGGTTTCTTCTGTGTGTTAATCCATTATAAAATCAGCAATCTGATTGTAGATAAGAAAACCAACTCTGAAATACATCCTGGTGTGACCGAGTATCTGCCTGCCCTGAAATTATCAGTCACAGCTGATCCCACTCTGTCTGTGTCCTACTATAGTGCTGGAGACCTCAGAAATCAGAGGTGGAGATGGTACATGACTATCATGAAATGGAGCAGCCATTATGGAAGTTCTTTATTTTTATTAAAATAATAAGCCACGAGAGGTTGTGTGTTATGGTGCTTTTTTTCATATTTTTATATCATATTTTCTGCATTGATCTTGGAGGAGGATGTGGAGTTTTTTTGTGAAATGGATTTAGTTTTGATAGTGTGTTAAACAGATTTTCTGTTAGCTGAAAGCATTATCGGATTACCTAAAATATTTAATAAACAAACAGGCGAGGGATGGGGGATTTTAGAGTTTTGTGAATGACAGGCGCTTTAGTCTGTGAGCACGGATCCCATGTGGGTCTAGACATGATACAGTAATATGAACTGGCTTATCCAATCAGATTTTAGAGACAGATCTATTAATTTAATAATATGATTTGTAAATATTAATCATCACCATTAATCTGATAAGCTGATATTTGATATTTAATGTTATGAATTTTTTTTATACTTCCACTATTTTCCTGGACCCTTGCCTCCGATCACATTATGTCTTGATTTGGCAGAGAGCAGCGCTCCAGTTTAACGTTATTATAGCAGACTGACTCACATAAGCTGACACTGACTAATCATATTGTACGCAGTGTGGTCTCGCCCAACTCATCTGTTTTAAAATCAACTCAGTGCAATTCATCTTTCGCCTCAGAGCTGGGACGGCATGCTTATGCTCTGATAAAGTGGGCTAAGAGTTTCTCCATTTATTAGCATTAGTTATTCCCTCTGGTTCAGAACCTGTTCAATATTTACACTAAGAGAGAATAAACTCTCCAGTGTAGGGGATGATGACTGCACTACAAAGAGCCAAACAAAATCCCACAAACAAAATGTGTCACGCCGAACTCGCATCTGGCCCCTGTCACCCACAGCACCTCCTGGACTGAAATAACGCTCAGAATGGGATTCCGAGGTGAACAGATAATGTCAGCGGGGTAAATATTCATTTGGGTAGCTGTGCCGGTAGTTTAGGAAAGGAAGGAACTGAACTGTGAAAATGATCCCGCAAGCTACCGTTATTTAGAGTATGGATGGGGCCTGAGCCTGCATTCATAAATCCGCTCTCGGCTGCATGAATGTAATCAGGTGCTTTGCAGAGGACACACACTGGCACAACACACTCCATCTCTCGTGTCAACAGCCGAGGCAACTGTATAGTCAGTGCGGAGGGGTGTGATGCCAAATCTGGCGGGTTTAGAATCAAAGAGGGGGGGCGGGGGGCCTTTAAGTCAGACGCTTTAGTTATATACCCGGTCAGCCATTTTGAAATGCGTCAAGACAGTGTTGCCATGCCATGTTTTGCCAAAGGGTTGGGACAAAGACTAGGCCTAAAAACTAAAGTTGTTGTACAGTATGTGTATATGTGTGTGTGTAAGGATGTGCTGGCACAGACGCTTGCTTTAAAGATTGTCAGGGGTCCAAGCCTGGAAAGTACCATCTGTCTAAACTAGAGCACCACGGGCCGTTGACACCTCTTTATTCAGTTTCATCTTCACTCAGTTTTTCTTTATTATGTATTTATTTCTTCCTGTGTGTTGCATTTTTCTCTCTCTGTCTTTTAACCTGTCATGATCACATGTGTTTAAAGGATTCCCTTGTGTTGTGTTTTTTCTTCTTTTGACCATATGTTTAAATGCCTTAACACATCTATTGGTAAAGCAGCATATTTGAGCATTTTTAAAGTGGTTCTCAACCACATCTACAACATGTGATCTGACAAGATACAGTTCTCAAAATGAACGGCAATTATTGTTTGTATTATTATTTAATGTAGTGACATTTCTAGTTTCTTCAGTTTTTGTCTTTGGTTGGTGAAATAAGTACTTGGAGATTATTAATAACTGCCATACTTGTCATGTTAACAAATGGGCAATTCTGAATAGTATCAAAACAATATGAGATCACTGATTTTGACTGTTTCTTTTTCCTTTATGTCTTTGCCTCTACCTGTTGGTGTCTTTCTGAACCCATGTACATAACCAATTCTGCTTAAACAGGTAAGTGTACAACCTTTAAAATATCCCAGCATGCTTTATATAACTTATTCCCAAGGTACAGAGGCAGTAAATCAGCAACACTTGTCTGAACCTTATTTACACAAACATATTAAAGCACACAGGACTTTATCAAAGTTAAATGTGCACATACTGCAGGAATGCAGTATACAGTATGACATACTAAAGTAATACTGCAACCCATAAGTGTTATTTTCCCATTTAATGTTGGTCTACAATCCTTCCCTTTAGAAAATTGTTTGAATTTTGTTTGAGAATTTTCAAACTGTGTTTGAATTAATATCACAAATTCAAACTCTACCTCATTGGCTGATGATAAATTACATTGTAGGAATTAACTCAACGTTTGAGTTAATTGATGCCCAATGAATGAAAGGTTTGTGTGCTGAAATGTATCACTGAAAATAAAATGTAATAAAAGTGATCCAGTCGACATGTTGCTGATTTACATTTGCTACAGTGCCTCGTTTCTTCCATGCAGCGTGTGTGATAGTGAAGTTCTTCCTTATTAACCTCTTTATGTTACCAAATTCATGAATTTGACAGGCTCTTGTGAGTGCAGTGGATCTCTTAAAGCACCGTGCCCAATGAATTAAACTCCAAACTCCCAAACTCAGTTTACAGTGGAACAAAAAGTGACCAGTCACATTCGTTTGCCTGAAGCAAAGATTGCCAATCATCTGGCCTGAAAGAATGTGAAAAAGACTCTTGGGCATTTGAGTCATTTCATAACAATATGATCGCGGGCAGTGATAAATGTAATATCTATTTTTATGTGAATGTCCATCCGTTCTTATATAAACCATATAAGTGACACGTTTTCACTTGATATCCACTGCCTTTTTAATTGCTCTGACAGCGTTGTTTTGGCTTTTGTCTTTTTGGGAAACATTAAGCTCTGGTTTTATTGGGTTTTGAAAGTGAACAAGTGAACTGTCTGGATCGGTAATAGCTCACTGCAAGTTATAAACATTCCATAATACATGCAGAAATCATGTTAAATATTTGAAAAGCCAAGAGGACACACCCTTGTGTGACTTGATCCCTACACATATTGAAATATGTGTTGAGTTTAGCAATTGCATATACATCTTAGGTGTCACCCTTGTATTATGTTTGTATAAATTGCATAATACATGCATTAGCATTATATACATTTATATGTATCATACACGTTTATCTAGATCACTATCATCAGTATATTTGTCAATATCACCGTCAGCCATTGGAAAACCCATTTCTGTCGACCTCTAGTTAAACAGTTGAATAGGATTTTTGTCAGAAGGATTCATTGTCCTTCTCAGTGTAATCAAGATTCCCTATGCAACCCTCCGAATCCCATTTTTGCACAGCGTCTTTGATATTCCGTGGAGTGAAGGAATTACTGCAGAAATCCTGCTTCTGTTTTCTCTTGAGTGTTAAGCTACTCAAACACGGATATTAGGTACTTTTATTTTGGTTTTGTCACTTTGAGTCTCATAACCTCTGACTGGCTCTTTGAGATAAAGTGAGAGTAGCTGAAATTGTCAAGACGATTAACCAGAGATAAATAACCTTCCAGTGTAAACAGTGGCAGATAATGCATTTAATCCCAGTGAAAAATACTAACAGATTTTTTTTGTACTCTGTATATGCTCTTAAACAAATATATCAGAAAATGTCAGAAGCAAAATTCAAACTCGGGTTTGAAATCCAACACCTACCTGTGCACAAGCTAAACTCTTCAGGCCACTTCTCAGACATTTAATTGACATTATTTCATAACTGGGGTGCCAGTAGTCATTGTGTCTGGCTGGTGTTATTTACAACCTGAGGAAAAATAAGTCAACTGTCATGGTCAGCAAATAATTACCACTATTCTCTCACCTTTCAGATGTTTTTTCTCATATCTGCATAAATGTAGAACAGCGAGCTTTGCAACGGGTACAAGCTACAAGAGATTTTTGCCAGCTTGCAGAAAATCAGTGTTGTTCCTCCCTTGCAACTGTACGTTTAATGCCATTCCACAAATGTGAGACCAGATGTTGCAGAACATTAGCCTTTAGCTAACATTAGAGCATTGCTGCGCAGTCGCATGTTGGCAGGTTTAGCGCAGTGTTATTTGTTAATGTAATGCCTGGACCATATCTAGATTTATGTGACATAGCTTCAATTACCAGCGCAATAGCCTCTTTGCCATCTTGCATTGTTTCATAAAGAATATAGATACGTGTAGTCCTCCCACTCCCTTTTTGCATTACATTTGTCTTTTATTCATATTTAAAGCAAGACGTAGGTGTCTATCTCTGTAAATGAGCATTTTAGACTAAACCATGCAAATGAGTCTCATTCTGAAGCTATACAGTGCATACTGTATGTATTAAATATATGTAAAGCAATTTGAATAATTTAGTCACATTCTTAAAATGACACTGAGGCCCTTGCGGCGATCATTAGTGTTCGCCAGTGATGCAGATGCACATTGAAGAACAATGATGCTGATGTTGGTAATTATACCAATGAGCAGACGAATGATAGTCGTCCTGACCAATTTTACCAATGTGACAATAACGGCAAGTTATTCACTGTAACTTTATATCACAAATAATCAGGGCAGTATCGACTCGAATGGCTTCATGGGCCACTGGAGGAAACGTGAGTCAATTTCAGCATAGATTCTTAATTTTCTGTAGAAGAGCCATGGTCAGTCCTCTGAGTTTTGGCAGGGTATCTGTTTATGTTTTGTCATTTTATTATACCAGACCAGAAGCACGGGGTGGCACACAGGGGTATTCAATCAACACAGAGAGACAGTAAGCAAGGTTAATTAATTTGTTAAGCATTTTGTGCTCTATGAAAATGCACTGATGAAATATCTATTTTTATGTATGCCGTTACCGTCACACTTAATCTTGTTTCTCTTTATTACCAGCCTTCTAAGAATTTATGCAAGCCGCATCTTATTTCTTCCAAAATGCTCTGATGCTTGAGGGGAACTAGGAAATGTGGCCTGGTTTATTAGGTTTTGATGACTACTTACTACACCTGTTGTGGACTGGAGGTCATATAGTTATTATACACAAGGCAAATGATGTTATTCTAATAAGAGTCTTTTTAAGCTCTGGAGAATTGGTGAGGCTCTGTTATGGTCCATGTTTGTATCAGCTTTGTCTCAGATGTTTCTCTGACATAAATTCCTTATGAGAAATAGAAATAAAATGCAAAATAGATAATGTTGACATACATTAAGAATATATAAACAGTATTTAAATGTGAATAATACAGCTAAGATAACTTGCTAATGAAAGGATTCAATGAGAAGTGATTGAGCTCAACAAAATCTCTGACTTTTAATTGGAGTCATTGGTATTTTGTCAAATCTGAGCCTGTTTTTTGAAAATGTGAAACCTGACACATGAGCCTTTTTCCCAAGAGAAAATCTGAGAAGGGGACTTTTCTCAGAAAAAAGATTAGTTCCTATTTTGCTTTTTTGCAGTATGCTTTCTCATATTGTTGCAATCACTGAAACTAGGGCAGGTTTTGATTACAGACACGAGGCAGTCTTTATCACCTATTTTTACAAAGATGTACATTTATTTTATGTATTGCAGTCTGTCTGCGGTATCTTCTCTGTAGATCTTGCACTGTTTACCAGCTTTGACCCGCTTTAATTCCATGCTGTACAACATGTAAACACAGTAGAGTCCTCTAGTACCCACTTCATCTTTATATTCAGCCTCCATTTACGTATTTTTTCTCTCTCTCTCACACACACACACACACACACACATGCACACAAGGTTAACAAGGCCAAAAGCTAATGTTAATGTGTTACCCCCACCACTTGACACAACTTCCTCCCCACACAGCAGAGCGCTCATCCCTCTCACTGCATGAATTCATGTCTGTACCATCGTTGCTGTTTACACCCCTTGTTTCCCCCCACACACAGCCCACCTCTCCTCTCTCTGATGGTACTGGGAATATAGCCAAGGTGGGGAATGATATTAATTATCCAAAATATCAATAAAAGATTGTCGTAAAAATAAACCGTAGCACCCCTTCATTTTTTCTCCATTGACACCCATAACTCCCTTTGCCTCTTTATATTTTATTTTCTAAAATTCCAACAGAGACAACAAAATCTGCAATTGGCTAAAAGCTATCCATATTGATCTGTCTCAGGCTTCATCAATAAGGGTATTAATTATTAGAGCTAATTGTCAGGGCTGTAACTCTAGTCAGAGATTGAGGGCCGGGGGTTTGTACGCAGCATGAGGAGGAAATGCATTCGGATCACATCAGATCGTCCGTCACTTCAGAAATTAATTTTCCTTTTGAAGATAAATAGGAAATAATAATAATTAGCAGAGATGGGAATTCAACACAAGTGACAGCAGCCCATGGATAAAATGACAAACTTGCAATATTGATACAGTAAGCTAGAAAGACTAAAAATAGGCCACAGTAATGCTTTGATTTGGACGAGGACTTCGGATTCACAGAGCTTTAGAGAGGAGAAAATAAACAGCTTCTATACGTCTCTGTTGTTTCCCCTGTTACAGTTTGCTCGCTGCTGGTGTGGTTAACAGCTGCTGTTAGTAAAAGACATGTTTTTGTTTTTCTCAGTCCAACCACCTGCTTTGGGAGGGAGATGGCAACAATTGGCGTTCTCTTTTTTTGGCCGAGCAGTGAACAGTGCGGTCTGTAGTCATTTTGCTCATGTTGATGCTGTAAATCCATCAGCCAGCCAGACAGAGATCCTTCTGTTTTTTAATACTCTGCAGAGGATTCATTACAACCCAATCACACTTTGAAGTGTACATACTTTAGGGTCTTGCTGTAAAATATGACATAAACAATGCTATTTAAAAAAGGGAAAAAAAGAACTGTAGTCCAAAGAGTGTCAGACCAGGTAGATATTATGAATAATGTATCCATGTATTTACCTGACAGAAAACAAGAACAAAAACGAATAAAGAAATCAGGATCGGGTGAAGCGCATCACATTGCGTATAATTTACAACAGAATGAATACATTTTTTATTGGTTTAGCTTGGCTTCGCTTCATATGCGCATCGATAACAGTGCTGAAAATAGAACAGTTTCATATCAAGTAATAAAGGATTCAAAGGGGCGGGGCATTGGAATCCATGATAAAACTGTTGATCTGATTGTAAAAATACTTGCTCAGCCTTACATTGTACCTTTTAAGACATTTCCCAGTCATACATGACAAATGTATTTACCTGCACACATGCACTTGGTGAAAACAAACTCTGTTCCACCTTTTCAGAAAACGACATAAGAACACACACACACACACACACACACACACACACACAATTAAATAGTCAGATGTGAGTGCATACACAAACATGCACTCTCACACATACGATCAAACACAAGCATACACACAGAATCTCTGAAACATCTGTTGACACACACACCAGCTTCACAGTGGCAATTTTCCTTATGCTTGCTAAACAAGTCCGTTATAATAACAGCCATTTGTTTTGAATTGTGAATTAGACACAATGCAGTCAAAAGTAATATCTCCTTCATTTATCCCAAAGGCCAGCCTGTATTGTTCCTAATAACAGATACTTAATGCTGTGGCAGTAATCCTTAACCTGAGCTGAGCTTAGAGCCTGCATATAGACAAGCAAGAGGCATATACACAATGACACAAAGCCTGGGAAGGTAAGAGAAATCCAGGGGTTTGTTGCTGCGGTATCTCAACTTTCTGCACTGCTGATGTGAACACTAGGGAGCAGTCTGTACCTTCTCTCAGCGGCCCTGTTATTTTATCAGCGCTATAGCCTCTAATGCAGGACACACACAATCTGACAGTCATGATGATCAGTAACACAGGAACAATGGCAGACCCCAGGGCATGTTTAAAAACAACACTGCATTAAAACTGAAATCCCTAACGAAATGTACATCTAGAATCCAGCTAATCTTTTGAATGATCTTTTTTGGAACACTCCTAAATTATTAAATTCATTCATTTCAAGTTCATTTTGATTTAAATGCTTAAGGCTCCTTTTCACTCCGATTTGTACCCCTCAGCTGGATTCTTTTACTTGATGAAATCTATTGAAGCAGGAAAAGAATTAGGGTCTTAGACGCTCCTTGTCTTGTTTATTAAAACAGTAGACAAACGTTTGAGATATGCCACCCGATCAAATCGCATCAGCTTGGTTTGTTTTAGCTTGTTTGCTTAATCTATTCAGGATACGGACAAGAAGGAGAAACTGCGACAGCCACAGCAATCAAGCTTAGCATAGTGATTATATCTCAGGGAGACCCGAGAAGATCTGAATCTTAGACTGAGGTTTAGCATTTCACATATAGGGAAGTGCTTTCCACAGCCCTGCTTATTTACATCCTGTGATACTGCACAGCTCATTACCCATCATTCCCCATAACCACTGACAAAATAAAACAACTGTCAAACTCACCTGCAGCAATGAGCACTGTGAATTACAATTCATTTATTTAAACATTTGTATTTTCCTCTTTTCTCCACAGTTTACAAAAGAAATAAGATAACATCTTGCATTTATTTTCCCACTCTTGCATTTCTGCTTTTTAACATATTTTACATAGAATCATATATTTTTTAAGGGTTTCTTTGTTTTGTCATTTTTCTCTCCAATTTCACTTGTTTGAATGTTTGTACCACAGTAAAAATGTTGTTCTGGGTGTCCCCAGTAGCTCAGAGAGTTCTACAATATCCTGAAGTAGAAAGACACATTAAAGCTCAAATATCCACTCTTCACGAAAAAGCCGGGACAGATCAGCATAATTATTCCACATGTTTTGCATCAAGTACACATGTCTCACAGTCAGATTATCCCGCAAGGCAAGGATGTTGCAATCAGCACTAAATCCCTGTTTTCTGCCCTTTTGCACTCCTAAAATGTAGCTTCCTCCTGAGAGCAGCAAAATGAGGTGCAAAGCATCCATCAATACACTGAAATGGTTGAAAACAACATGGGCAAGTATCACACCTCACACTCCCTTGATGCCTGCTGCTGACACGGGCAAGAGCCATACTCATTGATAATGACAAGTGCCCCCTCAATATGGTTGGGTTTGTAGTCAACGTAGTACTCGGACGCAGACGTAGTAGCCATCTGCTGCATGGTCTGCTTCTGCTTCTGCTTGCGACGCTGGCTGGTGAAGCACTGCCTCAACTGCCGCACGCCTGCTGGGAAACATTTCCAGGAAACGTAGAGCATGAGAACCATGATCAGGAAGGAGAAAATTAGGGCCATGGTGCCTGTCACAACCTTGTGGATCTGCATGGTGCTCTCCAGGTCATCAGTGGACACAGTCACTGTTAAGGAGTTGGTCACCACCTCACCACCCTCCACATCCTGCAGGTCATATGGATTTCTCGTCGGGCCATCAAATATGAAACCTCTGGCCTGCTTTCTTGTGGCGGTGAAGGTCTGCGTAGTTGCATCTGCATTGTCCACGCATAACTGGAAAGCATAGACAGCATCCAGAATGTCCTCACCCTGTGCAGTGTCTGGGCTGGCACACAACAGGCCACTGTCACGTTGTCCCTGGAAATTGCTAAGCCAGGAAGCCAAGGCACAGACATTCCTGCTGCATTCCCAGTCATTCCCCGACAAGGTGATGCTGCTCATTGATGTCCACGAGTCCAAAATTCGCTGATCTATGTAAGTCAGTTTGTTGGAGTCCAACATAAGAGTCTTAAGATTGGGCACACTCTCAAACACATGTGGCTCAATGTACTCAATCTCGTTGTTGGAGAAGTCAATTTTCTCCAGGTGTTCCCAGGTCCATTCAAGGGTGTTGACCACAATGGTGGCTTTATTGTTCCGCATGTAGAGGGTCCTCAATGAGATGAGGCGGGGGAAGTGGGCCAGATTCACTTTCACCAACTCGTTGTGCTCCAAGTGCAGCTCAGTGAGCTTGAAGAGCCCGGCAAATGAATTACGTGCCAGACTCTGGAGCTGGTTGTTACCCAGATCCAGGAATTGCATGCTTCTGCAATCCTGGAAAATCCGCACAGGGATGAATTTAAGGGCGTTGTAGCGCAAATGTAAGTTGGTAAGCTTCCTAAGGCCATGAAAAAGGTCTGGCTCCAAGGACTGAAGTCTGTTATAGGATAAATCCAATATTCGCAGGTTGGGCAGAGGTCTAAAGGTCCCATTGGGAAGGCTTTCTATCCGGTTGGTGCTCAGATCCAATTCTTTAACCCTTCGCAGCCTCTCGAAAGCATTCTCCTCTATAATCTCAATATTGTTATGATCCAAAAAGAGCCAGGTAAGCTGCGACAGGCCCACAAAGTTCCCCTCCCGCAGCTCTGAGATATTATTTTCACGCAGGGACAGGCCAATAGTGCTGCTCAGGTTTTGGGGGATGTCAGTTAGATTGAGCCCCTCACAATACAACAGCTTGTTGTCGCATCGGCACAGCCTCGGACAGCTCCCCTCCACCAAGGGAACTATTTTCAGAACAATGCCCAAGGAGCACAGTATCAGCCCAGGGGGCTTTCTTAGCGGCCACTTTAGGTACAGACCAATCAAGAGGAAATCCATTAGCATGAATATCCTGCAGTGCCGTAGAGAAAAAGTCCATTGAATCTTTCACATCTGTGTCATTCTGACTTCTCTGATTTGTATCTCTCCAACTGCAGTGTCTTTTAATTGATATATATTTCTACAGTATACAGATGATTTGTTACATAGAGAATCAAGCAATCCTGCCCCACTGAAACGAGAAGGATGACAAAAATAAATGGCAAGTCACTTTGCTCATGTTAGATCGGTGAATAGAAAATAAAAGATGGGCATGTAAAAAAGTGCACACATCTCACATGAAAGAATTCCTACTCACCCTGTTCCAGAGGCTGACAACCTCTATTCAGTTGATCCCTTTGTGCCACACTAATTATGTGCGAAACTAAAAAAGACCCCAGTGTGGTACACATTCAGCCCCCCCCTTCTTTTCAGCGGACAGCAGATCCTGGCAGGCTTACAATGTCTTAGTTCTCCTCGTGTGAAAAAGCCAAAAAGAGAAGAAAACCAAGTGGCATTCAGCAGGCTGGTAGGAAGTGCAAGTTTCCCGGGCTGCATGCATGAGCGCTGTCCGCTCTGCTCTGGTTCTCTGCATTGACTGCTGCGCTGTGGATCTGTAGAAGAGACGAGTGGGGGAAAACGCTCGCAGAGGAGGGAATAATTCACTCCAAACTCACTCTTTCTCTCTGTCCTCCCTTCTCGTCAAAGACTCCCGATCTGTTGACGCAAATCACCATCCATAACCAAAAACGTTCACCAACCTGCGCAATGTGAACGGAGTGAAGCTCAATGACATTCTCACAGTTTCTTCACAATTATGCACATGCAAAAGCTGTGTGTTCGTCATCATACAGCTCTCTTTTGCTGTTTTTTGAATGTTTGTATAATAACCAATGTTTGTATATCCAAAAATCACAGGTGTCTGTAGTGAGACTCAAATCTTCTCTTCTGCATGAAGCTCATTTCCAGTGAGCTGCGGAGGCTATAGGTGCTGAGGCTGAAGGCAGTCGCGGTGTACTGGCTGGAGAGAGATGCTTTATCCCTTGCAGTAGACTAGTGCACTGGCAGTGCATGCAGAAACACCTTCTGTTCACTGAGTGTCGTAAGCCACTCACAATTCAGCCCAGGCACGCTCTCTCTCTTTCTCTCTCGCTCTCTCCCCCACCTCCTCCTGCTGCACTTTTGCTCACCCTTTTTCTTCAATGCTTTCTCTCTCCTCTCTCTCTGTGCCTGAGACAATTTTATATTTAAGAGAGGCTGGGCTTAAACTAGAGTTTAAATGAGGCACAAAACTGAATCAGTACCCCCCACCCCATCTCCCTTTCCTCCTAAATGAATTGAAATACACCATCTACCTGCTAACATCTACCGTTATTAGTGCACATATTGCTTATTGATGCAGATTGATATCCTTCTAATGGCTTAAGCTCTGTTTTATATGTGTCAGTTCCCAAGGCTTTGATGTACATTTTCATCACATATCAATTATTATATTATATTATATTATATTATATTATATTATATTATATTATATTATATTATATTATATTATATTATATTATATTATATTATATTATATTATATTATTATTTTTTGTTTATGTTTGAAAACGCATCATGTCACTATGTGAGTTTTGATGGCTAGTTACTCCCATTTGATGACAAGCTGCCTCAAACCAACACTGACACAGTCTCTGTGTGAGATGAATGTGTGTTCTGACCAGTTCCAATTGGCACATCAGAGTGTGGTCAGATTGTAAGCATTGCCTTTTCAGATTGTTAGCTTGTTAAAAAATAAGCTTGTGCGCAGCGAGCATGGCAATAGCGTCATGCACCATATGTCATTGCAGTTAGCTGGTACATGTAAACTCGGACACAGCCCACGGCGAGGCGACACCTTTCCCCTTCCCATCACGCCCCAACCCCACCTACACTGGCCCAGTTCTAGAAAGAAACAAATAATAATAAAACAACAAACCCAAACTACCAAATTTACATTTCATAATGCTGTCTGCCCAGGCTTGTTTATCACAGCCATTTCAAGGCCCGCCATCCAGTTGGAATACAGATATCATCTGTTGCCACTTAGCCAGGCTTGCATAAATATTCCGCTCAGGAGCCTTTATGCATTGCTCCGCAGATTGCAGTCCCCAGGCTTGTCATTTCATTCCGATTAATTTTCAAGGACAATGAGCTGTGACGATCCCGTACATGAAGCTAGCATGCATCTGTTGGTTTCCTTTCTGATGGCTGTCATAATTTTAAGATCAGCCTTTTCCTTTGCTCGGCACCCTGTGAAATGTGGATTAATCTTATGTCGAAAATATGACACACACAGTCTTTCTAGTCCACTAATTGGCATAGGAGTTTGCAAACAAGGGCAACCAAACAGTATCTGCTAAGCTTTGTGCTTAAGACCGGCTGCAGAAATAGCGTAGTATTGGACCAACCTTATCTTGCTGTGGAATAAAATCAACACATTTTAGAAGCTGACAAGATGGTCTTCTGTGCCTATTTTTAGGACGTCCAACTTTTACCCAGTATCTTTGGACAGTCTTCCCACAGCACAATTCAAATTTTCTTTCTATTCTCTAGGTTATCGTGTAAAATAACAGCATTTATCTGCTGTTTCAATATATTGAGCCTCAGATATATTACTTTTTGCACACCCTAAATGCTCAGCAAAGATTTGACAGAAAAATGGATGTGTTGAGTCTTACAGGGGAAAGAAAAAGCGTATGACCGTGGCCATCCTAACATCTGATCTGTCTCTCCTCTACCTTGCCCATCGCTCTTTAGCTGTAATAAATGGGTGCACCATCAGCTAATGACTTGGTACCCAGTAATGACTTGACACAGCGAACACAAAATGTATGATTTCCCCACCATTTTCTGCCTTTAAAGCAGTTTGACTAAAGTGAACACTGGCCAGAGATGGTCCCAATATACTATATATATATAAAATATGTAATTCATTCTACTTGTATCTCAGAAGTTGGACTCCATATAGATGTTTCATCTTTTTGTGCTTATTTCATCACCCAATAAACAGAACCTATAAACAGAATGAAGACAGGAGGATCTAAATCTGAATTTATTCTGATCATTAATTAAATCTGCATTCTGTTTATGTGTAATATACCCAATCAATATTTGTTATATTCCCTTTTAATATTTCTGCATAACTAAGTGTTTAGGCAGTTTTCTTTTTTTTTTTTTGAAGTTTAAACATTTTCCCTCTGGCTTCTTCTGTAGCTCCTGCCAATATAATGTGCTTCTTTGTCATTTTAAAGGAAACCTGCTCTGTCCTGGCCTGATGAGATTTAAAATGCCTGCTCTTTCCAGGCAGAGCACAGCAGTTTGAGATGTGTTCAATCAAATGCCCCCGGTGCTTTGCCTTAAAATGTTTCAAAATAAAAGTCACCCGTTTGAGTCTTCCACCCAAACCCTCATCTTAACCACAGGGCTGGTCTCACATGAGTATGCGAGAGTCACTTCTCTCAGCGGGCCTTTTGGACACTGAGTTATCAAAGGAATATGAAAGTCTTTGTGGAGGCAATGAGAATTCTTGAGTGACCCTCCTCGTTCCTCATTGGTGCATTGTAGTGGTTCTGGATTGTAGGATCTCATTAATGCAAGTACTTTTGAGTTGTCAGAACAAAGCAATATGGGAAATAATCATAATCATCTCTCCCTCTTCACCATCGTCTTTGTTTGTAGCTCAAGACACGTGTCATATGGAAGCAAATATGGAATGTGCTCTCACAGAACTCAGAAGAAAACTGAACGAGAGTTCTGCAGAATTTAATGTTGTATTAGTTTTGTCTTTATAATTTCTCTAGTATATATATATATATTTGAACAAACAAACAAGACAAACAGGAACTGTACAGATTCTGTGTGTTTACGTTTTATTAAGTTTTTAATTTATGCATGTTGGCATATGTGTTTTAAGAGGACTTTTCATAGACATAATGTTTTTCTCATACTGTACAAATTGTATATTCTATACCCAAGCCTACTACTAAATCTAACCCTCACACTTTATAAAAGAGAAATTTAACACAATCTTTTAACACAATGAACACAAGGTTCATGTTTAAAAAACAAGAAAAAACACTTTGCAAAACACTTTCTGTCTTTCCTTTTCTCTTGTAATAAGCATAAAGCATGTTGGATTTTTCTTAATATCTTACATTATTCTTCCCAAGTAAATGCATCTTGTTGTAAGGATGTTTATTTGCTGCTCAGCTAGCTCAGTTCCCTTCTCTATCCCTGCCCTGTGGCTACAGCCATATTGATTCTGCTCTCCAAGCAACTCCATCTCCAATGAGAGGCTTTTAAGATGGGTTGCAGCTAAAGCGCCATGACCAAAGGTACTTTGGTGTGATGATATTGTGTTGCTCTCGTTCAACAGAGTCTTATAGTTAAGAAGCACTTAGTTGAAATGCAGTGGTTTATTTTGTAACTTAATGATTTTCTGTACTCTTATGTTTGGCTTTAGTCTAGTTTTCCTTCATTTAGGAAAGCAAAAGAGTTTCTTTGTTGAAAAATATATATTTATGATGGAGCTATGTTTTTGCCAGCTCCTCATATTTATATTCAGGCTTGGTCTCTCTGAAGGAACATGTCCAGAAATATTTTATTATGCCCCTGGGTCAAAGACTTACTCTGAATTCATGCACATGTGGAAGGACCAGCTCAGACCACGTCGTCCTCTAGAAAGAAAGAATCATCAATAAGATCTGACAAATCAACAAAACCTGTGAAAAAGCCCTTACATGTAATCTTACATATGTCTCCTGTAGAGATTCAGATGAGATCTCAACAGTATCTCAAAGTGGTCTCAGATTTGCCATCATATCAAAGTCTACAATCAAAATGTCATGAACATTTATTCACGTTTACACAATCACATTTGTCTAAATCCAGTTGATTTGAGCTATGTGACTGTTTTTTCTGGAAAAAACATCTGAGATAAAGTTGATTTTTAAGTGATTCTTGAGTGTCATTTATCTATACATAATTGTATAGCTTTGTTTTGTTTCAGGTTTGTACTGAATTTTGAAACAGAGCTAAATATCTGTGATTTTGTCATATGCTGTTTGCTTGTGACATGTTGTTCTCTGATTTTCTTAGATTAGAGGATTCTTTGATCTGGCAAAAGATCAGCCCACCAGGCTGGGCATGTTTTGTTGAACAATTTAAATTAATCCCATCTCAATCCCTCTTAAATAGCCTCGATGTACAAACAAGACAGGCGTGAAGAGCCTTTGACAGATTGAAACCAAAATTAGAAATTCCCCTGATGGCATTCTAGCTATCAATTCTCTGATCAAACTTTCATCAGTAACAATGTATATTGGACAGACACTATTAAACATGCAAAGTGATTCACATTCCTATTGGACAATGCTTTATTATGTAAGCTCATGAGGTCCAATAAGCTCAGTGTTCAAACGGGCTGTTTTGCTATTACCATCACAATGCAGTTTGTCATGCCATCAGTTGCTGTCATGGTTGCCCGTAATCCAGCTTATGAATCATTTGTTGAATCATTCTTTGATGCATCATGTCCCGGCTTCTGCCTGGCATTGTCAAAATTGTTTTATCTCTCTCTGTCTTCAAATGACACTGTCACTGGGCCTCGTGCCGTAACCAAGTTCATGCTACTGGGCAGGTTTTCATGTTGCCTGACAATTAACAGCGTCTCCTGTTAAAGATACTCTTGAAATGTGTTATTGAGCCTAGCGGTGGCTAAAGAGGGTCTCAGAGTACATAATGTGGTTATTGCCTAATTGACCCCCGGCTGAGATAATGTGGAGGAATGAAAATGAAGGGTCAGGCCTGAGTAAGGCTTATGCTCCCTGGGGAGGAGGGGGTAGAGGGGGCAGCCCTGCTTATACCATGACTTACAGCCAGACAGCTGAGCCCGCTGTGTGTAGCCATGGAAGTGTATGGGAGGGAAGAGTAAGGAAAATGAAGAGAAGAGGAAGGGTAAGAAAAGTACAAAGGTAATGAAGGCTGTGGTACGGTGGTAAATAATCAAGTCTGGCAACTGGAAGGTTGATGGTTCAAACCTCACTAGGAGTGAGTGATAGGCCATGATCCTCTGACTACTGCTCTTAACCTCTGGTTACTTGAGGGGAAAATGTTGGGTTGTGCTGACAAGTTGTTTAAACATATTCCACCAGTGTGTTTGTGTTAATAAATAAAGATTTGATTCTGTTCTATTCAGAGAAGAAGGGCCGTTAAAGACAGAGATGTTAGTGGTGGAGGAGTTTTAAAGAACGTAATGAAAGAATGAAAGGAATGTTGACGGGCTGGAAGTAAAAGAAATAAAGTATGTTTGGCATGCTGCAGTAAAAATGTGTTTGGATTGGTGTTTTGCCAAACAGTGGCGGAAGGCGGTTTCTCAGTAACCTCTAATCACCACGTTGCACTCAAACAGAGCGTCGTCAAACTAAAGCTGTGGCAGTAAAAACACATCTGTCCAGTGACAACTGTCACAGCCTGGCCAACAGCAAACATGTACAAATCAACTCCAGCTAGCAGTGAACAGAACCAACACGCACAGATCATCGTTCATCCGAGCATGAGTGGAGTTCATCAACATCTACCTCAAGTGGTGTGAGGCATTCTGGTGTGTGTCTGTGTGTGTTGGAGAATCCAGCTGAACCCTGGAGAATGTGGAGCGCTGTACGTGTTCAAATAAGCATCTCCCAGTCACCTTAATGAGAAAATCAATGAAACTTTATCTTTACAGGCTCAGACATTTATCAGTCGGGAGGGAATGTGTCGTATGGAGATGCAGTATGTTTCTACACATACATGCGTTTGTGTCTTTTAGAATCCTCATTTCTTCTCAAGTAGATAAACTGTCCTTGGTTCTCTAGCTGTGACTTAATTTAAGTAACTAAAAGAGGAATGAGAGAAGCATGCATTTGGTTCCATCACGGTTCTCCAGCCCAGCAGCAAACACTGCGGGCAGCATGATGATAATAAATGTGATAAGGTGCAGTGGCATGCTGGGAATGCTGGATGCTGCCTGCATCAATGACAAAAGCTGGAGGGTTGTCTTGGCTATGCTCTTCGGTCAACGTGTTCCTGACCAGCTAGTTAATAAATGATAGAAGAACTTTCTGATTTTGACTCTTCATTGGTCCGCATGCACATTGTTATGATGTCCCACACTGTACCGCAGTATGTACCATAGTAAAGAAAACATTCATAGTTACATTTTTACTCAAATGGTACAGGAATTATCACTAACAACTACAGGAATTATCTAGTGACCAAATTTCTTTTTTTAATCATAGCTCTGCACACTCTGGTGTTTTCTCTTCTGGCTTTGTGAGGTATCCAGCTGGGCTGCTTTTTAAACAGTATCAAACGCGTTTCTGTTGGTTTTATGTTATAAAGAAACACATTCAATTAGGCATAAGCCTTTGAATCAAAGTTATTTTTTAAGACCATGAGAAACCTTAGACTGGTAGCATGTATTAAAAAGCAGTTTACTTCTGATTTGTGTTTTCATTAGGGTGCTACAGTTCACGTGAACAGAATCCCAGACTCTGTGGTGTGGACCCTACTTCAACAGATGGTGTTCATCAGCTTTATGGTGAAAATCTGGACCCATACCTTTTGTTAAAGCAACATGAGACAACAGAGAGGTCAAAACATGTCCTCTGTGCAGTTGGTCCCAGTTTAAAATACAGCATTGTGCAAATCTACAAAAGCTGAGCTCAGTGGCTTTATGAAGTGTGTACAATGTCACGCTATCTTACAGCAGTCTTGCAAGAGAGCTTTGTTGTGCACTGAGATGCACTTCTGAAAGAAATGTGGCATCTTTGAACTCTTTCTTTTAGTACCAAGGTAGAAAGGTGCAACATTTATATGTTCATGTTGCAAAGTGAAAAACAATGACAGGCTTTAATCCTTTAATAGTACATATGTTGACATTATTAATGGGAATATTAATGGGAATATGGGTGTTTTTATGGCTTTTCTGTCATTTCAGGCACCTGTGTGTGTGTTGTGAGAAAGCACCATATCTTGCATGATCCAGCCACTTTAATTACTGCAAAGCTAGCATCCTCACTGGCCAGTAACCCCCAAGCCAAAGAAAAACACACTCCGTCTCTCTCACGCTTTCTTCATCTAAACTTGCCACATACAGTCTTGACATGTGACAGTATTTCTTGTCATCAACCTGTTGTCATAGTTACCATCTGGGTTTTATTGTGAGTGAAATGCACATACCAGGCCCAGGGTACCTAAGCTGAACTCGGATCATTGTGCCTTTCCTGCCTCTCAACCTTTCCTGTGCACAGCACAAAGCTTTATAGACAACATGCAATTTCCTTTTGCTAACAGGTTTGTTTGTCTTTTGTCTACCCTCTCTGTCTTTTAATGTGACAGCGGGGCTGTGCATCAATCATCGTCTCAGAGCAATGTCAAGTCACAGAACATGAGTAAAACCAAGCGAGAGGTTGAGATGTTTGTTAGGATGTTGCATTGTGATCATGTGTGCGCAAGACTTAAAAAAGCTTGCCATTTATCGTCGCTTGTTTTACACGCAGTGGGGGGTTCCCTTTTGAAGGTACTTGACACTGTATCTGGTTTGATGCTGTGGGGAATGCCTTCAATGTCACTGCTGTCTGAATCTCATGTCTAATCATGCCAATCTAACGGCCCATGGTAGCTGATGTGCATCCGGTGCACCTGCGAGTGTATTAATATATTGGTCAAACCCACAGCATTCCCCATAGCATCAAACTAGGCACAGTGTCTTGTTCCCCTTCCTCATTGAACTGAGGTTACATACATAACCAGAGAAGTTTAAGAAGAGACTTATAAAATGTGCCATGCTTTTGTGATATTAGAAAAGAACTGTATCTGTTTTAGCAGAGAGCCTTGAGTAAAAACACATGAGTATCCTTCATGTCTATCAGCTTCTCAGTGAGGCCGCAATAACTAAACACACATTCCATTGACGGATGGCAAATGCTGTCTTACCACCATTCCTTTGGAACGTTAGATGGGGAAAGAGAGCAAGCTTTTCTCTTTCTCTCACAGAGAGTGACAAGGAGAGCATTTAAATGAATTTACATTCCTCCTGTCTTTTTAGATTTCGTAATAAGACTCTCGGCTTTCACTTACAAGGAAATCAAAGTTAATTATTGCTCTGCTTTTTGACTGCAATGTGATTCAGTCCTTTCAAATCCATGTGTCCATGAGAAATAAAAGACTCTTGAAGTTTTTGTCAGGGCCTCCACCTTGAGTGTCACTCAGCAAAACCTCTTTATGCTGTTGGAGCAATAGCCTAGCGGTACTGTATGTTCAAAGCACATTAAGCTGCAGATCTTGGGAAATGTGGGTTTGAATTATGGTCTGCGTCGTGACCCTATCCTAACCCCCTCCCCTAAGTCTCTTCCTATCATCTCAAAAAAAGAAAAGCAATCAAATCCACCTGTTTTTGCAGATGAGGTCACTTCTAGTCTAATTTGAACCTCAGCCTCCCTGTCTGATGCTTATTGTGCTTAAAACTGGAAAGCACTTTCTTGGTCTGGCAAGCTTTAATCTGATTGGATAGTTTCTGGCAGCTTTCGGAAACAAGGGCACACAGGGGTTTTTATCTGTTCACTGAGTGAATGCATTGAGCACTTTTGAGAATTAAAAATTCATTGCTTTTTACCTAAGTTTGCCCAGTTATTCACAATCACAACTTTTATTCTGGTTTGTTTTCCAGGTTATGTCTGTAAATCTGTACTTATTACTTCTCATTACACTATTTGTCTGGTGTTTTCTGTGCATAGCCATTCGATATTGTGTCATCATTTTCTTTAATTTCGTCCACACCAGTTTATTATTGTGTATAGTCTGTACAGCTTGTCATTTGAAACTTTCTAAACTTTGTCTTGCTCTCTCGTGTTTATGCTCAGCTCAGATGGTTGTGTGTGATAAGATGTGCAATCTCAATCCGATCACTTATTAGCTGTTGTTAAGGGTCCAGGAAGTGGAGGTCTCGGGGGCCGCTGGTCTTTCTGAGGCTATCCGTGCATGGCAGTTGCGACTGCTGTTTCTCTCCTCCAGCTGTTGCATTGGCACTCAAATTTTGCCACTGCCTGTGCATCTCCATGGAGACATGTTTGGATCCTGTGTAGTGCTGATTTTATCAGCTCTGTCTAGACGTCTGGCTGACAGTATTAGGCCTGTTTCACACATCTTGCATCTGCAGCATGTCAGAGTTGCGCCAGCATGGCTTTTACATCGGGCACATGTTGAGCTTTCTCACATAGCAAGTTTGTGTCGCATGATTGTGGCAGGAAACAAAGTATGGTGATTACTGGGGTGCACAGAGCATTTTCTTTAAACATCTCATGAAATGGCTTGGCATGTCGTTTTCTTGCCTGTGTCAACATATTTCCTATTGAAAAAGTTTGGGACTTCTGGGGGGGGGGGGGGTACAGTTGTATACTCTGATGCTGTGTATCATAAACAAAGGTAGTAAGTTTGTCAGAAATGTTTTTATCCTTTTCAGACATTAAAAATGAAATCAGTCATCTACAAAAACGTCCAGACAATCTTTCCATTTCCTTCTTGAATAAAAGTCTTTTCAGAATGCACAGTGCACATCCTTTTCAGTGTAATGGATGAAACATTCACGTAAAGTCTCTATGGGATGCCTCCGATGTAATATGCAGCTCTTCAGAAACTCTCACTACCTGAGCTTGCCACACATACAGCTGAAATATGAAAGACTGAAATTTGAAGAACATTTTTTGTTCATTTCCTCAGTTTTTTATGCACAAGGTCTTTTGTTCATTTGGAGATGCCTTAATCGATGATTGATCACTTTTGAGTGTTTGTCCAGGACAAAACAGATTGATAGGATCTTAATAAATGCTCTTCGTGGATGGCTATATTTTCCTTTCTTTAAACATTTAAGGTATATTTCTACCCCAACTGTTTGAATCAGTTCTGCAGAAAGCATGTTAATTCTATTACCAGTTGAATCATCAATCGTTTTGGAAAGCATGTGGATACATTTGGCTTGTGAAACCTGGAATATTCCACTGGGACCGAAACAAATACCTTATTGGTTTCCCTCCAACTCTCCAAAACATGCCTCAGATCTGCTCAACCACATCTCGTCTTTAATGTGTGTAAAGCTTAATGTTACAAGAGGCTAAACATCTTGAGAAATAGAGAAACATTTCTGATTGATACAAATAACATAGACATTCTGTTCTGGTTACTGTAAATCTACCTCACAGCCAACACTGAAATTTGCCAGAATGTCTTTTAAATCTAGATCACTTAATTTGTGCATTTTTATGCTCTCCAAATTACAGTCTGTCTCATCACTGCCACATTTGAGTACATCCTGTAAAAGTAAAGTATTTAATTTTTTTGTCCCAGATGAACTAAACAGAATTGCAAAAATAATCACTGTTTTAAACTCTATTCTCCATTGGTGGGACAAACATGTTTGTTTGGTTGAGCCAGTGTTGGTGTCTCAGGCCTGGTCTGACTGCTCATACAACCTCCTGAAAAGACCATCTTAGGCCATTTAGTCCTACTGGTGGTGCAAAAATGACACACTTCATGTTCCTGGAGATCAGAATAATAGTCGCTGTAAAGGGGCTGCTTACCTCACACCTCGCCAACAATCTTTCCTTACAACTGTTTAGAGTTTGAGCAGAGTGTTGTGCTCCATTACATACTGCAAGCCAAAGCTGTCTGGAGCCTTAGTGGGTGTCATCTATCACTAAAGCCAGCATGATCTACGCCATTGTTGCTGACACAGGTTCATGAGACACGAGCATGTGCCCTTACCACAGCTGCAGTGTAATAACACACTCTCCTTCACTTGCCAACTGGTAAAATAACAGTAAATACATTGTTTGTTATGTGTACGTTCGCTCGTAAGCAGAGCTCAGACCTTATTGAATGGCATTTAGCGTGACAACCATTACATCATCTTATTGTTATTTTAGATCTTTATGTTTAAATTTATATTTTTGGTGAGTTTATAAACTATAGGCTTCATTTAAAAAACATTGTTTACAAATGTAAAAACTGTTTACATATGTAAAAAACTGTTATTTATTATCTGCATCTTTTAGCAGTTCTATTTCTGAATTATAATATAAAGGACATCCTTAAAACTTTATTCAAAAACATAAAGCATTACATAATGCAAAGCCTAAATTTGAAGTCATATCAGAATGTTATTGTCTCATTTATTGATTCATTCAGTGAGTCACGCACTTACCATCAAGTCATAAAACATTGCTTGCACACATTCGGTTTTCAGTTGTCACATGTTCAGTTTCTTTCTCTGATTTAACACAGAATCAGATCCACAGAATTAAGCATCAGTTCTGATCGTACGTGCATTTTATAAATGAGATGAAGCCTCGGGGTCTTATAATAAAACCATTTTTAAGTAGAGCAAGCAGTCCGCATACATTTCCGAAATTAAGAGAACTGAAACTGGAGGAGAAAAGGACAAAAAAGTTAGTGGAAGAGACGAGAAAAAAGGTGAGCCGCGAGCTGTAAACTAATAGAAGGAGCCTGTATGATTTGTCTGATGCAGTGGCGGAAATTGATATTTCCCACAAGCCCCAGGGGTTTGGGTGGAAATTCCTCCTCTGAGCTGCATTGCTCCCACTCCATCACCCCGATACATAAGTCAGAAGGAAAAATGAAATGAGAGAGAGAGCGTCAAGGGAGAATGAACTGATGAAATGGGATTATGTCCCCGTATTAAGAGCAGTTCCTTAAAGGGAAGCAGCGGCTCCCCCTGAGTCCTGACGTCAGGGGCCCCTGTTTGTGGGGCCGCTTTCTGCATTCCAGCTTTGTGTGTGCTCAAATTTAGGGTTGTATTTGCCACCCCAGTGCTGGATTCACCAGGCATGAGAGATCCAGAGGAGTAATGATGTGTGTGTTGTGTGTTGTGTCAGAATAGCCTTTAGTATGTATGTAAGACAGGCAGAACCATAGACAAGAACAGAGGAAGACTACTACAGTACAAAAGGCACAGGTGATCATATTCCACAGTCATCAAAAAGCAGGAGGTATCAGGGAACGTTTCAGTTGTGATTTCCAGGGTCATGCACACGTCTGGGCTGAATACAGATTTCTCTGCCTGTGCCTCGCTGTGAAATATTTCACTGGGTCACATTCTTTGTGATTACAGTCTCTTTAAAATGATTTTTATCCAGTAATTAGGATGAGAATTCATTGGCCAAGGGTTTAAATCTGTTTAAATGAACATTGCTCACTGGGGGTCTGTTCTTTGTAAAGCTGCTTTGGAACAGTATTCATTGTGAAGCACACTAGCCAGATAAATTCATCCTAAAATTAAAATTCAGACACATTCCCTTTGTAGAGGGCTTGTTTAAAGGTTCCAGTGAAATAGCACAATGCAATACACCAGAAATATCCAGGCACCTTTTGACATACTGTGTTCAATGTATGATTTAGGATGCACTAATATTAATTTTGCAAACTAGGCTGACCGTATGGGAATATGGTTTCAGCATTCAGTCAGTATTTGTATTACAAACAGTGAATAAAGGAATTGTCGCCTTGTGTTTCTCTCAATGAGCTGCTCGTGTCACTGACCTGGTTCACTTTTGAGTGCTGTGTGCTGAAAATAGCGTGTTGTGTCAGGCTAATAGTTCTTTTCAAGCCTTCCACCAGAACTTCCAAACAGAGCAGCATTCCCAGACTACTTATTCCTTATCCCTCTTAACCTTTTCTCATTCATTATTGTAGGTCTTTGTTTCCCTGTGCACTCATTCTCATTGACCCTCTCTCTCACTCTCTCCTCCTCCCTCTCCTAAGCACCCACTTGCCATTCAGTTCATGCCCACCTCAGACTGCATGGTTGCTGTGTGCTTTGCTCTGCAGCAGGAACAGACAATCAGTTTTGTTGTTGGCCTAATAACTTTTCCTCCTGCGTTTCTGAGGCCTCAGATCTTGCTGCATGGCCCCTTCCCATCTCAACGCGTCACCCAGGGTTTATTTTTAAACATCTGCATTACACCACAGTATGATCAGGGGTAAGCCTTCTGCCTTTTCAGGGAATTATCAAAAATGAATACATTCATCAACCGGTCACATTTAATTTGTTTTGCAAACTCCTCTATGCACGGGAGACGCACGCTTACAAGGACACGCTGTAAATGTGTTTTCTGCGTACACTGCCCTCCCATATTTCCCGTAAAATAAAAGCAATACAACTACATTGTTTGTTTGATGCATTATGAAAGCCAAAATCTGTTTAGCTTTCCTATTTTTAAGATTTTTTCATCTGTTGGCTTCTGATTGTACTGCATTCGTTTGCACCTGTGCGCAAAAATTTAAATGCAGTAAATGTTTAAGTGTGCCTATTTATATTGTGGCATATTGATGCATGGCCACTGCGAATTGGTGCAAAGCCCACAGGAGTTATGCAAGACTCCCAACAAGCAAAATACATGATGAATGTGATTTCTCATGTACCACCACAAGACAATTAAGCCAAGACTATTAATATGGCACTCCAAGAACAAAATACTTTGATTAGTATGCAAATTATACAATTTATCTAACAAAACATCACTATAAAATGTCGGCATAGAATTAGTCTGCAATTAACACTGGCTTTCACTGAATTTAACAAGACGGATTAACTTGGAATTAAATTAGAGCAATGACCTAGCAGTTTTTGTGTTGAGCTGAGATGCCCTAACAGGCAGAAGGAGTTCAAATCTGGCTTGCAACATCTTGTGATACCATTCTTCTCTTTATCGCCTTTATTATACCTGTGAGTTAAAGTAGTACAAAGATCACAAGTGCAATTAAAACAGACAAAAATGGTTTATCTTATTGGAGTGCATATCCACATGATTTCCATTCACCTAACAAAGATTTTCCCAATCTCACTGATGACTAAATCGGCATTTAGAAAATCATTTTTATCATGCTATGGAGATCACAGTTTCTCTTGTCTCTCAGTTCTTGAAGCAAATCAAAACCTTTGCGAGCAAACCTGATGATGTGAGTTGTGCATTGTGTGAGATGGCCTCTCTTTGGCCTCTGTTTCACTCCCACACTGCATAATTGTCCCTCATCCCCTTGCCTCATCAAATACAAGCTGGGGTGTAATTTCACCAAAATGCTCTTATTAAAATCATCTTATTATTTCAGGTCTTCAAAGTTTCGTTCACCAGGCGACTCTCTTATGAAATCAGTGATTATGTCTGATAAAACACGCGAGACAATGGCCGCAGTGTTGTGCTTTGCTTTGTGAGACAGACGGTGTGTGACATTGCTGCTTTTCAAAACAGAAGGGTGAAACTATCGTCACCTCCCTCCACTGTTCTCAATCGTGTAATCACAATATCCTCGCTGTTTCGCACCCTTCAGCGGCGCTCAACACAGCCCCATCAAAGCAGCAGATCATGTGAATTACGACTCTGCAGCTGAACGGATCTTAATTATGATCTAACTTCCTATTATGTAGAGTAAACTTAACATCTCTCTCTCTCATTCTCTCTCTCTCTCTTATTCTCTCTCACTCTTTATTATCTGCACAGCAATAGAAATAACTCACACACAGCTCAATACACATTGTCTCCCCACAAACAAAGGTCCTGTGTTCCCTACTGTGGACAACAGTTTTTTAATTGTATTTATTTATTTCTTCTTGTAAGAAGAACTGAGAATTCAAGTCCAGTAGAAAACTTCTTTGAGAAATATTTTTTTTTAATTAAATATTAAAGATGTGATGCCTCTGACTTTAAACGCATGCTAAAATGGTTTGATGAGCCAGATTTTCTCTCTGTGTTTCCCGCATCTGCTCTTGAAACAGGAAGCAAATGTGATATATTGAACAGCTTGTCCTTGTTTGAAGTCAATAGCTCTTAGTTCACTGGCACAACCATCATCTGAAACATGGACGTGGTGTTAGGAGGAGCCACATTCTCTATCTACAGAGCTTATTAGTAGACATTAGTTTTGACATGCCCTGATTAATGGATCATCAGTATTAGGATCATCTCATATTTTGTTCATATATATTGTGAATATATATATACAGTATGTATGTTTGAGGCATTTAATGCTACCAATTACATGGACAATGTAGCATTATTCAATGATTTCAAAGATGATTTCCTAATTTTTTCTGTCTCTATTCAATCTAGCAAAATTCTGCTGAGTAAGAATATGATAGAAGCCACAATATGTCAATGAACCCTAAGTGTGCCAGTGTGCTCATCAAGTTTGATATTAAATATATGTAATAATATATAATAATATAATATATGTGTGTAATAAATGTAATAATGTAATGTAATGTAATTAATGTAATAATATAAGCTTTAGTTGCAAGACATCACTGGCTTGCTCACTGTGGTTTTGTACGTACAGAGTTTTGTGCATGCAGCTGTGTGTCTCCCTTGCAGGGGAAAAAGGTTAAATTGACGAAAGTTATTTCAGTGTCTGGACTGAAAGTCACAGAATGAATGACAACAAACACTTCGATGTGTTTGTTAGTGAGCACATCAGTTCGTTCCCTCGAGTACGGGCCACTTTGCATATTTCATATCGCTCCTCAGTGTCTTCAGTCTCCCAGAAGGCCGTCGCAGTGTGAGCTGTAATTCTATTTAAATTGGCTGTAAGTGGTGTGAGGTTAGCAGTGGTATTCGTGCAGGAAACGGTCTTTAAACCGCTCTTCTGGGTCGTTCTTCTGCGTTTGATTGAAGCAATTTTTACCTTAATGTGGAACAATAATGTTGATAGCCGGAGAGGGACACACACATATGGAGCGACAGAACATGTTTACATTGGTGTCCAGAGAGGAAGACAGAAGAGGGAACACAATAGGATGAAGAAACGCACAGTTTTCTGGCTTTACAAAAATAATAATATGCATTTTTTACAAATACATTTTTAGCAAGTAGTATATATTACTTTTGGTAATGAATTATGAACAAATATGAATGAATAAATACTATAAATAAATACTGTAAATAAGTACTGTATTAAGACATTACCATGAACCATCCATAGAAATGCTGCAAAAAATGTTGTTCTTTGTCAACCTAATGCAATAGGTGATAGGTGAAATTAAACCTTATTAGTAACACTTTCCTGTAGTTAGCACAAATAATCATATACTCATGTCTGAACTAATACAAACTTCAACAAGAACTAATGGTGAATAAAGCTGTTGACTGCAGTAATCAGGAGTTAATGTGCTAACTATAACTATGAGTAATGTCATACTGACTACCAAGGGACTCTCACCTTTAGTGTAGCTGTTCATGGATGTATTAGTGCTTTAATCATTAGAGTTAAGGTTAGAACTTCATTAGTACCTTATTGGTTCCTGTATTAGTTCAGGCACTGCTGCATTATTATCCGTGCACCCTAAAGTAAGATGTTACCCAGATTATGGGTAACATAATCACATGGATTATTATTATTAACACTGACACACAGAGTACACTGAACCCAAGTAAAATAGGAATCAGATGTTAATTGTGCTAGATTATGGTTGTCCAACCCATAAGTAGTTCAAGACCCAGTCTGCAGAAATTCCACTTTATATGTACTAGATTGTGGTTGTTTTGTCTATTTAAATTAAAGACCCCGACTTCATGTGTTCAATTTTTTTTTGTTGAAGTGTAGTTCACAACATGTGTTTGGAATAATACACTATTAAAGCTTTTGTAGCAATAATGACCAGCTTTGGGTTGGAAAGAAAGAGAACATTAGCATTTTTCAGTGTTTTTCTTGTGCCAAACACACAAGTCAGTTACGTTATACAATTCAATCTTTTTTAGTCTTTTTTAGGCTGTATCTTTGAGTAACCCCTGTGCTGGAGTCACACACAGATGATAACATAGACACGCAGCACCAGAGGAACAAGGGGCAATGCCCTCAGATAATGTCTCGTTCCATCCGTGTGGTGATTCTGAATTCCTCTTCATCCAGTTTAGGTATATTGATTGAAATAGCCGATTTAACGTGAGGCAGTCCGTGTCGCCTGTGTATTACAGCTAGGCAGTAACAGAGGATGGTTGCTTGGCAACATGGTCATTAATTTTAAGCAATCTCATAACATTCAGACCGAATTCTGCCTGTTCTGATGTTGCTTCTGATTTGCAATTCTCCGGCCAGGCACCTTTGCCTTTAGTCAGCACTGATGATAATGAAAACATTGGAATTCATTTCTGTACTATGATGGAAAAGGTAATTAATTTGTTAATTGGTTAAAAGTTTTGTTGAATTATTTTTTTCTCTTTCGCTGCTGAAGGTAGTTGGGGTGTGTGTGTGTGTGTGGGTGAGGGTATTGCCCGGCACCCTAATGGCCCCCTAACTGCACTTCATGGTGCCACAAAAAAAATCATATGCTGCTTTTAAAGATATTCTTTGAAATGGCTCCTCCGTTAAAGGTTATCATGACTTCAGCATTCAAATTTCATTTTGAGGGTCATCGCCCAAATGAAAGCGGATAGCCTAATTACCAGACTGCTTTGAATATCAATTGAGGCCTGACCAAAAACCTTTACATAGAGATTATTACATAGCTTGAATAATGTTCATTTAGACTAGTACTGTCATTTCACCAGTGTGAAAAGTACTTTACACCGGTTGCCACATGCTGCATGTTTATTCAGAAACATGGTTTAAGGTTTTTTTGGAATCAGATGAAAATGTGAATTCAGTTACACATGGTACCATTATGGCAGTCAACCCTTTGGTTTACTATTTTTTTATTTAAAAAAAGCTTGGTCCAGGCCTTTAAAAGGGTTTTTCACTTTTTACACAGCCGATCAGCTACATTTTTACATGCCATAAACCATTATTTGTCGGATGCTGGTGGTATTAGAGGGAGGGGCATTCTCATTCTAGATAACATTGGATTGGACAAAAATCTGTGTAGTGCAACATGACTCATCACTTTTTTATTTTCCTAAAAGACAGAGACTGTAAATGTTGTAAATCTGCTAAAATTTTAATATGTTAATTTTGTCAGCCTTTAGAAGTTTGATTTCATGTGCTCTTCATACAGGTATAATACACCCTCTCAGACTACTCTGTGTTGCATAATCTTGTACTCTGGTACATTCGGAACATTTTGGAAGTGTTTAGCGGTTTCATTACATCAAGCAGTTTCTTGCTGTTATTTTAATAGTATACTCTTTGTATTTATATGGAACAACAGTTTCCAGTCTTACTGCTTAAAGAGAGAGAGAGACAGTGAGATAGATGGGACATGTGTGGAGTTTTCCTCTGACACAGACACACAGGAACCAGCTGTGAGCTGTCTGGCAGATCGAACCCAAGGGAGATGGCCGCCACCACTGCAAAATCTTTAATTATTTGCTAACAAGAGCAGCCGTCCTCATCTCAACCCAAGCAGATTTTACAGACTCTCTAAGGCAGGGAAGATAATCAATTTCCGAGGACATTGACCACTGGAACATTCACACAGGAAACAAACAGAGCCATTCACTCTTAAACTAGTCTCGCATAGCCACACGTTTGACTAACAGCTTAACGATTAGCCCACATCGCAGCTTATTCTGACCAAAACGCGCTTCAGGAAAGAGATGAGAGATCAACGGGAAGACACTATCTAGCCGACACATACAGTTTGCTCTGGGTGTATCATATAGGGGACAGTTTGTATGACAGACATTATGCCACAATAATAGGCCAGTGTGAAAAGACAATTAATTGAAATAATGATGCAGTAGCAGTCTCTGTGAATGTTTGCTCATACAAATAGAAGGAAATGCATACACACTCATCTGTCCATCTATACACCTTCAATCGATCAGATTATAAGTTTTCCATGTGGCTGCTGCAAAAGCATCTACAATAACCTTTCTGATTTGCCCTTTCACTCTTTAAATATATATTACATCACAGATGTTGAGCATGTCACTCCGGATATTTTCTTTATCGTTCAGCACCTGTGGCTTGATGATTCACAAAGCATGACCCGGGACAAATTTGTTCATTTCCTTTCTGAAGTAACAGAAGACTGAATAAGACGATTGTTAAGATGCACAAAGGCTGCCAGAAATTAAATTGATTTACGCAAGCAATATTCAAGAGAAGTACAACTTTATTTTAACTAGGTTTACTGTAAGTTAGTTTAGTTCGCTATGTAGCATGGCAGTGAAAGAATACGGTTGTCCGTCAGAACTTTGCTTTCAGGTGGCTACTGGCCGCAGTGACCCCTCATCACGACATTGCTTTTGTATGGCTGAACACGTTTTCTCCCCTGGGTTTTTGAACCTGCCTTTAGGAAGTCATTTTTATGAGCAAGAAATGTAGCACGGAGAATTCTTTTATGTAAGTTTGTCTGCAAAATTGTGTACCATGTTCTGTAGTGCTCTGTTTCGTAGTTTCCTTTTCATGGTCGCTGGTGTCTGCACTCGCTTTATTCCATCCCCGCTGCGTCTGCATTTACAGGCACTTAAGGACCTCGAGCTTTGAGAGCTTCCCTGGAGCCTTCACCCTTCATCTCCAAACCCCACTCAGAGCCCACAACAGTGTTTTTAGCGTCACGCTTCCTGTCTCCCTTGATTTGTTAGTTACTTTCTTCGTTTGCTTTGGTGTGAGATTGTAGGACATGAAATGGCAATATAATGCATGTAACACCTTGTTTTTCTCTTCACCCCTCCCACTTGTATTGCAGACAGGGAGAAAAGAGAAAGGAGATCCGCTGAATTCAGCTATCGACAAGATGACCAAGAAAACACGTGATCTGCGCAGACAGGTGAGTTGTGTGTCTGCTGCTTCCTGGAAGATCGGAACATGACTAAGATTATAACCACTCCACTGCTGAAATGAAACAACAGACTCAGCTGCTTATGTAGGTTGAAAAATCAGGTGCTGATATGTTAAAAAAATGGTAATTTAAAAGAAATCCCATTAAAAAAAGCCTTTAACTAACAAAAGGCGTTCATAGCGACATCTGTTGATCTGTTGAGAGAGATAAAAAAATATAGTCTGGTGCTCAAAATTCATAAGCTCACATAAGCAAACGTATGCTTACATAATGCTAATTGTAGCTTTTTTCTGTTCCTGTTCATTTTCTTTCAGTTGTTTAAATAATTACATTGTGCAGTTGTGTGAAGTAAAAATTGATAATGTATAGGTAGCAAAGTCCTTTTATACTAACTGTTGTTTCAATTACTATATAATGTCATTTATTTATTTAGTCTGACTTAGAAAGGTACTGCATAGCCCTGCTGTGAACCAATAATACTGCATTGGTAGCCAGTGTTTGAGAGAAGAAAATCACCTTGTAGGAGTTTTGTAATGTTAAATAACACCTCCAAATTTTTGAGAACGTCTGAAAGTAATACAGGAGCACCAGGCACCTGCATCTCACCACCTGAAGAAGCACAGGTCCATACTCTTGACTTGAGCAATCGGGAGCTTGAAAGCTCCTTTTCTTTCTCCATCGCCATGACGATAGAGGAAAGCGCCAGATAAGTGTCTGAATTAAAACAGTAAGGTGTCAAACAGAGGTACATTTCTGTCCAAATGACTTAAACTGCAATTATCAGGGTAGAAAAGTTTCTTTGAGTTAATGTCAATAGAGAATAAGTATTATATCACACTGTTATATGAGTGTTACATGACAGTCACGTCAAGAGAAGTAATCGTTCCTTTTGGCTTTTCAGTGTAAATAAGTATGACTGAAGTTATTTCAGAAACTGTCCATGTGCCCTGTTTCTACTTTCATCACTGGAACAATTTAAAGGAACTTTAAAGGAACTCAGATTAAAGGAATTCAGGAAGAATTCACGCAGAAATGTAAATTGTGTCACCATGTAGCCGTCAGGAATCTTCCCGCCCTCATTTCGTACTTTTGCACGCACAACATTACTAACTCTACCTCTGTAATTACCTCATTCTGTACAGGACTACAGTTGACTGTTAGCAACTTACACATCCTCATAATATTTACACACAAAATATTACATCTTAGCATCTGTCTTTGGCACACAATATTCCAAAGACTTTGCCCAAACAAGTTTGCACTACCTTAACAGCCTTCTTGATTTATACTACACATACACAGTCATCATATTGTGCAATGTCTTGAACAAACATTCCCTGCACACTGCATATTCATGTGTCTTCTTCAGGATTTTTCTACTACTTTTGTTCATTTTGTTGTACCTTTGTGTATTTATTATTTGGGTTTAATCACATTTGTGAAGTGACTTACAAATGAGGAGCCACTGCAATCTGCAATCTTATTTATCTTTAATTTACAACTAACAACTAATTTGCAAAGTTAATTTATATTTGTCTGGTATACTTCTGTTTACCTCTCTATTATTATACAGTGTGTTGATACAACAACCCTTTAAATTAAGACTTTTCCTGTTGCATCTGTAGAGCAAATAGCTTAACTTAAATCCATGTGACTTACTTTAGTGGAACACAAAAGGTGTATCTTTGAAGAATATCTTCTAGTTCTTTATGGTCCCACTCCATTTATGATCATTTTCATTTCTGGGTGAACTATCTTGATAAACTCAGTCCTCACTACAGAACAGATAAAGGTTTTGGAATCTCCCGCTCAGTGCATGACTGAGATGAATGAAGATAACATCCCATCCACATGCTGTTGAATCAAACTGCCAGTCTATGGAATTGAAAACTTAATTCAAACAACAGTCCAGTTCTGTTCATACGTGTCCTACAGAAACCTCTGAATCAGCAGACATAGAAGAAGAGGACTATGAGAAGCTTGCTATCTGAAGATGTCAGCTGTCAGAGAACATACAATTACCACAGCTACCCTCTCATTTGAGAGATGTCTTCACTTGCCTACAGACAGTGTTGTGTTTCCAGCAGGGCATGTCCTTCATCGAATATCATACCCACAGCCTCCCTGCTAAACATGACGTGACGCTTGCAACCAACACGCGGCACCCCGCTAACAGAAAAAGAGCTCTTGAGATGTTTCTTAGGAGAAATATAAATAGACACAAATGAGGCATACTGTACAGTGAATGAACAGCACTATTAAATTGAAATAAGCACAATATCAGTTTATTTGTTCAGATATCTCTGATAACTTAATCAGCAGAATTTTGTGTCTCCATGTTGTCCATCTAATCTTATTTGTTAGATGAGATATTAAGGAGACCTCGTTTGTGATTTGGCTGACTGCGGAGATGCGCAAACACGCATACTAGTACACATATTCTGTCCCCCAGAGAAAGGACCCTCTTCACCTCACATCACAATAAATCCACAGAGGAGCAGCTAATGTGGAACGGTTGTTCGTTGTGAACGACCTGTTTTAATTACACACTCCGAGTTCAGGAATGTGTTAGTGGGTGTATAAATCAACTGCCACAGAGGTTAGGAAGCAATGCATACACACATACAGCCACACAAACCGGAGTTAGCACACAAGCGTTTGCAATTTACCCTCCACCCGGTTTGCAGGATCTTTCATAATTGGAAAACATCTTTTAAAATCTCCTCGCCCCCGCCCCTTCACCACGACTATAAATATTGAGGGCCGCGTTTTCAGACTCAGCAGTACATTACCTCACTCATTTCTCCACCTCGACACACCTCCCTCCCCCTCAATAAACCCAGTGGCCGCCACGTTCCTGTATCTCCTGTCAGCCGTTTTGCTGGAACAATATTTGGAAAGCTGTAAACTTTCCCTGACGCATTTTGAATGCGAGAGCCAGATGTTGACAGATTTTTGCTTGGCCAAGCAGTTTTAATCCTCTTAAGACACATATCTCATTATATGTCACGGTCTTAAGCGTGGAGGGACATGTCCTACATGGATAACAGGAGGTTTTATGATAAAATAAAGTGGTTTAAAGCAAATGAAAATTGTTTGATAGTACTGATTTACCCCTGCTCATTCCGCTGCGGTGTCGTCTCCCTGGTTATCCCACCATCACTTCCTGTTTCCTCTGGCCTCACTGCTGCTGGGCTCCATATGCTGCAACATCTGATAAACCACCTCTTGCTTTAGCAACATGTTAGAGTTCATAGAGTAACATGCTCATGCTAGAATCTTCATCATCGCAGAACAAATTGTTTTCATCACTTTAATGGGGTTACGCTAGCTGTTGAAGTATCCGACATGAAAACCATGCAAATATGTTGCATGTTGGTTGTTGCATATTTTAATTTCAGGCCATCGACAGGTCTAAAGCCACCTGCTGTGTCGGGGCTCTTGTTTACCATGTTCCACACAACAGTTGTTGCAGGCTACACATCAGGCTCTGTTGCCCGATTTAATCAAAATGACTCGCAAATTGTTATTGGTTTTTCATAAGTTGATTGCAGGAAGATGATCTATCTCAGTATTAAAGCACTTCAGCATTAGTACAGGGGATTCCTGGGCTTAACTAATGCACATTTCACATGACGTTATATTAATGCATGGCAGATGCTAATGCATCTAATGCACATGCATTCACTGCGAATCTGACTCATGATCTTTGTGCTGCTGGCGCTACACACTACCAGATACGCTGCAGGAACCGTGCACATATGGATGGGGGAAAATGAATGTTCTGCTTACAGTACAGCATTTTGTGTGCACAAATGCACTTCCCTCTCATGGCACAGCATGGCTGGAAATACAACACGCAAACCTCTGCAATCCGCTCGGGGGTTTTCAGGGCCCTCCTTCAAATGAATGCATCGGCATCTCATCAAATCAGTCTCGTGAGAGAACAACCGAGTGTCTGTGGCAGCCAGCTTTGAGTTATTACTGTCTACCTGGCAAGAGAATGTGCAACCCTCCCTTCCGACTGGTGCAAATCAAGCAATAATGGCAAGACCTATTCACGATCTGAGCGACTGTGGAGGGAAGCAAGACTGCGGTTGGTTTTCATATCACTGTTTACCCACGTAGCTCAGTTTGTGCCGTATTACATTTACACTGTTTACATCCGGCAGTTATTATAGAAGGATTTTTTTGAGATGATGTTATTGGGCAGAATGTGTGTAAGGATGGAAAGCTTACACACACTCTATATATGCTGTCATTACATATTCATTAACAATAGTGCCCATGAGCAAAGATGGCAGATTTCTACTTGTGCCAGCTGTGTAACGTATGGCTCCAGATGGCAGAAAATATATGTGTGAACTGTGTGTGTTTTAATTGCGTTTGTATCAAACACTGCCTTTGTTGTACAGAGAAAGAAACACAGAGAGAAGAGTGCCGTCCACCATGCTGCTTTGCATAAATGCATAAGCAGGTCTCTATGCTACACAGACATGCGTAGCATAACTATGCAACTTCAGCCCTGCAGTGAGTGTTCTGACTGATGCATTAGCATTGCAATCAGATCCATCAATAGAGGTGCAGAACAGATTAGACTACTTAATATGTACAGTAGAGATTAACATCCAAAGAATCTTCCATTGTGTTTAGCCTTTTGACCACATCTTCTGCTGCGTAACACAGATGACGACTAATGGGCTCTGCTGATGCTTTTTTTTTTTGCGGTCTAATCTGGTAACTAGTAGGTTACATGTTCAAATCCCTTAGTGAATGATCCATAAGCCATCACCATTGTGGCTCTAAGCAAGACACTTAACCTGATGTTGGTCCTGACAGCCATCTTTGTATTATGTATCGCTTTGGATGAAAGTGTGTGGTCTCTTACAAATGATGCTGTACCGTGGCGGTAACATGGTTCAGCGATGGTTCTAGATAGTAATACAGATTAGCTATTAGCCATTTAGTGGACCCCTTTATCCATAGCGACAAGAAAATTTGCTACAGGGCAATCCCACCAGCCATGATCCTTGCTCAAGGGCACAACGATGACAGCTTGTGACATGTTCCCTGAGGAACTCGAACCAGCAACCTTGCACTTTCCAACACTGGCACCAGAACACGTGTGTGGGGGGGACTGAGTTTATTAATATCAATTAGACCATTGCTACACTGTCCAGTCAAGGTACTTAATTATATTTAGATTTTATGCGTTTTGCAGATGCTTTTATCCAATGTGACTTACAATGCATTCAGGCTATACAATTTATCAGTATGTTTGTCTGTTGGGAATTAAACACATTGTTAACGAAATGCTCTACCAGTTGACCTGCAGGAACACTAATTAATATTTATGAGCCAGGTTTCACCCTTAAATGTAGGGGTTCATTTAAATGGATGTCCTGTGAGAGACAGAAAAAAGCACAGAAGCTCATGTCATGTTACTACTTTCCGCACTCATAGGGAGTCGCTCTAAACTGGCTGAGGTAATTCTGAAGTAAGAACTAAGAACAGAACTAAACCCAGACCTCTGAGTGCGTGAGCTCCCATAATGCTTTGCCACTGAGGCCTAAAGATAGAGAGAGGCCGACCGGCATAGAGGCTGAAGAGAGAAATAAAATAAATGCATAAGCAGAACCTAGAGTGTTAACGATCCAAGGTAAAGACTTCCAACTGTTTAGAAGCTTGATGAATAATATTAGGGGTGTGAGGGCGTACTGGGCTGAATGAATACTCTTAAATATCTCCTCATATGTAATTAGAAGTCCCCGCACACTTCCCTTTACTCCACTTGAGCTGTGTGTCATCTGTCATCCTATTTCTAATAAATGTGTCTGTCAAATCCTCCCTCCCAGCTCTCTGTTGACGGATCGCTCACTCCAGGATGCTCCTCTGGTGCACAGCACTTCTCTGAACATATGGTTAAGCAACTTCGCTCTTTGGTTCACTCTCCCTCTCTCAGAGTTCCATTTGGTGAAGTGCAAATAGAAACGACTCTCCTGAGTTCCTGGAATGTATCCGCTTTGATTAAATCATTTATATTGTAAAAGAGAACAAAATATTGAGTTGTAAGATGCACGTTTACTGAACAAACCCTCTGTTTTTTACTTACACATCAGTTAGTTCTGCTCTTGTAAGCATAATGGTACCTGGGATTTTAATTGTCTGTTCCACAGCATTCCGGATGAGATTCTGTGAAAGTTGTGGAGTAGTGGGAGGAGTTGTGTGATTTTGTCTTGAGTGAGGAGGTGTATTCTCCTGCTCCAGAACTGCTTGTTTTGGGATTCTTCTCACCAGTAAGTAGGGAGAGTGAAACAGAAAACCCGAAATGGAGCAAGAAGAGACTGATTACAGAACACTTTAGCGGGAATGCGAAATCACTCCATTTCACTCAAATATTCTGTTTCTTTTGGGGAAATTTTTATTTACATGGAAACTTATACAAATAAAATTTGTCTAAAATGCATGTTACTTGTTGTTTATAGAATTGTTGTCTAAGTAATCATACAACTGAAAACAGCATTATTGATAGATAGCATTTATGAGGATGACAGCATTTTTGAAGCACAGTTTTGATAGTGCAGTGACATTTTTAATATTTTGTTTAATTATTCATAACATTTCTGTGAAAGAGTGTAGTTATTGCTATTAGCATATCACTGCCTATAGCTTCCTGTAGCTCAGTTGGTGGAGCATAGCACTAGCAATGCTAAGGTCATGGGTTCGATTCCCAGGGATTACATGTAGTGATAAAACATAACACCTGAATGCACTGTAAGTTGCTTTGGATAAAATAACAAATGTGTGAATGCAATATAAATTACATATGTGCAACTGTGGCAAACATGGCATTTAACTGCTTTACTGGCCGTGTCTTGTAATCACAAGCGATTCCAATCCTTTGGAACAGTTTAGCTGCCAGCTTCCCTTAATCTACATCTGAGAAACTCTCCTATAAACAGATGGAGAAAGGCTCATAAATCTTCTCTACTCTAAAACAAAACCCTTTCTAGGGTAGAACTCTGTTTTAAAACATCTAAATCGATTGTACATTTTCCACTTCTGCGAAATTCCAAGCAGGAATTGTTTCAACTTTAAACAACTGATCTGAGTGATGTGATGTGTTTGTGTTGCTTAAGCAGCTGCTCTGTGCTTCAGCCTGTCAGTCTACTATGTGGCAGCCATTTCTTGAAACCCAAAGAGGCACAACACAGTCTCTCAGCTTATGTAAAGTTTGTAATATGCTGTGTTTTGACTGTATGTGTCATCTCATGCAATTCCCAGGCATTGTATGTCTCATGCATATAAATGCAAAGACTTGTCTGCAGTAAATGCGACATGTCTGCTGTAAAATACAAAATATATATTTATTCTGTGCTATGTACAGTTTGAGTAAAACAGGACACGTTGATTTGAGATTGCCTTGGAATGAACCTTTTACAACACTGTTTGGATTTAGCTCTGGTGAAACGTTTTAAATAATCCATCTGATAGCTCATTTGGAGTAAAAGCCACATAATTAAATGAGAAAAAATAATGATTTTAACAAGCGTGTTGCACATTATTAGCACATCTGATTGAAAGAGACTGTGATCTTAAATAAAACAACAGTTACTATGTAAACCTTTGGATCAACTTCATTTGCAATTCTGTTCAATGTTAAATGCATGCGTACAAGCCGGGGCATAGCAGCCATTTTAAAAGTGGGGGACAGCTGTCAGGTGTTGTGACCCTTATGTTCATATAATAAATTCTAAACAGAATACCAGTTGCCGTTTTAGATCAGCCTAGTGGCAATTTTGGGAACATGCCATGATAGCTTACAGAAAACTATTTTTGTGATATCATACTCAAATTTGAAAAAAGTGCTACGGCCCTGCGTACAATGCGAGTCAATGACAACAAATCTGGAGCGGCCAAGGACAAGATTAGCAGATTATAATGACGTACATGTTCACATTAAACACCGCTTTATGTATGCACAGAAATATTATTTGGAAAACATGCAATGCATGTCTAAACAGACAGTTGCAATGCATTGCAGAGTTTAGCGTACATGCCAACAGAACATCCAGCATCTGTAATAAGACCGAATAGATTTGCATTGACGACGCGTTTTTAGTCACAGAGACAAACACAGAGCAGAAGCCCCTCCCCATTTTTGCGTATAAGAAGCCCTGCAATGCAGCGCAGGAGAGGCTGAATCAGTGGGCAATACATTAATGCAGGCTGAGAGTATACTGCTCCCACTCACTGATAAAGGCCTCAGTGGACCATCACTGATCAGAGATCAGGGGACAGTGGAGCCTCAGTCTGTCATAGCACAGTATGATAACAGAAGCTGCTGATAAACCTCCTCACACAGATCTAATGTTGCTCTTGTCAAAGGTGTAGAAACAATGCTGCTGTTTTCTCTGCCTTCTTATTTTAGTGATTTTACATCTGTTTTTAAGACGTGTGTATTGACTCGAGTGTTTTGTGCGTCTGTAATCAGAGATTGGATGTCTTTGTTTTGTGATCAGGAGCCTGCATGTTCTTTCTTTCTCAGTAATCATATTGTAGTGTAATGTTCTTGTAAAAAATACCATTACTTGGATTACATGTTTGCTTTTAACAAATGCTGTTTTGGTGGGAATGATGGCACTTCTTTTCCTTTGGTTGACCTACATGCATGCTAGCTCAGGCTGCTTTGCATTATGGTATTAGCTGGTTTTTGAATAGTGCTGAAGTTTCTTGATCAGCTGTTTGGAAACATTTGCAATTTCATAAACTGAAAGGTCCTTCTGCTAAAGTTATGGTTGTGATATGGGAAATTAAATCAAATAATGAGTAATGTGATTACTCCTCACACAGAATAATTTGTTTGTTTATTAATGGTGTAATTGTTTTACTTCGGGTAAAATTGTGCTGCTTGTTGAGAAGAACAGCGCTAACTAAATAATTATCATAACTTTGGTAACTTTTTGGTAGTTAAGGCTCTCTAGATCATGTCATATTGTGAATGTAGTCACGGCTGAAAGGGTGACAAATTCTCTGTTGAGGAAATGAAGCCTCAACAATAAGAAACTATCACAACAGATGTTTTAAAGTCATTGTATCTGAAACTTCCGATAAGTTATTCAAAATGACGGTTTCCCAAGACCACATGCAGGGATGTAGCTTTCGGTTAAGCCAAGAGCATAAACATTTAAATCAATGCTGAAGCATTAACCCAAATGTCATCTCACCAGAGAGAGGAAATCATTTCTCCGCCCTTCTCTACCTCTGGCCTCAGACCTCACAGGTGATTAAAAGGGACGAGGTTTTATTCCAAGACTCATTTAAAGATATGATGGGAACATAACAGCACATCTCCTCTCTCTCTTGCTTGCTCCCTCGCTCTCTCTCTCTCCCTGTCCATCTATCTCAACACTCTTTTCTTCTCAGATGTCATTGTTAATAATACCAAATATCAATGTTGTTACTTCATTTTGCTTTCATTTAATTTTGGTTGCCTTTTAGCTCAGCGGCTACACAAGCATGTGTATTCTGAGATTGCCCCTGACATTTAAATGCAAAATTTGGAGCACTTGACCCAAACGTTCTGCTGCTCTCTGTAAGTAATCCACATAAAAAAATGAAGAGGAAATCATTTCAGCCATTCATTATTCAGTTTTAATAACTGGAATTCACCCTTTCATATTGTTTTCTGATCATGTTGTTTGATGGGGAACTGACGGAAATAAAATCCTAATAATATGCCCTTAAAATCTATGCAATTCGATGCATTTTTATACAGAACAGAATGACAATAACTTTATTTAAATAGGGTGCTAGGCTATTTCAGTTCATTAGGCACCTCTTCAATTGGATTGCAGGTGATTAGTTTTCTGTGCTGAAATACTACAAGCAAAACTGGTGCAACTGTTTAGTGAATTCACCCCTCTGTTAGGGAAAAAGAAATTAATTCAGAAAAGCAAACTGAAGGAAGGAACAGACATAAGTCAACAGAATAATAAACTCGTTTTCTCAGATTAGGAAGTAAAACATCTGTCAGGGATGTTCTGAGACTTACACCCAGTAAATAGCAAAAAATCACCAAATTTCATTGCCTTGACTTTCATTGATTTGACTTTCAATCTCTGTGGCATCTGTTTTCATGTTAAAGCGGGTGTTTAATCCATAAAAATACAGTGTCTTGTTTATAAGCGAAATTAGCACACAAAGACTAATCCCATCTTTTAAGATGTCCCTTATTTGCGAGAATGAAAGATTTATCTTCAGAGCATTGCTGGGTTCACGCTTTCTTCATATTTTGTCTTTGTTTTCATGGACTTAATTGAGTTTGCTGTGCTGAATTTTACTGGCGCTTCTGTGCGATATAAACATAAATGAACACAACAAAGGCTTATTGACAAATTGGAAAGACAGAGAAAGAAAAACAGGGAAATAAATTGACAGGTACGATCACAGGATTTCCATTTTTTTTAAATCCCTCAGAGCAATTTATGGCAAAGCGCTCCTTTTCCTCCAATTTTTTTGACTGGCTGTTTCTGGAGTCTGCGAGTCGAACTCTTCAGTTCACTTCATTCAGCAAGCTTTTTTCCAATTTAGTCCTGAGATTATACGACTAAACACTTCCCTCTTGGAAAAAGACATTGCACCCGAGGAGCTTCGCTTTGGGCTACTTGTTGTCTTGCCAACACTAGCCAGACTCTGAAACATAGCTTCACAAAATGCATTGTTGGGACTTCAGGTAATGACATGTGTGATCCCAACAGAAAGAAAAAATCACAATAGACATCTCTTTAATATCACACTTGTTTCTCTCAATAGAAATGAGATTAAATTGAGAACAAATGGAGACTAACCGTATGTCTCCTACTTCTCACCTAACGTCCTCTACAGTTTCCGAAGATATTTCACTTGTCAAGATATCTGCAATCAAAAAGCAGACATTGCAAAATGATGCGAAACATAAAATGTAAATGAGCTACAAAATACAATTTTCATCTGGGATGTATATATTAGTATATATTAAATACACGCTTTGGTTCTGTTTAAATGTCTGCCACCTGAAATTTGGATTTCCCAGTAAACAGAAATTAATCTCGCTGCCATAATAAGGAAGATAAAGTCCAAAAGGAACTGACCCCATAACGCCATGGCCTTTGTCAAAGGAAAATAATTATGCTTAAATATTCTTAATCAAAAAAAGAAAGCAGAGAGAGATGACTCTTTCCGAAAGTGCCGCTTTCAAGCTCTGTGAAAACTGTAAAATTAATTGTAAGAAGGGGTGGGGAACTGCAGTTCTGTCACACTGAATCCCAGCTTAGGAATATTAATGCATTAAAATACTAGCATAAGACTATTCTTTATAACCATGCAGCCCCCGTTTCAAATGCAACAAGACTCATGCACACGTATCTCAGTTGCTTTGTGCAATGTTGTAGCGTTAAGATGAAATATGTATATATACATTTTTGACCTTATATCATCCCATTTTCCTTGGGGTTGCACCCACACCGTTAAAAAGACCAGCACACATTCTGTAGCAGAGGTTATTAGAGACAAAGCGCCAGGGTTCATGAAAACATTTCAATTAAATCATCGGCACAGAGGGAACAGGATCATTACCTACAGAATGTGCTCTGTTTTCTGAATTTCATGCTCAGGTGGCCAAGAACTCCACCGAGTGCTGAACATTGATTGAAAAGATGACGTCCTTTTGCTTGGCTCTGATTTCGTGGCCTGCGCCCCAGCATGGCCCTGAACTTTCTTTCACACCCCTGAGATTTGCACCTGCACTTAAAGAGACCGTATAATTTGCTTTAGTAGCAGATTTTTATTAAGTTCACTTAGAATGTTAGTCAAGGTTTTCTTCATCAGCTTTATGCAACCTTGTCTAAGACTAGATTTAAAACGTTTTTGTTGCTGTACTTCTAAGATGTCATTAGTACATATAAATGACCTTACATGTTATGATTGGCTGACCTGTACACATTTGAAAGGAAGTATCAGGCTTCATACTTAATGACTTTACCTAGTCTTTAGAGAACTGTTTATAAACTAAGTTTTTATTTGATAATATGAAATCATCCCCTATAAAAAATTATATGGGGATAAAGCATATAAAACGTTTTAATGAACTTTCACATGATGAGATTCTCTGTTTATTTTGATTTATTTTCTATAAATGATTTGGGTATATTGGAATAAACCAACTACCAACCTAGTATGTCTATTTAGTTTTATTAATATACATTGCGCACATATTATTTGCAATAATACCATGTATTCTATGTTAAACGTGTGACATTTGTTCTGTGTTGTGTTTTTATTACATGTAAACCCACTTTAAAGCAATATAACATTGTAAAAAGCGCTATATAAAAAAATTGAATTAAATCTAGGAGTTTTAGGTTAGATCATGCCTAGTAAATCAGATTACGTATGTAACCCAGTTGTTTCGTATGTAACCCTGAGACGAGGGAACAAGAAGCTGGGTCATGACTTGATGCTATGGCAGGTCATACAATTTTAAAGGCTTTATGGTGCACAACACTACGTCACATGACCTTTTCCCCCCCTATAAATAGACATGATTTTATATGTGTTCAGACGTGGGCACACCTGAAGTGCATTCCCCCATAGAGTCAAGCTATGATGCAGTGTTGAGTTTCCTGGGAAGGGAACATTCATATTCTTAAAGGAGCAAGAAAAGTCTTTTTCCCGGCTCAAGACTGTTCCAGTCCACTTTTCTGATTTGCCAAGTCTCTGATTCAAAGCCAGTGATGGATTATGCAACGTTTTAGCCATAATTCATCATTACTATGGGACCATCATGTCCTACCACTGTAAGCCCTTTAATTGGTTGAGATATTTGCATGACTGACCGAATGATAATTAATGCTTGTTAGGAGTGTCATCCATTAGGGCAAATGTGTCATAGGACTCAACCTACTGCCCTATGAAAATGATCAACAAAGATGTTTTCTCTGCATACAGTTGTAAATGATGCTTTCAGCGTGCCTCGGCTAAACTAAAATCACCCATGAAACAGCAATAATTTTATAGCTATGATTTGTCTTACTATGAAACTAATGGTAAACTCATTAAAACTTACAAACTGTGTTTTCAGGGGACAATTTAAACTTTTAACTTACCTTGAAGCAAAATGCATACCTGCCTCATTTGGTGACGTGGCAAAGGGGTTTAACCCTAGGGCTGGTATCCAGCAGGCTGCTGGCTTGAACCTGCAAGAAGTGAGCCATGAGCCATCATTGTTTTGCCCCTAAGCAAAGCACTTAATCTTGAGTTGCTTACTATTGCTTATTTGCTTTTCTCTGTCCAGGGACTGTAGGGGAACTGGTTTGAATTAATTCTCTCTTGCTTTGCCAAACCTGTCGCCTGTTGCATTGATGCTTGTTTTATAGGACCTCACTGCAGTCATAGCTGTGTGCACACAAGACACAGTTATAAATAATGGCAGTTTGTGTGTACATGCACCAGTTCAATAAATTTTTGCTATTGTCACTGTATTTCAAATTCCCACACCCGATGAATCTGGATCAGATTAACATTAACCTAACAGAATAGGACTTTACAGTAGAATGTCCCTGTAGCATATACATTCCATAAAGTTTTATGTCAAATCTGAATCAGATTAATCTAGGTTTGGAATAACTATCTTTAGTGTACTTGAGTCTATAGCGAATACTGTATTAGCGATTGGAAGTTTGGGGTTGGTTGTCTGTGTCTTGTAGTCCTAAAAGTGGGCAGAATTCAAATGTCTCTTATCTTTTAACTCTGTAAGTGTCAAGACAACACGGCACAGAAAACTGTGGTTGTCAAGAGAGGTTACACAATAGATCTTACAACAGAATACTGTAGGTCTCTAGCATGTACGTTCACCATAAGCTTATACGTCAAACCTGTAGCTCTCTTCTTTTAAATATCTTGTATGGGGAGCTACAAGTGTGAGAAGCTAAAAGTGTAAGTTTCAGTGCTTGGCATATTTTAAGACAATGTTTCATTTCATCTTATTCCTGCTTTCCATCTCTCTTTCCTCCAGTTAAGAAAGGCCGTGATGGACCACATATCTGACTCTTTCTTGGAGACCAACGTGCCCCTGCTGGTGCTGATAGAAGCAGCCAAGAGCGGCAATGAGAAGGAAGTGAAGGAGTACGCTCAGGTCTTCCGCGAGCATGCCAACAAGCTGGTGGAGGTGAGTTACACAACAACCCCATTCATCCACCCAATTCCCCACCTCATTCAGCCAGAGCAGATGATTCTTATCCGGGGCACCACAGGCCACTATCAGTCAGAGCACACGGTGGCCTTTTGGAAGTTATCCACCAAGGCAGAGCAATTTAATGGCAGAATATGTTGCAGTGGAGCTGAATCCTGTGATGACGAATTTGTGTTTGATAACAAGGATTGGGATCACAGAATGACACCAGAAGGATGACACCAGAAAATGGCTTGAGCGATATTTTTTCCTCTTTAGTATGACTTTAAAAGCATTCCTATTATCAAAAAGCTATATTATGACAGAAGTGACTGAAAGGGGAATGTCGCTTATCTCAAGGTCGGTGTTAAAGGTTGTTATGTCAGTAATGTGAAACGGCAGGTATACAATGCATCAGACTGCTCCCACTTTTGAGTTAAATATTACATTTGTTGTGATCTCACAATGGCTTTCTTGCTTGTTCCATGTTCTAACCAGGCGTGACACAAGAACATTCCAATGACGAACAATTTTTCTGTCCACGCTGAACGCAAAACTGCTTTGTTATGCAACAAAATGGCAGCCAATTAGAACAGTATGTAAAACTAAGTACCCATACCTCCTATGACTTCTATGATGATTTTCTTTGTGAACTTGGAATCCTATATGCTGTTCTCAGCTACCATAATCACTCACTCCTTGACAATGTTTGATGTTGAATATATGCGAAAACTAATTGGGGAGTTTTCAGAGTGGGTGGGGCTACCTTGTGCAACACCACAGAAATAGAGATCAGATTCACTCATCACTGTCGTGGGTGTTCACAACAGAAGGTGTTTAAAAAAAAGCTTATGATTTATGATTACTTCAAACTTATTCCAAACCCATAGCCCATATTTAGTATTTTTAGAATAAAATAAAAAAAGGAAAACATTTACATTATTTCACTTTTACACATCGCCAAAATGAGTTTGCACATTCACATTTAACTAACTTGTTTGGACATCTCTCGCTAACATTGAGTGTGGCCTGGTTAGGAATGGTGCCACCTGAGTTAAAAAAATAAAATGTTCCCTCACTGGTGTGATCTCGGAATAGAGAATGGCCCAGCTTATGTCCGTTCCTCCAGCAGATCAACAGTCAGTGTTTCCGGCTGGGGTCATGGAACCTGATGAAATAGAGGTCACCCTTCGCAGCTGTACCCTGACGCAATGTCTGTACTGCTTTAAACATCTCTTCTCTCTCTCTCTCTCTCTCTCTCTCTTGCAATCGATGACAACAGTAATGGGGACATATGAATATGGATTATATTTGATTTGTATTGCAACAATCTCAGGGGATGTTACAACGATTTCATCTGCTAAGAAATACAGGCTTGTGTATGTGTGCATGGTCCTGTCTCTTTGAAGAGCTTTTCTAACATATTCAATTAATATTTTATGGCTCATTCTACAGAAAGGGTGCCATTTGTGTCTCTTTTATACATATACAAATAAACAAAATCCAGTAGCTTTATTTTGATGTTTTCCCTTTGTTTTCCATCACGTTTCCAACCTTTCCTTGATATATTAGCAGATGATCAATAATATTTGAATATTAATTATTTATTTGTATCTCACAGTTTTATTGGCAGTAAGCGTTTGCAGTTTTAAAATGGCAAACCTTTCGACCGTGCTATTGTCATCCTTCTGACCCTCCTGAGAGCATAGTTATATCCCAACATATCCCAAACGGTCTTATTTTAGCTTTAGATGGCACAGTGCAATTTATTAACATTTTACTATTATTTGTTTGATAGAATGTTTGATTTTGATGCTACGGAAACGTGCTTCTAAAAAAAATCAGCTTTTCAAACTAGTAAAAGACAGCAATTTGATTGATTGATTGATTAGTGTTAATGAATTCTGTATTTTCTTGTAAATTCATTCTTCAAAGTACAAATTATTGTACTAGCTTTGTTGCTTTTCCTTCTTTTTCTTCTGTCCTTTGTTTTACATTCCTATACCGCATTGCATTATTAAAACGTTGCCAGTTTTAAAGGTTTATTAAATGATTTGCAGAATTGCTGCACAGCTGAGATGTGGGTTATTAAAACGAACCTGTTGACACTCTTACATTCTCTCTTTAGCTCTCTCTTTCTCTCTTCCTCTCTTTCTCTCTTCCTCTCTCTCTCTCACACACACACACACACACATACTACCACACAAGGACAAGAACACAGCTTCCCACACATATGAAGCAACTGTCAATAAAGAGTCAGTCCTGTCTGAAACTGTGCTGTTTCATCTACTGTGACACTCTGACCTGTGCATCTCTTTCACTGGAATATCAAATCTTTTATTTTCCTGCATTTAATGCACTTGTGATTATCGATCACCCCTCACACCAGCTACTATTAGTGATTCATGACTATCTATAGTAAAGCTTGACAGAGGTGTGTTTGGATTTGAAGGTGAAGCACACCATTTTTCAGTGTTAAAATACTTTATTCAATGGCAGGTAAATGTGACGAGACATCTGTCAATTGTTAGTTGACGGCTGTGATGGCTGTTTGGTGTTTATAACATTGCTCTGTTTGTCTGAGCGGCCCAACATCTCAAGTTGTAAAGCAGTAATAGTAAATATAAAATAGTAAAACAGTAAAACAGAATATTCAGCAAAATAAAATGTAGGACACACTTTATTTTATCCATCAGCAATTGATTAGATTTTGAAATGTGGGTGTTAAATAAAATTGATATCCGTTTCATACACAGTAGTTTCACACATTGACCCTTTTACTCAAAATAAAATAAAATCTAAAGTCAAATCTGGAGATGTAATGATGTGTGAATTTACCCTTTCGGTAAAAAAGTGGCGAAATGTCAAAGCCGCCACTCAACGACGACCCTTTGTGTCTGTTTCAAAGCCCCAACGGTCAAAGGTTACAATCAATACTCCTGTGTGAATGCGGCCCATTAACCCTGACCAGTTTGCCATATTAAACTTTCTGTATATTGAATAAAGGTGTCTGTAGTCGGAAAGGAACCAACGTCATGTAATGATCCACATGTGAGCATCAGAACATCTTGAGAAAAGCTCCTTCCTCTCCCAACGAGGTGTGAAGATCTGCTAATTACCAGATGTATTCTTTTCTTGGCCTTGAAAGAGAAGAAGAATGAGGGAGAAGATGAAAGAGAAAAAATGATGCCACAGCTCGCAGCACAAGGGTGTGTGGGTGCAGAGAAATATTTATGATGTGAGTGTGGTCACCTTAATTAGCAGAGATTGCATTAGAGAATGGACTTGTGTTAATAAAACCAGGGGACTGGAGTTGTGCTCACCCACTTATCGCTCTCTCTCCCTCACTTGGCTCCTTTCGGTCTTTCAACCTGTGATAATGCAGCATGAGGGACGATAATCATCCCTCCAACTGGTGACGGACAATTAGTGGTAAGCACCGGAAAGCTAAGCAAGAAGACCTGCTAACTCTAGCAGTTAGTCTTATGGGCTGACACTGAGTTAAAATGAAACTTCTGTCATCAAAATATCTGAACTCCTCTGAATTACACGGCCAGGGCTACTTACCACATAAAAAAAATATTAGACACAAAATATTGATATGAACTTTTTAAAATTTAAACCAGTTTAAGAAAAGAGACTGCAGAGTGATACCTTATACATATTACTAAAGGTAACAGACCTCGGAGGGTTGCGACTGGCCAATCATGATAAAGTATTCCAAAACAATAAATTATAAATAAGTGTGTGCGTGCATTGGTATATACACAATACAATTACAATATACATACAATTAATGTTTAATAATACATATTACAGTTCAAGCCACTTCTGTTTTTGAATCATTCACGCATAATAATATCTGAAAATTGCAGAGGCTTTGATGGAATCCACCAAACTGAACTGGTATAATAGTTACCACAGCAATGTCCCATGAGAATGCCCTGCCTAACCTGCAGCCATTATAAGAAACACAGAGCTAGTCTCAGATCAATGATGAAGGCCGACTTCTGAATGGCTGGCAGACTCCAGGTTGCAATAAAAGCCTGTTCCTCACCTGCCCTCATCACCAGAGGATTTGTGAATTGTCAAATAGCTGCGCCCACCGCTGCATTCGGCCTTTAACATATTCTTTTATTGATGCCCTCCAATAATTCTCTTGCGTCCATTAACAGTCCCTCCACCTTGTCTTAACAATGCTGACCAAAACAGTGACATGCTTTTATTAATTAAAGCACAGGCTATAGAGAGTGTCATTCAAGCTTAGGTGAAGAATATATTTGCTTTTTATGAAGGTAAGGTTGGCAGATGGAACAGTGGAAGTCACAAGAACTTTCCGTCATCATTGTACCATTCAAATTCAGCCTTGTTGTGGCCTTTACCCTTGATCCTTTATCCTTTCCTCCAGTGTTTCTGCAACAATCTCTTTTATCTCTTTCTTTTCAGTCTGCTTTCCCTCTTGCATTTTTTCTTGTCCTGTGGGTCTGCTCTGATAATGTAAATATCTTGAGTTTGATGCCAGATGTAGATGACTTTTGAACTGCGGATGTGCCAGTTACTAAAACCTTTTCAGTAGGTCACGACTGTGCCCTCAAGCAAGACATTAAACCTCAAGGTTATGAGGATGCTGTTCAAATGGTCCATCTGTTCAATGGTATGTGTAGCTTTCAATAAAAGTTACCTGATATATAAGTTAACCAAGTTTTGTCCCTCCCTTCCAGCTTTCAGCTTTTAAAGAAACAGTTCACCTTTTAAAATTGGTGCATGTTATTTAGTCACAAGACAGGAAAGGACCAGTAAGATCTGAAGATACTGACTTTCCCATTAGGTCTGATTTTAGCTGCTGGTTGCATCTTTTTATATATGTTTCTTTAGGTTTAAGTTGTCCAGTTAATGGAAAGGTTTAAATTTTCAATTCCCACCCTCCAGTTCTGACCTGCATGTTTAAGCACTTGCATCTCCATAACCATAACAATTTCTCAGCCTCTAGGCTCACTTTAAGTCTGGGATTAAAAGGTCTCTGCTCTCAGGTCTCTATAACAAAACACCCTCAACATCACCCCCTGAGGACGGCTCCTCATCAAGTCATGCTTTTCCTCATTCATTTGCCGTCTGCATCCCTTGTTCAACGTGTAATCTGTTTGTATTACCTCCCGTGATAACATTGATTCTCCTGTAAAGCTTTTGTCTGCATATACTTATTAATTAATAATATTAACAATAATATTTATTAATATACATTTGTAAGGATTGCTTCTTTAATGTCTGTCCTTTGCGCCAGCTTTATTTTTGATTTTGTTTTTGCATTTCTCATTGCTATTTAATAGTTTTGTTTTGATTCTCGGCTCTCAGTGTAAAATTTCTTTATTTTTGCTTCCTGTTGAGTTAAACTGAGTGTTTATACAGAGCAGGTGCAGCAGTATCTTAAACCAAGAGTTATCGTTACCTGCCGAGCAGTAACACTGCTGTGATTTAAATTTGTTATTTAACCTGTTGAGGGTCACGATTGTTCATATTATAAAAAGTGCTTTGTTTCAATTAAAACCGTAATGACTTTGATAATAATTTGCATATTTAATTTGCATTCATTAATTAAAACACATTAGGTGAAATTTGAATTGTCTGGAATAAAGAGAATTCACCTGTAGTGTCTTAGGTAGGGGAAACGTCAAGAAACCCAAAAAACTTTTAATGGGAATTTGTTTGTATTAATAGAATTGAATTTTAGTGATTTCTTGAAACTGTATATGGTCAGTTATTGAGCTTTATTGATTTTTGGTGAGCTCTGTGAGTGTGTGTTTGTAGGTTACAGAGTGTGTTATGTTTGCTCCTTGAGGAAGAAATTGCACTTCAGGTAGTTTGACCTTCTTGCCCTTGAGTGGTGAAGGACCTCAAATGAAGGTCCACCTCTTCAGGTTCTCCTCAATTTTCAAATTCATCAGTTCATCTATACACTCACCCAGCTATTTACCCAGTGAGAACTGTGGAAATATTCAGAAAATGTATTTCTAGGAATCAAAATGTTTGTGTTCTGAGTAACCTGCAAGTTGATATGCTTCCATTGAACAGTACAATCACAAATGAGATCTCAATAATTGTTTCTCCTAGACAGCAGTGAGATTAAATTAAGTCTCCTGCTTCTCACATTATTCTCACCCCGTGATCTCACGTATCTTTTCTAGAGGTCTTAATAATGTCTCACATTATACTCTGATTTTCCAGCACACTAGATCAAAAGTAAAATATTGAGGTAATATGAACTCTATCATTGTTTCTCATGTGTTTCCTGAACCTGTATTGTACCATAGTATACGATATACTACAAACTTTTTTATAGCTCTATACTCTTATTCTATGTCAATATTTGTCTCACTTCCATTTTTGTGTTTCCTGGGAGACAAAGTTGAAACCTACCAAAAGTCCATTACGTCTCCCTAGATGTTTTTAAGGAGCAATGAAATTTTCCTCTGGCTCTGGTCTTTTCAGGTCACCCTAATCTGGAGCTGCTCTCCTTCCTTTATATTCAGGGCAAATAGTGTCCGTATCTCTTGTGAAGTGTGACTTTAAGTGCCACGCCAGTTCATGAAGTCGCATACACTTGAATTTAAAGCACTGACCTTCCAGATGAGATGTGCCTTCTGAACTGATTATGCAGAATCAATAACCACCTGAATGTAACCAATATTGAATCAGCCTTCGGGCCTTCACGATTCAAAACGTGCTGCCGCAGGCAGTAAATATTATTCCGCAGGAAGGGAGGGTGGGCAATACTGCATTAAACAGTGTCCCTAACAGGATAGATGGCTGTTAGAACAAGCCTGTTTGTGATGACCCAGACCTTTGGGCCAACATTATTGGCCTCTAAGGAAATCTAATGCTGAGGTGCCTCCCCGTGGGAAAGGGCTCTGATTATATAGATCAGCTTCCCCCTGCCTCAACTCTTCCTGGAAGCCTTTACGTTTAGATTCCAGCTTCTGTGATCATCATTTGTCATCACACACTTCTGTGTGATGGTGTTTTACACTTGCTCTGCTGGGCTGCCCAGTGGCCTCTCTCAACTCGTTGGCGGTAGAAACCAAGACTTTGCTTGAAGACAGCCCTCTTACTTTGAAATATCTTTTTCAATCTTGTTGTAGCTGTTCAAGTTGGAAAGGTTTACGGCCTTTATGTTGTTTCTAATACCAGATTTGCATAATTTCTTTTGAATCGGGTAGTAACGCAGTGCCAACAGCACATTCCAAATAAATACCACCACCAATCGATAGATGATTGAAAATTTTAAAAATCGGTATCTAGATTTCCTATGGCATATACAGGAAATCTAAGCGACTGAGCGACTGGCATATATGAATTATTTTTTTATATTTTGTTTTTATTTAGCAGACACTTTTATCCAAGTGACTTAGCAATAAGCGTTTAACATTGTGTCTTAAAAGTGAAATGTGACATTCTAATATTGAGGCCAACAATATCATAAAGGAACAGTTCGCTCATAACTGACTTCGCTTGTGCTAATGGCGTCTAATGGTGATTAAGACATGGACAAGAAGAAGAGAATCAATACATTAGATCATTGGATAATCTGTGGTTAAAGTTACAAGGAGCCATTTTATTAGGCACTTTATAGCAGGTATAAACCGGAGTCATGGCATTATAGCAGGTCAGCACTGTGTTTAAAGTGTCAGCATCAGAACCGATTGTGTTCATTTAACCCAGGCCTGATCAATTATAATGCAGTTCCTTACCAATTGATATTTCTAATGATTCTAAAGCTGGTCAACAAAAAAATACTATGTAGGACCATTTGAGTTGTGAATCTATCTTCTCTAGTTCCGTGAGCTGTATATAAAGCTTCTTAATAAGGCGTCTGAAATAGCATATATTCAGATGCTTTCACACGTTGCTCAAAGTAATATTTTACAGAAGCAGCCGTAGCCATTTTTTCTCATATGCAGTCACTTTGTATATAGTCTCTTCTCTTAGGCATTTTAATATGAACTTGTTTGCGCTGCTTAAGCTCTGGTAATTGAATATCTCAGGAAATCGGGCAGTCTAAGTCTAATTTGAGCTCTCAGTGCTCGCGGCTGACCTGGACATCTAAATATGAAAGAAAAGAAACATTAAAGGGAATCAGAATTCCAGCCTGTGGAATTAGCTTATCATATCCAATTGAATGCACTGTAAATGCTGCTTAGCTGGCTGTTCCCCTGTGGGTGGTTAGTCAGTCGAAGGGAGGCCACATCTAATCAGCTGGTGCAGATGTCAATACAACATAACTGGATTGTATTACAGGGCTTCCAGATCTTTCATCTCACGAATGCAGAAAAACATTTAGCCTATCAGTAGCATCTACCCGGCTTTGATGAAGTGTGTTATTTGACAGCATCTTTTGATTATGTTTCCAGCCATGAGGACATCTAAGGGTGTGAGTAAAGACATGCTAACTTTACATATGCATGGCTGAATAATTTGATAAAGTCTTTGCACAGAGTTTGTGACTTAGAGATAAGATGATGCCATTAGATGATTGTGGAATATCAGTGGTTCTTTTTAATATGCCTTCTTGAACACACCTTGTCTGTTTAGAAGTTGCAAGAACTTTATATTTTGGTTGCCAGTGCAATTTTTGACACTGGGCTTTGCTGCTTGGCACAATAAATGTTCTTTGCAGCTTGTAAGAGCCAAGGATGTGAGGGGTGTTATTCCCTGGCCCTGGCTGGAATCCAGGAATTGGGAATTCAGTAGGCACCTTCTATATACAGAATTTTATGACTGTTTGTTTGGCTTTGCAGTTTACGATCACAAATTGAAATTGACATTTTAGACCTGGTTTCCATATCGTATCATACACAGCTTATATGAGTTTAAGTAATTTTCTCAGATTTCCTCATTTCAGCCTCTACTCAAAAAAAAAATGTTTACTATTAGTTTTAGACATAGTACTATGTCTAATATGTTTTCCTTCAACAGACCTTTAGCCCTTTATAATATTAAATAAAAAATTTTATCATTTAAATGAATTAAAATTTTAATTTGTGTTTCTTATACCCTTTTATACCCCAAATGGCACTGCCTTTTATGTGTTTTTCAAGAGCGTCCTGAATGCTAGAGCTAATAACAGACATTAAATTAAATTGTGATGTTGTGTCGCACGGTTCAGAGCAGGAAATTCGCTTTTAAACAAATAACACTGACATTACTACTCATGTGTATACTAATTCAGACAGGAGTTACTTTGAGGAACGTAGGGTACATTGCTTTGTAGACATTTCTGTAATCACAGTAAGCTTTGTTGTGGGTCTGGCGGCCAAATAAAGCATGAAAACAGCCTCTATCTATCTACAACAGAAACCTGTGTGCTTTTTAGGCCCAACAATCGGTTTTTACTACATAATGTGTTCCCACAGTCATAAAGAGACTGCTGGTACCTGGGGGCACAGTTCTGTGTGCCTGTGTGAGAGAAAGAGCTGGAGAGTGTGTGGGTGCAACTGGATGCTAATACGTGTGGAATTTATTACCTTGCAGATGGGCGACTCTCAAGTGGCTGCTGTCTGATGTTTCATCTCCCCAGTGCCATTGGTTTCAAATTTAAGGCTATTTCTATTTCCTCCCACAAAATCCCCTCTGCCCGACCGTGTACCTCCCTTACCTCCACCTGCTACCACTTTACAACCATATATGATTTCATATCTTGTGACACCTCACCACTTTACTCAAAAAAAGACCTCATTACTCGTTCTCTTGTTACTCTGACTCAACACTTTTGCTTTGTTCTGTGTCACAGAAAAAAGCAAAGAGATGCTCATTATGACAGTGAAGTGAATTGTTTTCGTTCTGTGAAGTGACACATCTTGTGTCATTTCCTCAGAAACTTATATAACTGTGTACTTTAAAATAAAAATTAAGTACCAGGAACACAGGAACTATCCGGAAGGTGGTTGGGGACACGTTATAAATCTCATCAGCCTCTTTTTACAAGTATGACATTGTTAAATGACAGATAAACTTAAAAGAGATTCCATTTAAACCTTAAAATAATACTTTATGAAAACATCAGTGACTCAAGCCATTGTTTTAAACCTTGTGAGGATTAATTATTAAGCCTAAAACGTTGATTTGAATCCTATGATATGACATGCATGCTTTTGTCATAAAGTTCACACATTATTGCATTATGTGACATTTGCCCAAACTGGTTAATATGGTGATATATATTTATTATATAGGTATGAAAAAGAATTGAATAGTAATTATATATTTGACTTTTCATTTGTATTGGGGCATTATTATATTAACTTTCCTAATGCCTGTATCTAATTTATTAAAAAATGATTGATCTAAATAATCACAAATAATGTTTGTTCATCTGAAGTTGGAAATCACACTATTTCTTATAATCTAAATGTTGATAACGGGACTCAGCTTGGTGTGCAGGGTCAGTTTTATAGACTGGCACAATCAATGTCTGCCACAATTGTTTTCGGCAGCTTACATATATTGATTCTCACCTATCACTACCAAACAGAAAGTTATTGGTTCCACCAATAAGTACCAACCACTAGAGTAAAGCCCTGACTTTTTATTGGCTGTCTGGAAATTCTGCTTATTGTTGATTGGCTCGTCATAAGTCTTCATGTACAGTACCAGTCAGAAGTTTGGAAACACTTTATTAACATTTTTTAATGTAACATTTTTTACATTTTTTAACTCATAACTACTAAATGTAAACTGTAAATGTAACTTTGGGAATTATGCTGCTAAAGTAACAGTAAATAAAGTATTATGTTACTGAATGTGACTAAAGATACTTCAAAGCGGCAAAATGTTCAATGCTCTTGTCCTTTTGTAAGTCGCTTTGGATAAAAGCGTCTGCTAAATGACTAAATGTAAATGTAAAATGATGCTAGAAATAACCTAGTTTTTCAATTTACTCACTCTTTGCCTAGAATTTACCAAAAAAAAAAATTATTGCCATTTTATTTCCTAGTTTCTTAAGCTGTCACCCCGAGATGCTTTTTAAACAGTATATGGATTCCATTTCATTTCATTTTTTTATAAAATTGTCATTTTATAATGACAGAAAATAATAGGTTTCAAACATTCAAGCAAGTGACTTTAGACTGAAAGATTTTTAAGATCATGAGAAACGTGTTTCTAAACTTTTCAGTGGTACTGTACTGTGAAAGTAAGACTGCTCCTGATGGAGTCTGTGTTTATATTTCACTACAATTCACTAACTCTGACAGGATATTCTTATTTTTATCACATGCATCTTATTGGCTGCCCTTTAACGTTTTTCAACACTGGGATAGCAGCTATGTCACTTCATCGCCAGCTATATAAGCTCACAACTCTCACAATTTGCTCTCTATATTCCCTCACCACAGTGGCACCTAAATCTTCGACACATTAGAATGCTTCTGTCACAGAGCCATTTGGAAAGGATTTCAGCTATCTCCACAGGAGATGCAACAAATAATCTTTGTGCTTTGCACACTGACAACAGGAGAGATTCAGGATGAATCTTTCTGAGGATTCAGCTACAGTGTGCTGTAAGAATCAGCTGTAGGGCTCAGGTTTAGTGCACAGGAAGAATTAGTTATGGTGTTTGTCCCCCATTGCTTCCGAACGGTCTTTAGTAATTAGTGCTAATGAAATGACAATTTAGCATTATTAAGACACGTGGCCAACAGCGTTTGTTAAATAACAGCTCACCCCATTTTTTAGCAGACATCTGTGTCTCCACATTGCAGTCAAGCCCTTGGGGAAAAGAAACTTTGAAGCATTCGCCATAATCTTGCGGCGTACGTGATTGGAGGACGCAAGCAGGGCAGATTGGGTTGGAGTGGGTCCTTTCATTTCATTAATTATTTTTCAGAACTTCTATCTGCTTCTGCTGATGGAACATTATCATGAGGTCACGGGTTGAATTCTAAACGTCCTTCCACAGATGGTTCTTCAGTGTGGATTGCACAGACTTTGAATGGCAATCAGCCAAGCAAGTAACCCTGTAGCTCTCTGAGAGTCAACTTAAACCAAACATATGTCATCATTTTCTGTCATTATTCCTACGCTTGCTTTCTTGCGACCTGGTCTTTTGAATTGTTCATTAATAAACTACCATGTGCATCTTTATTGTAAAATTCGCTAGTGATGTTTTTCTTAAGACATGTTGTTACATCAAATACGATTTCACTCTTTTGAATTGACGGTGCTCTTATAGATATTTTGACATTAATCTTACACATTAATTACAGCAAAAACAACACCATTGTGCAGTTATTGCGAGAAGCTTCTCTGGCAATCAGTGAGTAATTATTGCAAAATACATTTTCTTTTCTGCTAGTACTTTCATTTATCCGTACATGTACCTGATGAAATAAAATGCAGAGAACAAAAATGTCTTCTGGCAGTGATGTCATCTGACTCCAAAGTGCATGAGATAGAAAGCAGTGAAGCAGTGAAGGCAGCCTCCCCTGAGGCAACATCGGGTTTCTCTTGGGGAAGGCCCTAGTTTTACATGTCCTACATCATCAAAGCCTGGCATCGCATGTAATATTAACAGGATTTATATCTGAAGTCAATGTGTAAGAGCATTAGAGACAACATTTATCCCACAAAGCAGTGGCTATCTTTGTGTGAAGAGATAACTAAAACCGACCCACTGGGTTATGGGATTACTCAAATAAATTGTTTAAAGACTGCCAAATTCTGCTCTGGTACTTGGACTGGTTTGAAGTGGTGTTGGCTTTTGTGCAGGACTTCATTTTTAGATCTTATTCTTGTGCTCTTTCTTGCTGTTCCAGGAACAGTTTCCATGAATACAAACTTTAACTGGTCACTCACCAGAGTAAATTTATAACAGGACACTGAAAAGAGTGTATTGCAGATAATGAAACACTAAAAAATACTAAAATTAAATCGTTTATAAATAAAAATAAAAAGTCTGTATTAGTAGTGAGCAATTTGACAACAATCGTTTTTAGCTGGAAATTTAACCAAAAAAGTTGTGGTAACTTCAGTTCTTGAAATAATAAAAAAAACAACAAAAACTTATGAGGCCATGTTATAATGTTATAACATGTTATGTTATAATGAGGCCATCCTGGCCACTGTTAATTATGCAAATGTATCTATCGTGAATATTTGGTATAGCAATATGTCAATGGTAAATCAATATGTACTGTGGTATGTTCCAAGCCCTAGTCCAGATCTTAAAGATGTACGTGTGCTTCAGGAAGGGGTTACTGAGTTCAAGAGAACTTTTCCATTTATCAGAAGCACGTAAACACAAGAAAAAGTTACTCTAAATGGTTAGCGAGTGCGTCTGGGAGGAGACGGCAGTCGCGATAAGGTCCCTCCTCGTCTTGTCTCTTAAGCTGTTTGACTTTTTGACACAGTGTAAATCTAATCATCAGAAAGCTTTAGAGGTGAAGTGGACTATCGTAGCGGAGTCAAATCCTTGGAAAATTAAGCCCATTAATCAAACACACAGGCTCATTTGCCGTTTTTATAGAAGTGCCTGATTTGCAGTTGGATTCGGAGAGACAGTGAGGCGGGAGGGCGACGGGAAGTTAAGAGGAAGAGTTTTACAGAGGAGGAGAATATCCATCAATTCTCATTAAAGAAAACTGGATCATCTCTCCTAATTAGAGTGCATTTTTACCACAGTAAAATACAGAGTAAAGCCAGCTCGCTACAACACTACCATCTCTGATTAATTAGGTAAATGTATATAAGGTAGCAAGTCTGTGATAAAGGCTTATTAAGTGCATTGTGTAATTAATTAAAGGTCAAGTCCACAGAGAAAATATAATCACGTTTCCAGTGAGGGTAATTTACTGTGATTCTGCCCAACCCTGCCATCCATTCTCTTTTCTGTCCATTCTTTTATACTGTCTCTCTCACACACACACACACACACGTTTTCTTAATGCAGGAATCAGCAAACGCAAGTCCCAGTGCACCTTAATTTAAACAACAATTCAGAAAATTACCATAATAAATCTAATAGTTTGTTCAATGAGACCTGGTCTTTTGAATTTTTTATAATATCCTTTCTTCATGTGCTGCTTTATTGCTTTGCTTGAAACTTGTGTACATCAAATACAATTTCACTGCTGCGATTTCACAATGCTTGTGTTATGGACATGTTACATGTTACATGTCGATACATGTTGTTATCATTTTTTCTATAGCAATATCAGCCAACGCCAACGTAATTGCAAGAAACTTTCTGGCCAGCTTTTGGTTAAGTAAAGGATAATGTACAGTCAGATAGTTATTGCAGAATAAACCCTGACATGATGATCAAGACCCCGGGGTGACCCAAAGAATGAAATATTGATATACATATGAAATATTGATCTAAGTTGAAAGTATTTTTAAACGTTGAGTAAGACTGTGGATTGCACTAAAAGAAATATTCTGTCATACAAATTCCTGTCATTCATACCAATTAGAATTACATATTCCAGAGAGCTGTGTATTAGCAAGTTTGCCATAGGGTCTATCAGACCAATGTGGTTATGTTAAGGATTCCCAAAGTACTTATACAGTAAGAACATGTACTTCTTGTAAATATACAGTAAAATCAGCACTGTAATGGAAGAGAGGCCAAAATATTCTACTACTATATGCTCTGTTTTGCTTTACACTGTTATCTTTTGATGCTTTGAAGACACATGCCATCATCCAACTCCAGCCTGCCCACCATTTCACGTGAGCTGCGCACAGACTTTAAAACAGGAACCTGTTCAGTACAGCCACACATTAACAGTGGTGTGCTGGGTATTTCTTATGCTTTCAGCAGATTGACAAGAATAGGCTTTTTTCACAACAATCAGAAACTGCGTCACACTGGGATAAGTTAGTTCTGTTGCAGCTTTAAGGCTACTGCATTAGAATGTCTTGTTTTATATGTAATGCTTCTTCCCTTTATCTGTACTGTATTTTTCTGGGACCTAAATATATAATATGCATGGAAAATAATGGTGTGTTTCAGGCACTGGCTGGCTCATTGCTGGTTCATTTAAGTATTTTGAGTTTATACGCCCAAATTGTTTTGCTTTTGACAAAAGTGGAGTTTCAAGTGTGATGTGGAAAATCATGTGTGCTATATGAGGGGCTGTGTGAGAGAACATTTAAAAGAGAGAGAGAGAGAGGAAGATCTCAGTGTGAGGGGAACATGAGCGATGTCCGAGAGCATTTACACAAAGTAGCACAACAGAGCTTCTATTTTCATCCACACAGAGACACTGTATTGTGGATTGAGGTCTGGCAGTTTGATCATTCGATTATTAACGTTTCTTTAAGACAGGGTTTTCAGAGGGGCGTTAGTTAGGGCATTTGATATATTTTGTCTTTAAGAGAAATATGTAAATGTTTGATTCAAACATTATATTTTATACATTTATTGCTTTCCCCTGATGTCACTTTATAATGTTTGTCAAGGTTTTGTTTTGACAAACCAGCAGTAGTTGTAATTGAGTTTTTATGACCATTTTCCACTTTTTCTTCTAACTGGCATTTGAAATGTGCTTCACAAACTCCCATGAGCCCTTATTTTTACATAAATCTGAAAGAAGACCTTTCAGTTTCTGTGTGTGTTTGACATTAGTTTTAAAATATGCCCCTCATTCTGTCATATTATAAAACTCCTCTGGGTCCTTGTGCATCATCAGTTTCTTTGTATAGTAGCATGTAACATCCAAAAATATTTGTATGTATGTATGTATGTATGCAAATTTGAAAACGTGAATTTCTCTTGGATTGCATTCACAAGGCATGCCATAAGTGTACTCACAGTACTCTTGTACTGTACTCAGACCACCTCTAAAGTTGTTTTTAGTTGGATTTGCTTTAAAAAGTTCCAGTTCACTTTGGGGTGCGTGAAACGGTTTCAGAACCCTTAATGAAACTAAGTGAGAAAACACTTCTTAGTGTTTTCTAAAATGTAAATTCTGTCTTGTGTTAAGAAATGAGTAGCAGTGCTTACCTGCAGGCTGTGACTTGCAGTGATGCCCCATCCTATAGTATCAGATCAGACTGAGATGATCAGGGACCTTGTAAAAAAATGAATGAATTAAAATAACCAGAGCCACTCATTTCTAATAGTAACATAGAAGCAGCACAACGTTAGCCCATATCTTGCTAACATTATCTGTTCAATGGCAACTGTGATAATTGGATATTCTTTAATTGTTTAGACAATATAAGACAAATAGTTATTGAATAAAAACACACTGTAAACAAGCATCACCCACTTAGGATCACTATTGTATGCAACAAACAAATTTTTCGTGATATTACTCCTTAAATATAATGATCTTGACACATGTCTGATGGCATTTTAAGGGTGTTAAATTGATGCTCGTTGAAGTGGTTAAATCTGTGAACAGGTTGCTATCTAGAAACGATGGAGCTTATTTCTGCTGCTTGTAGAGATATTAAATGTATAGAGAGGAGAGACAGACTGTCTCTGTCTGCTGTGTAGTGTATGTGGGCTGACTGTCATTGGAAAAGATGATGGAGGACCTCATTTCGCGGCCCTTAAAATGCTTTCTCTCTCTCTCTCACACACACACACATACACACACACACAGAACTGTGTATCAATCATCTCTTTAGGTCTTCTTTGGTCTTCCCCTGATTCCTGCACTGTGGTCCTGAACTGGAATTGGCATACATTTCTATATGGGAAATGAAATGCGCACTCATATATGCTGCTTCATTTCATTGTGGAGTAGCTGCAGTGCAGCACGCTCGCACTCAGTGGGATAAGATGATGCTTACTGCGATAGCGTGCTGCGGCAGGGCTGAGACATGCGTCTGGGCAAGCAGAGTTTGCTTGGGCTTTGTGCTCTATGTCAAACTTGGCAATGCAGAACCACAGCGCCACTAAGCTTAGAGCCACAATAAAAACATAATAATAAATAAATACATAAATAAAATTACTTAGCAACTCATCGATTACCAACCAACTCATATGCACAGGGGCCTCAAAAAACATGTGGACACTTAACCAAACTTAACATGTATGACTCTGATATGTATATCAGTGCATTAGATCAAACAAAAAAATCAAATCAAGTGTCACCTGTAAACAAATCTCAGAACTAGCTTTACTTGTCTTAACCAATTTTGCAGTTACTTTTAATTAGCTGGTCTCAGGTTTATTTTAAATGGGTGTATGTCAGTCAGTTCCCCTGAAGTTCACACGTCATAGCAGAGTGTCTGCAAATCACATTAACTATGGACATAAATTAATTATCCTTTATTAATTTTTTATGTAATTAATCATTAAGTCTGATAACTAAATGAATTGTGCATTTTTTTTATTTTTCAGCAAACTTGTTATTGTGAGATGTTTTGCTTTTTAGACTAATTACTGCATTAGTTAACAAAATATTTACATTCATACATTTGAATATAATAAGTGTGGCTGGAGTGTCTTAATACTTTTATTAATACTTTGGTCTAGTGTTGTTTTTGTGATGATCATGATAATTGTTTGTGGAATGGTCAATACAGCTTTTTATATTGTTTAATAGTTTAATCTTGGTTCCTTAGGATGTTATAGTTAGGATTTCTGGGTCAAGATCTGGGTCAGGTCTGCTGAATTCATTTATGTGGTGTCTCATGCTTGAGATGGTGTTCTTAAGCTTCTGAGGAATGACAAATTACTAACTTGGTTTTGATTTGCTACAATCTTTGCAGACCATCTTTCTTTCGCTCCTATTTGTCAAGTTTCTGTAATTTTAGCATTTATCTTGAAGTACAATACCAATATTTTGTGAGCAGGGGGCTGTAGCTCTGGCCCGTCCTCTAAACCTTAGATGTCTTTTCTTTACAAAACAGCTTTTTGTTATAAAATCAGTCTTTTTCTTGCTGGCTGTTTACTTCCTGTCGTCCAGAAAGGCAGTATTGTTGCAGTAGCCTCATCCTTCTGCTGAGAACACTTGTGACACCTACATACATGAAAAAAACACCATTACTGAATGCTGTGGGCACAGAAAGATTAAACAAAATAGATTATGTAGTGGGCACTAAATAGATTATCATAATGTATTCTGCATGGAAAGAGGTTAAACAGACTTGACACATCAGAAAGGCAGGTTTGGTTAAGATGAGGTGTTGCAGATGGAAAGTGTCTGTTGTGGGCTTCTGTGAAGATCTTAAACATACTGTTAACGTCTATGGTCATACTGTGATCACTCTGACTGAAGGTAATGTCATTTTGACGACTCTTAAATGGGTCACACTTTTGCCGAAATGCATTCGAAGCCTTAATTTTTTCATGAGGTAAGTGGACAATAGCGCAAAGCATACGAGACTTGTTAAACATTTTCTATTTGTGGGGCATTATAAAGTTGCAGGTTACCCAATAAATGCTACATAGCTGATTGATATCTCAGATAAAAGTCAAAAGTGAATGTGCAGTAAGTTAAAAAAGTGATAAAACGTCAGATGAAAATAATGATGAAAAAGTCAGAGCACCCCTGCATAGCATTTATGTTTGTAACTACAGCATCAGCAGGCACTTCCTGTCAGGATCATCATTGGGAGGAAGTTTTAATTTAGTTTAAATACTAAAATACTGTATCAGAGATCAATAAGAATAAAAAGAAAACTAATCAATTCTTGTCGTAAATCTTTTAAATGGCAATCTCGGGGTCTTGGGTAATTCGCACCCTGCCGATATGTATTATTTATTTTCTTCTTCTGTCACATTTGTACTAGATGTACTGCCCCGCATCCCTCCTCGATGAGAATTCCTTTCATGGAAGCTCTCGCCGGTCCGCCTGTTGCTAGGTAGCATTGTCGTGTTCCTCATTGTTCAACTCTGGAGGACACATCATACATTAGACCCCTCTGCTCCTCAAACTACATCAGTTACAGGGTTTGTTTTGGTTTCATCCTCCAGCATAAATCCTCAAGGATGCTTTTGTCTCTATCGCACACACGTGCTGTACACACGCTCGCTCAGAGCCTCACACTCGCTCCTACCCGACTGTTTTTTATTCAGTCACAGGCAGTGGCTCACAGACAGATAGTGCAGGCTGACACATATGTCACAATGTTAACTGAAAGCTTTTGAGTGCGACCAATCGTGCACAAGCGTGTCACTCCGTCTCTCGTTAGCGCGAGACTGTCCGAATAAAATGACGGTACAGTTGGACGTGGCATTTCTCGACTTCAGAACTGATCACGGCAGACAGCGTTTAACCTGCATGCCCTTTTTCATAAGTGCTGTTTACCTAACCAGCCAATGACCTTTTAGAGCAACAGTACCGCATACATCACGGCGAGTATCTCCCAGAGCAGAGCGGATGGATTGTGTGTATGCCTTCATAACCTACAACTAGTAAATTGACTGTTTTTATTATCTTATTTAGTAATGAGTTTGTAATGAAAGCGAATGCCTATTTCACAGAACTCTGCCTGGCACTAATAAATGACAAGTTAACGCATGGTGTCAAAGCTGTTTTAGCACTCGATCCAATAACCAAATTATGCAAACCAAGTAACAGCACAAAGACACACAGGAGGGTTACAATTTAACATTACAGTTCTATATGTTATATAACAGCTGTACTTAATGCAATATGTAACATGAAATAACAATGAACAATATTTTTACAATGTTTATTCATCTTTAATGGTAATGTTAATTTCTGTTTATACTAATAAAGTGACGTGCAGGCCAAGTATGGTGACACATGCTTAAAATTAGTCCTCTGCATTTAACCCACCCAGGTTAGTGGGCATTTTAGCTTCATAAATGTATTATGAATAAACAGAAATTAAGATCAATAGTATATTAAAATAGATGAAGATAGTAATAGTAGTTCATGATACCAAATGCTAATGATAACAAATTAAAATTTATTGCAAAGTGCCATCCTAAAATAAGCCTAATTTCCACAGAAGCTAGGCATGTGGTAAAGAATAAGAATTACAATACTAGTCAGCTACTAACTGGTTAAACTGGATTGCGGGGGGTCAGTAAGTAAGAATATGTGCCAGAATGTCATGTGCAAAAGTGTCACAACTGTCCGCTACATTTGCCTCTGTCTGTGCAGGTCCTCATGTGCTGTCAGTGGGAATAAGCTTTCACCCGAAGTGCTTCTCACATTCACATGTTCTTTGATAAGCAGCAGAAACAGTGAGCATGGGGCTTATTGTGTCCATATGCGCAATGTCGACACAGTTCAGATACATGTCCACTCTTACTGTTTCTCTGTGGGGAAACATAAGCAGCTTATACTAATAAGACAGGATCAATGAAACTCCCACTGATGGTGGCAGACTCATCAAGTCCCATTGTTTCAACAGTGGCTCAACAGTGGCATAATGCGGCCCAGCCTCTGAGGTCTGTGACCATTAGGGAGGTAAGGAGGTCGCATGAGTCCCTGTTGACTTTTAGGAAGTATCCTTGCCATTTTCCAAAGTATTCTCCCGGGATACTCACTGGCCCTTGATGGACGCTTTTAAGAGTTTGTGCCTCTCTCTGTGATTTTATAATCTTTTATTTCTTGTGCATGTCACTTCATCACTCTGCACTTGCTGTGTCACGCTGTGTCACAACCATGTACTCTGCACTTGCTGTGTCGGTGTCACAGTGCTGATAAAATGAAGCAGAAATAAATGCAGCAAAAAGTTGTAAATGGTCAAACCCTGCCATGGAAAGTAGAGGCAGAAAAGGAAAAAGCGTTTCCATGGAGAATAATCCTAATACGATCCACATTGCTGCGCGCTGCCAATTACCCAAACCTGCGTTTTTGTCTAGTGCCATAGACAGTTTGTGCCCCGCTTGCTGTTAACGGAGTTTTCAGCTAGTTTTTTTTTACCTCTAACATGCAAAGTACATCTCAACAACTTATTAGAGGTTACATATGCACCATATATAGGATCCTTGGGGTGGTGTTTGATGACCTGCTAAACTTTACTACACACATTGCAACAATCTCTCGGTCATGCAAGTTTGTGCTCTACAACATCAGGAAAATCAGACATTTACTATCTGAGCACGCCAACACAGCTCCTAGTCCAGGCCCTCGTAATATGAAGGCTGGACTATTACAATACCCTACTTGCTGGCCTTTATTATATTAGCAATTTTCATACATTTAAATTTCATACAAAATATATGGAAATTAAAACAATTAATGTAGCTATTTTAGTTAATATAGTGTATTATTGAAAAGTTACCCCGGTATTTTAATAATGAACTGTTTCATAAATTAAAAAACAAATAAGCCACCAAAAAGTCATAATAACGTTATTATCCTATTAAGAAGACATTTTTAAATGTCAACCATTACCATGATTCTGTTCAGAAAGCATTCAGTGGAAAAAGTTTTTTCTTTGCAGAAATAGCATCAATAAATAATATATCCAAGAAGCATCTTGTAGCTTCACTGTTAGTCCTGTTAACTTTGTCAAGCCATACTTATACCACATTGTTTTTATTCAGCTCAGTCTGTTAAAATGTTCTAATGCACACGTATAGAAGCCATCACTGGTGCAGCAGAGAGTCACAGTCACAGTGAGGGTCAGATGGATGAATGATGGTTTCTACCATGAGTCCCAGACTGTGTTAACCTTTACAGGACACAGCCATGAGAAATGTTATTTCTGTTGGGCACATCTCATCATACACCAGCCTCTACCTCTGCCCTTCTTTTACTATTTGGTTTGTCTTTTGGTTTGTCTTTTGGTTTGTTTTGACTGTCCGTGTCATTTGCTGGAGGCTTTGCCAATCGGCTCTGGTGTAGAAAAGCGTGTTTGTGCGTCTGCTGTTATCATGATCATATCATTTCAGTAGTTATGCTGTTCCTTGCACAGAAACTTTTCCTGCCTCTAAAGCTGAGAAAAGCAGATGGCTTGTTTTTTCCTGTTCTTCTTACGTGCTCCACCGCAGCACCAGTCCCTGACTAAAAAATGACACAAAATGATGTCACTATATGGACATGCAGCCTTAAATGCAGAATGTGCATGCATTTGTGTTTTCAGGAGAGACATCAAAAAGATGGAAAATGCGTCTTACTAAAAGACACCAGCATCATGAGCTATTATAGATCAAAGGCCTCTGGTTTTCATGCTTTCCGATAAGACAGGACCAATTACGTTCTTCCAATGGCATTCTCATGTTTCCTGCACTCAGAAAATCAATTAATGAATCATGATGAATAAAACATAGCTGTGTGTAAGCATAAACAACCTTAATTCCAATTACTGAATTCAAAAAAAAGTTTTTCTTTATTTAAAGAGCTCAGCCTATTAGAAAAAGACACGGGGCATTTATGGTGCAATTCTACGCCGCTGATGCAGTTCAGATTGCAATGTGGATATTAAATGGAGATATTAAAAAAACAGCAGGCGTTAATTTACATTGTTGTCATAATATGTCTAAAAGTGCTGGCAGGTACAGGCAGTCACAGATGTCCAGCTGATAAATGGGTTGAAAGGCTAAATACATAGTGAATAGTGTGTATCATTCAGTGAGAAAAGAGGTTTAAATGACAAATGAGGTGCAAGGGATCCATTTTTAATGAAGGGGTATCGGAAACAAATCAGACAGCAGCAAAATCCTTGAATCCTTAATATGCAGAGTCATACGCAGTCTTCTTCAACTTCAAGTCATTTCCTCAAAAAGTGTAAAAACTGAGGCTGTATTGTGCTTTCAAAATCCTTGCTGTGTCTGTTTAAATGTCCTGGCATTAATATCAGTTTACTGACCAATAACAGACGAGGGAGCATTTGGAAACCTAAATAACATCATTGTTTGTGCAATTTTGATTTCAGCTTCAACTTTAAAGAATAGTGAAACCAAAAAGGAACATTGTGTCATTGTTTACTCACCCTCATGTCGTTTCAAACCAGTTGGGTTTTCTTTCTGCTGTGGAACACAAACAGAATTTTTGAAGGTTTGTACTGGTTGTTTCTTTCCATGCAATTACAATAAATGGGACTGAGGCTTTCAAGCTTGTGCACTCTATTCAACGACTTCTGAAGGCATGCAAGTTTGTTTAAGGACAAGACAAATATTCCAGTTGTTTGATCAGCATTAGCAAGGTTTGTAAGAGTTGCCACTTTGATTTGAAATTCCCATTTTTCTTCCATCTTTCTCATTTTTCTTTGTTTATATTTATAATTACAGACAGACAATTTAAACAGACAGACAGATCAAAATCTGTCCACAAGTAGTTTATGAGTCTCACCATCTGTATTAAAAACACACAAATTGGAATCAGCTTATTATTATACAGTCATCTGGAGTGTTATGAGTTCTGAGAATGTATCTAAATGATCAGCAATATGTGACTGTACATTTAATCTACAGGATGAAATCAATACAGGAAGGAATGTACTTTATAACATAAAGAAAAGAAAGTTGGCAGCCACAATGCATAGCAAAATGCTCAATTCAGTAATGGAAAGTTGCACAGATTTAATGTTGGAGAGGAACCTTAACTGCCATATAACAAATTCCCAATCTAGGCAGCAACTCCATGCATCACACAAAGAGCACTCCACGTGGGAGACTGGACTCGATTTCAAGCTAACACTGAAATACTGTAAAAATAAAACACACACATCGAGCTTATATACAAGTAAACATTTACAGTATATTTTTTGCTGAGCTTGCCTCTTGCATTCTGGGATTGCCTTCACATTGGGGATATTGACATATGTCAGAAGGAGCATTGCAGGTGCACCTGATGTGCATCAAGCACTGCTATGGGCCAATAAGATTCAGATACCGGTGATACTGAAGGAAATCCCCAAAGCATCAGACTGCCCGTGTCGAGTTCCCTCGAAAGGAAACAGAGATTTTGGAGTTCCAACTTAGACGTCTCCAACCTCATCTAGACGTCCAGCAAGTTCAGTTAGGTCCACAATGATGTTGCAACCCATGGTAAATGTTAGCACGGACTGAAGATGTTCTGTATCCACCTGTGTAAACAGGCAAAAAAAAAAGTGCACAAACGAATGTCAGAACCTCTTAATTAATGTCATTATATTTTTGTAAGCATTCCAGAAAATGAGCTCTTAAGAACATTTAGATCCATGGTGACTGTTGTACGTGTAAATCTGTGTTTGTCTCTCTTTCTCTCTCTGTGTCTCCTTCATCGCTCCCCAGCCTTTCATTTTCTCACACCCACCCCCTTGTTCACACCACCTCTTAATGGACAACGTGTGAATGTAATGTAGATTCGTTGACGTGCACATTAGCGATTTCCAAACACAATCTGGACAATTTGCTGTGACACTTTGACTTAATGTGCTTCTTAGAAACCTGCCCTCACATTCTGAAGTCATGCACCCTTTGCCAACACCTTTCAAAATAACCGTAAAGTGAACGCAAATAAAAATCCACTAATTGTTAACATACTGTATTTTTCCCATATTGAGCAGCTGGTGTCCTCTGCACACAATGTTGATTGAGTTCCTGATGTAGATTTTAAATCAAACCTGCAAACTCATTGGGGAGTCGTCTGTGTTATGAATTAGCTTGCCAGAAAGCATTGGGAAAATAAAGTAACCTGCTTCACTGGTACAAATGATCGTCCACGTTCATTAATCAAATAAAGGAACAGTGTCTAGTGTGGCCAGGCTTTCAGCTGTACATCAAAAGACTTCAACAAAGGAGACACAAAGCAGTGGCAGCCTCAGACTGGCTGTGATGGTCTCGAAATGATCAATCAACAGGGTTATCAGTCAAGCCTGTGAAAGATGTGTTAATCCAAACTTAAGGAAGTCCCTTCTATGTCAATATGCACAGGAAGATGGAGAGAGATGAATAATATATCATTGTTATTTTTGAAACGATTGAGATAAATAGATATTCAGCTGATGTTCTCTCTGTTATCGACTGGTCCGTGGTGGATTGACCAGATTTTTCTCCCATGTCAAACCAGGACAAATTCATACAAATACTTGTATTTGTTCAGCTGATATTATTTCATAAAACTGCATATATCATCATAATACTGCCTGTCACAGCGTGAAATTTTACATCATCTCCATTTACATGTTAATTTACATTTACAGACATTCTCTATTTATAGTATAAAATATAATATTATAAATATAATATTAATATAAAAACCTAAAAAATAAGAAGAATTAAAAATGAATTATTTCAGCAATGATTTTAACTTCATAAGCTGCTTGTACTGAGTAAACGCTGGAAGCACAAAAAGTTATTGTCATGGCAACCACCTGTTGTATATTATTTGACATGCTTTTTATTTGACATTTTCATTTTATTTTACATTTTATTACAAAATGAACTGTAAGGGACTGATTCAAGATCCCGCTGTTTAAGTAGTTTCATGGTTTTATTGTATCAGCCCCCTAGTTTTAGGTTGCAAGGGAAGAAATGCAAACGGGATGCAAACTCTGTTTCCTTTGAGGAAGGTGATCATAACCCAAGCACAGTTCTGGATCGAGGAGCAGTGTGTGTGTGTATGTGTGTGTGCGTGTGGTGGGTGGTTTCTGCAATATTTTTCTTTAATAACCAGAAAGGGAAACCAGCAAATGGAAGTACAGAGTTGGCGGCATGGCGGCACCTATCGGCTGTTGCAGAAAGCTGTTGTTAATAGGAGTTTAGTCATTTCATCTGTTCGTTTCATGAACATTAGCCCTTGAATATGGAACATTGTAGTGAAGCCAAGTGAGTTAGTGATTTCCTGGAGAAGCTGGAACAGTGTATGAATAACATGAGTCTCCCAATCCTGCTACAGGTGAGGAGATCAGTAATTACCTTTCTTCACACTAGCAACACACAAGCACACACTTGCGCAGTCTTTCCAGACAGAGCTGCTGAGACACAGCCAGCAGTTGATTGGCAGCGTCTCAGTCTTTGCTCATTTTTCGCTCTCAGGTAGAAAAGGGTGCTATCCAAAACCTGCAACTGTCACCAGTTTACCCGAGAAGAAAAAAGCACAGCAGATCTTTCTGCTTCAGCACTCTTATCTCTCAAATCCTCAACCGAGAACTTTCACCTGCCTGGGTATGCAACGCAGTCTATCTGTAGAGACCATCTCAATCTCCTGCTTTCCTTCTCCCACTACCTCCATCCAGTCCATGCATTGTTTATCTCCAGGTGGTTTAAAACAGTGGCGCTGGAGAATTCTTAAATATACAGAGAAATTACAAAGAACATGCTTGGCTCCATTTTCATAATTGTGCTTCGCTGCCAAGCACAACTGCTTGGCTTGCACCCTCAGGAGAAGAGATCGATAGTTCAGTGAAAGCTGCCTGCTTATACTTTTTGGGAAGTTGGGAATGCACACAGTTCCTTCCAAGTTTCTCAACCTTTTTATGTTATAGTAGACCTATTATCTATTTAGATTTAAAGGCATAGCAAAACCCAGGGAAGATGTGAGAGATACATCAATCAATCTAAATGTTTTCTGTAGGCGTATAAGTCCGTAAGAGCTGACCTCTGATTTAAAGCACAGCCCCCACAGCCTTGGGCAGAAACAGGAAGTTGCTTTTCACACTGTGCAGTGATCTGTTGGGTGATGATTAAGCTAGGACTTTGGTAGGGCATCTTCTGCCAGCAAAAAGCCTGAGCTCCACCACAGCTGGGTGGCAATGAACCACCTGGCATATGACTCTCTATCACCCTCTTGGGCATCCATCCTTCTCAGTTCTCCAACCCTGAATACATCAATGTTCCACAAGCTGTCATCTGATTGGATGGCACGTCCGCCATTGCCCCCAGTGATTAAAGTCACCACCCTTCCCCTTGCCTCTCCACTTGTACAAAGTCAAGCATGTCCACTCAGCTTTATGGATTGTTTATATTGCTTTCAATTACCTTCCCATGTCCCACACTGAAGTCAGTAAAGTTTTATATGCTGGAAATTACTCTCCAGGCACCCATCTCCACCATAACTGCCCATACCCAGACAGAACCTCTCCTTACCCCAGCAAATAAATCATATTTAGAATTCATCAAAATAATTTAGAGTTTATTAGAGTTTATATGCCAATCCGAGTGGTGCTCTGGGCCTTGACTTTATACTCCTGGTGGCCGGATGTCAGTTGTTAAACTCATTAATAAAGCCAAAAATCACACAGCATTGCAACTAAATTAAATTTCACAGTTCTGGATGTTCTCCATAAAACGTGGCTCATTTAAAGCTTGAAATAATTTTTGGGCATTGTTTAAGGTTACCTTGACTTGCTGTGTGACACATATGAACTCTGATATGAAAAAAGGCCATTGTAATCAGACAGAAAATGTATTTATTTATTTGGCACCTAATCTATTATGTGATACTAAAATGGCAGTAATAGCCCATAGTTTATTATAGCTTAGCGTATACTGGGGCTAGATCAATCTGTTATACACTGTGAGATATCTAGACATGATAGGCTTGTGTTTTGTTTTTCGTTACCTACTCAGAATGTTCTAATAATAAAAAACTGCAGTAAAAAAGGAGGACGATTGTAGTTTGAAAACACACAAGAATAGCAATCAATATCTAATCTACCCCAAATAAATCCTGACGCAACAAACTAGATGCAAATGTACCCAGAGAGAAAGGTAAACAGCAAGAGGGATTTATTTAAGCAGACAATTAATGTTTGGAATTTGTACTACAGGACCATAGAAATATGAGGGGTGGAGGAAACATGAATACTAAATGAATATTGACGCACTGTTCATCCACCTTAATCTCTGAAAGGCGGCAGGTAAATTATCATTAGCCATTCTATAGTACATTTACCACTTGCACCGTCCACATGGTTCCGTCCATTACACCGCTGGTGGGTGGAGTCTAAACTGCATTGTATGCTTTAAATACAAGCAAAACATGCTTCTTATAAATTCAGTAAATATTTCCCAAAAAGTGGGAGGTCAGACGTAATTTTATAAAAGTAACGGTTGATTGCTACAGCCCTGTTTTATTTATTAATTGCAGAGAGACGGTTGGTCTTACCTGTCTCAAAACACTTGAAGTGCCTCTTAATCACGGAAGTGGTAAATGACGTTCACTTCATTAAAGCTTTAAGCCGAAAACGGCAGCCGCACCTTCCTTGCAATGAGAAGAAAAGTAATCAGCGAGGCTTTCAACAGCCTTTCTCTTTTCATTTGGTTGGTTCTTCTTTATTTGCCTCTGTTGAGGCTTTGTTTGTCAACTGAATGATTGTGAGGCACTTAATTATGCCAAACTCCAAACTGCAGGTTTCCCAGGCAATAAGCTGCTTGGCACAGTGACTTAGTCGAGCAAAGTGGTGTGGACGCTCGCTGACTTCTTAAGCAAGTCCTGTGACTCGCATGATTAAGATTACAGGCCCTGGAGACGAATAAGACTCAACCCGGGACGATGTGTGCCACAATGTACCTCTACATGGTTGAAGTCCTATTTTGATAGTTGTTGCTGCACCAAAGTTTACATTGAAGCTTATCACTAACTCTTGTATTTGGTGCAGTTGTTTTTTTTCTGTCTTAGCTTTTTCAGCTAACATCAGCAGTACTGAAGGAGCAAGCCACTGTAATTCAGTTCAACCCTTTAAAGGGCAGGAAGGTAAAAATGCCTTTATTTATGCTTTTTTTCCATTTTCCCAACATGTTAGAACTGAAACGGGAGTGATAGAGGCACAGCAAAATTATAATAGGTAATATGTGTTAACAATTGACTCAAAAAATATCTCGCCTGAAACATAACTGAGTGAAAACGTTGTTACATGACATTGTGTTAAAGAGCAAACTTTTCAACTTTCAATGTAGACGAAAGCTTTTCCCATGATGCAACACATTACAAAGAAAATCTTGTAAAACAAGAATTTTTTCTATATCCTAAAGACTGAAAATGAACTCAATTTTGTTAAACTGTATTTTGTATTTTATTATTTTGTCTGTAACTGTATTTTGGGGGAGAAACGTATTTAATTGATTCCATTGGAAACTGATTGGATTGTGAAAAGTGGCAATTACATAGTACTGCCCAAATAGCTATTTGTCTTCTGGTTAGCTTTACCCAAGAGCCCACATGACATAAGCAGAAAATGAAAGTCATTTTAGAGGAAGTTATGAATTGTGGTGATGTACGGTCAGACAAGCACTCATAATGATGAGTGCTTGAGGATGATACAAAAAATAAAAACAGCAACAACATCAATAACTGCAATCACAGTAATGACAATAATCAATGGCATTCAATGGCAATCGTGGCATTTCTACTAATAATATCAGAAGTACATCAGGAACTGTTTTGGCACAGGATATTTTAATGTTGTTTTTATGGAGAATATCAAGGTTAGTGATAGACTATTAATGGCTTTTTTCCATTAATCTCATTTTAGCTCACGACTAGCCTTAAATGGCTCCTCAGAGCCCATTAACTTACATTTAGCTGAAATTTGCCCATGCATACAATGAAGCGTTCATTTTCACCAAGGCTGAGGGGCCGCCGTAGCTGGGACTGTTTTTCATATTGACCTTCATGTCAGATCTCATTATGCCTACATGATGTCTATTTATGACAACCCCATAGATCAGATTCGGGCCTCATAGCACAACTTTGGTGACAGTTAACATTTCACTAGGCTGGTTTGGAGCTTTCTGCCTCTAATGGGGATTTTTGCAGGTTCTCTAAAACAGAACTTGATGGGAAGATGTGGAGGAGAAACAGAAAAACATTTTTCTGGGAGGAAGGTGGACCTGTGACCCAGTTGAGCGCACTAGCAGGAGGCATTTATCGAAGCATATTTTCTTGCTTAGGGAGAAGCTAAGGACAGGTAGACTCATAATAAAGAATAAAGCTGTGCTTAGGTCTTTTATAGGACATGATAATAATGTGTGTGTGTGTGTGTGTGTGTGTGTATATATATATATGATGGGAAGAAGAGCACGGACAGAGAAGACTGTCAAGTCCTGCACTTGTGGTTCCTGGAACTCTGTATCCAGATCAATATAAAAGCTTGTCTAGGTTTCAGCAGTTCTCCCTGTAGACATGTCAGGAGTCATCAGGCCCCAAACATCTGGGGTTTTCCTGTTGATGTTTGTTGCCTGCTCTTGCATGGTCAAGCTTGGTGACCTGCGTGTGTACCCCCCACCCTATTTGGTCGTTCTGCTTCATACATGCTGACAGGCTGATTTATTTACACTCTGTCCAGGGTGCAGTTGGGGAATAGGTTGGAGCAGTCAAGCTAACACCTCCTTTTAACCCACTCTCCTCTGCTCTAGTGCCCATGAGCTGTATGGCTCATTGCAATGCATTATGGGATTGGCTTTTTCAGCAGAGGATAGATGAAGCACTGCCTACGAATTTGGCCAAAAAGAAGGTGACCACTGAAGCGGTCTTCACTTTGGAAGCACACCTGTGATGCAAAAATAATTTTCCATTGTTACGTAACAAAAAAGTACAGCCCACTGTAGAACTGCTTTGTGTTCAATAGTAGAATACTACTTAGTTTATTACATTAAGTGGTAGTTTAACATTTGTCATACTCAGATCTTATTACAGATGACAGTTACAATACGGCATGTGTACTTTATTGTATTTCATCTTTTTAAGATGAATTTTTTCTTCAAGGGTAAGACCAGAAGATGTGTTCTGATGTTCTTTGTATTGAATGTCCAAATGAAATGCTCAGAAATCAATAGTTCTTTTATGAAAGTCTTACTAGAAAACACATGATGGTTGGTCAGAGACAACAGAGCTATGCTGCGGTCTCTCTCTATTTCTCTATAACATCCCAACATGCGAGGGCACACACACTTGTCTCTGCTCAGCATGAAACTCATGAATATTATTTTGACATCCTTGGCTACATAGCAGGGGCCTTCTCTTGAAAATAAAAAAGGTCTCACAGAAGAGGAGCAGTTCTTTAGATAATTGCAATTAGTATTTTTGGCCGGACACTGTGTCTTGGCAGGGATCCAGCTCTGAGAATTGAGTGCAGACGCATCGGCCAGTTCTGGCTGCTGTCCAGTTGCTGCTGCTTTGACTGTGTGTTCACACCATGAAGGGCTAGTGAGGACCAGAGGAAGCAACAGCTTCTACTCAACTACATGACAGGATATTATTTCCTTGCAAACGCTGGGAGTCCCAGTCTAGTGTACATAAAGCCCCCAACGCTAATCCGGTCCAATCTGCTCTCTCGCCTTTTCCTGATAAAGAGGTAGGGATTTTAGGCACCGTGTGATTCGATTCAGTTTTGTTTCCGTGAGTTACAGTCCAATTCCAAACAAAAACAATGGTGTGGAATTAATAAAGACATAACTTTATCTTCAAAGAGAAATGTCATTACCACATTATCACACACAGGAAGTTAGCTAGTAAACAGTAGGGGGAAAATCTGTTGTTAGTAGCCCCTTTCACACATGCTGTCTTTACTGGTAAATTACTGGCATATCATTGTTAAGAGATCATGTGTGAATGGGACCTTTTAAAAAAATACTGGTAAATCGGTCTTGAAAATTTACCAGTAATTTACCGGTAAACTCACAGAATGTAAAAGTCTGCCTTAAGCCGATTAGAACATTCTGACGTGGATGATGTGATGTAATTTGCTGGTAATATTTTTTTCTGGAAAATTGTAATGTTCAATAAAAACGATGTAATGGTAATGACAACAGTATCGGAGAAGGTGACTCTTCACCTTTTTATTTTTTCTTTACAATCATTCTAAAGGACAGAATACGTCACCCATTAACCGACCAATTGAAATAGAATAAGAGTGTATAACAAGCTCCTATCAGAGGCAGCCCTGGAACTAACATTGTGTAAATGAAATGCCACATCTGAGTGACTATAAACTTTTGTTGTTGTTGCCAATCTGCACGTCTTGTTTACTATGGATATGCACAAGAACTATCAACTTATGACAGTGTGATATATTGTGTGTCATTATTGTGATTCCTGAGAAAATACATTTATGTATGACATTTATGTCATTGATTTTTGTGGATCAATTTAGAATGATGATACACACACACCTACTCTTACACACACATGCTCTACGCTAAACCACTTGGCTCTGTCTGTTACATACAGAACTTCAGTTTCTTTTACTAGCACAGCTAAACACACATGCGTGTACACACTTATATGATAGAGCGATCCATCAAAGCATTCAGAGCTGTCAGGGGTAAACAGGAGAAAAAGGCCCTCAGCAAGAATCTTCTAACACAGATTTGATTTGCCTCCATTTACCTTAAAAAAACAAGAAGGGAAGCCCGCTGATATGGCTTCGCTCATATTGCACTTGCCAGCAGGCATATGTCACTTTAGTGCCGTCAAAATCCTTAGTCTTGACTGGCGCGTAATCTGATTTAAACCCACCAGGGCATGAGACACTTGTAACACCAATTCTGGATTGTTCTCAAAAGTGGATTGACACGCCTATTAGCGCCTTTCATCAGGGTCTGATATGTCACCAAATTATAAACTTTTAAGAGCAATAGTCTGACTTTTTCTGTCGGATGGGATGACTTGTATGTGCATTTGGCAAGAGTGGAGGTGGCATCAGCCAGGCTTTTAGGATCCAATCTGGCCAGCCCTTCTAGTACGGATGATTTTTGGTCGATGGAAACAAGCGGGTACATGAGAGAGAGAGACCCTTCCTCCTCGTAAACACACATTCACATGTACACACCGATCGGGTGTGCCAGACTCACTGCATGATGGGTAACCTGAGGGCTACGAGCAGAAGTAAATTAGACAAGGAGGCGTAGAGAGGCCATCTGCTAGTTTAATTATATTTTATCTCTAGTTTTAATGTTTTATTTCCATTGAATTTTCAGTAAACTTGCCTAATGTTTTATACATGAACATGAGCCTCACACACCTTTGTTATTCCACCAGTGCTGCTCTGTATAGTGAGGCAATCTCAGACCATTACTTTATAAGTGAATAACAGGAACTCAGCAAATTAAATTAGGGCCACTCTCCGCGTGTCCACTGTCATTTTTGGGGTAAATGCGCTCACAATAGGAGTTGCTATAGTGTGCATGAATGAACCGTCACCCTTCCATCAGTCCAGAAGAGAAAAGGATAAAGCAGCTTCTAACGTGTCCAAGAAATTGCTGGCAAAAAATTAAAAAATTACAGTGTGTTTGATGTCAATTATTGAAATGGCCTCTATTTTTAAAACAGTAGGACGAGAGATCACGGCGGGATGTGCGGGGGTGATGAGTGGCCCACAAATCATGTTCTTCATGCTGAAAAATGACAAATACCAATCTAACACTTGAATGAGCGCTAACCCTCTGTACATATTTTGCTCCAACATTGCCTTCTCAAGCCAAGCATTAAATCCTTATCCACTGCACACAGCACTGATAGCTATGAACATGAACAGCAAAAAGGACTGTGTTTGTGTCTGCTTCATCCAGTCATGTCCAATCGCTGGTCTATAATGCATGATTTACAGAAGTCCAGGAACCCAGACCCTGTGAGCAAAGACTACTCCATGTAGTCTAACCTCTCTGTGGAAATGACCAAGCCATTGTAATACCTCTCTCTGTCTTTTAGGTGGCTAACCTCGCCTGCTCCATCTCCAACAACGAGGAGGGTGTGAAGTTAGTGCGTATGGCTGCTACACAGATCGATAGTCTGTGTCCTCAGGTAAAAGCTCCAAACCTTTGCCATCTATTCACTGGCTTTTCTAATGCCACTTACAGAGCTTCAGTACAGGTTTATACGACACTAGAAGAAAGAAACTTCTGCTTGGAGCATAAACATTTTTGTAATCGCCTCCAGCGCAAGTGTAGAGCTTTAGATTTCCGTTGATGTTCAGATTTCAACTTCAAAATCTTGACACAGTAGATTTTTCACCTGTCAACATGAAACGGCATCTGCAAACCGTTTGCTTTCGTAATGTGAAACCTCAGAGTGAAATGGGACATTTAACAGGGAAAAAATGTGGAAATTCATTTCTGCGATCAGGAATTTATTGGCTCAAAAGATGTCGTCCCTTATGATGCGTGGGAGGAGGGAGGGGCTAAAAAGAGGGCTTGGTGATGTCAGCTGCAAAAAAAACAAGGCAAAGCAGCTACATTTTGATAAAAGATTACAAAAGACCTCTTTTGTTTTAAAATCACATCTACTGGTGGTGCTTGAAAAAGGGCAGGAACATGTTGGCTATTAATTGCACTGACTGTAAAGTAGTATCATTGGAGTTGACATCTCAGCCTCAGATGCCTGCAAACAAAAGATGGTTCACAAATCTAGAAAGGGGAGATGGGAGAAGACCTCATGACTCTAGTAGGCTGTAGTGATTTGATTGTCTAGTGTGTGAAGCTGAAGCAGTAAACACTGTACCGGCTAATGGAACATAGGGGCTGTGGGAGGACGTGAGCTATTAGGATTCAAGTAACATTCTCACTGTAGGCCTCTTGATAAAGTGTACCACTGCAAGTGAATGTGCCACCAGAAAACTCTGAAAGTAATTATGTGTAGCTTGATGTTGCTCCATCTTAGCACCCTAAAGGACACACATTTGGCACATATAAATCTGTCTCAGACAACTTCTATGCAACAACAGAGCTTTAAATCTTAGACGTCTGACTTGGTGAAACATCTGACCCAAATTTGCCAAACAAAAGTCTTCCACTTCTCTCCTGAAAGGATGTAGAATAGCATAAAAGTTTGTTCTGCTGCTTGTCTACCTGGTTTACTGGCTGTGGAAAATTCTGTTCTGGTTATTGAAAATCATATTGCTCTTACAGGTAATCAATGCAGCCTTAACCTTGGCTGCCCGCCCTCAAAGCAAGGTTGCCCAGGACAACATGGATGTTTTCAAGGACCAGTGGGAGAAGCAAGTGCGCATCTTGACCGAGGCTGTAGATGACATCACTTCCGTCGATGACTTCCTGTCTGTTTCAGGTACTGTATTGCTGCTTTTCTCACATTGTTAACTGCGTTGCAGTATATCAGACCAGATCAGCATCGTGCATCTGTAGAAGACTACATCACCTGTAAGATCAAATTAGCTGAACCTGACATTTGAACTTGACAGGATCTATCTATCTAGACGGATGCATAATTTTGCATTCTGAACAGAGTAGAATGCTACATGGTTGTTGGAAATTAAGTTTAAACCTCCACTGGTTACTAAAGTTATAAAGTAACCCTCAAACTCCTGTGTAATCAAGCTTACCTAATGTGGTCTTCACAAAGAATGAACTTTGTGAAGACCACAATTTAATTAAACAATTTAATTAAACTAGTTGAAAATCACATCTGCATTTAAAATGCTGATTTCGACAATAATTTCAATTGAATTGGCAGAAAACAATAAACACTATAAACACTAAGCATCACTGAACTGGGCTGGGGGCACCTGTAAGTGTTAATGTGACTGTCATGTGTGGTTATTTTGGACATTACCATTGCCCATTTATTGCCCAATAAGCTGCAAAGAGTCAGATTTAATCAGAATGTTTGTATTGGCCAATTAATCAATAGCAGCATGGGAAACATCACTTTTCTAAAACTTACCCTGTTGAGTTTGTTCAACTTGCAAATATAAGTGCATATATATGTTCAAACCATATACTGTTGTATTTAATACTTACCTGGTAATTGTGGAAATGAAATTAAAACATGGTAGCTATATTTAAGAACACAGCACATCACGGTTTATGGTGATTTAATGTGACAACATTCATTTTTAAGTGCAGCCTAACTGTCCAAATACGTAATTTCAATCCGTCTAATAGCTAACAAAGGAACTAACAAAGACATCCCAAACACAGCACATTAAAGCACACAAGCTGCCTCTGGTACAATTAAGTGTCACTCTTAACCACTGCTGTGGTGAATACAGAATGCAGCTTGCAGCTCTTGATTCGCTTTTTTCCCTGCAGCCTGTATCCAAGTCAGAGATGTTGAGAAATCCAGTGAACTGTAACCAGCTCATGTTGGGAACAGGAATAGAGCAACACTTTGAAATCTACACTTTTACATTTTAAAGGATAAGCATACTTTCTTCAATAATGCCAATATCCATCAACTTCCCCTTGACGTCCAGAACAATAAAACACTCCATACGGAGTACAGCAGAAGAATACGGTGTGTTGCGCTCTCTTATATAATACTTTACGTCATAATGGGCACTTTGAAATAGTCATCAGAATCCCATCTTGAATGGGAATGTCCAACCTACTACTAGTTGGAGAACATTAGATAGGACCATGACTAGTCATAGAATTCAATGTGAATGTGACCAATCATGGCCCTCTTGCTTTGAAACAACTCTCACTCACTCTGTATAGATTTATCCTTTATTCAAGTCATCTTGTTTTGCTATGATAAACAAGATCGTTGACATTTTCAGGGTCATGCATGATGGAGTGATTATCTGCCTAATTTGACAGGTTTTTATTAAAGGAGAACTTGAGCACTGGACTTTACCCTCTGCACATTATATATAGAGATTTGAATATGCTTCCCTGTATGGTAACTCAGCCTCTTAAAGCATGGCACCAGCATCGCCAAGGGTTCGATCCTTAGGGACAGCATGTACTTTGTAAAATAAAGTCAGAATAAACTGTAAGTCACTTTAGATGAAAGTGTCTGAGAATAAATCTCAGACTTAGTAATAGCTCTCACACCTCACCCTGATAAAAGTTGTACTGTTTTTGCAGAAGAGATTATTACAGTGATCAAGTAGTGCGTTTATCTTATACAGAACCATAAAGCTGCATCCTGCTGCATTTAATCTGGTATGTAAGTGAAATGTCAGCCATTTCTGCTGATGAATAAGGCGTGTATGTAATGTAATTATTGCGTAAATTGAATTCTTTCATTTACAGACGAAACACCAATTTGCACCTCTCATTAATTCAGAAACTAGGTCTCCTCATGATTATTTTTTCTTTTTTTAAACAGTACTTGAAGGTCTTCTTTAATCTTATAGGCAGAGATTATAAAACTATCAATATTACAATCAATACTGTTTTACTTTAATAAATCTATACATCACAAATATAAGAAGAAGCAGGTTGTTGCAGACCACATCCCTCTTCCTTCAGTATTTCTGACAGGTCTACAGTATGTGGGCTGTATGAAATGAAGCAGCAGGCACTATCGGTATTCAGCCCACCAGCATGTTGTCCAGCTTCTTGTTTAAGCGGTGGATTCCAGTTTAGAAATATTCTTCTGCAAAACCATGACCAAAGCATGTGCTTGTAAAATTGAGTTATATACATTTTTTGTGCTTTCTACTGTTTCCTGAATCCAAAATCAGTGTGTAAATTAATCGATTTGTGTTCTGCAAAAGTAGAAAAGCATAAATATTTCTACATGATAAAAAAACAAGAAAATAAAGGAGAAGGAAAAATTATTTCTTAGAATTGTGCACATATAGCACAAGATTTACCTGACACCGAATAGTCAAGGTTTTTCCTGTTCCTAAAGTACCTTATAATTTTTTGCCAGTCCAACATCAAAATTGTTATTTTCAATTTTCAGGGTCTCTGTGCAAGGCCATTTCCTGATGTTCAATCGCTTATCCCGTATCTTAATAGATCAGTTTTTAGGCATTGCACTTTTGATCTGTTGCCAGACAGCGACGGAGGATAAACAAAGCATTTTTCCAAAGCTACTTAAAGATCTTATCAGGGCAAAATACAAATAACAGCCAATAAGAACCATGTCAGGGTTCTGCTCATGAGCTTTTTAATGAGGTTCACCTATGAAAACACCGGCCTGTGGTCTTTCAGATTACATTAACCTTCTGGGAGACAGAGGCGTGGCAGCTATAGTGCTTATGGGTGTTTCAGGTTCAAGTCTGGCTTGTGACTTATCGATTCTGCCCCGCTCCCTCTACAATAAAGTGACAAAAGGCCAAAAATAGATTGATAAAGGTGCATACAATCATTTTAGGCTAATTAAAAAAGTTTTACACAAAGAAATAAATTGTCATTTTGAGGGATATACACTCACATGAGACACCAGCTGTTTTATTCTATGTGAAAAGAGTTTAGTCTTTCTGAAATGCAACAAGCAAGTCGTGATGGACAAAACAAAAAACTACATACATCCAAACCAGTAGGTGTCAGTATAAATTTCATAAATATAAACCACTTAAATCTCACTGTCTCTTTCTCTCTCTCACAGAGAACCATATTCTGGAGGATGTGAATAAGTGTGTGATCGCCCTGCAGGAGGGCGATGTGGACACATTGGACAGGACAGCGGGGGCGATCCGGGGCCGAGCTGCTCGTGTGGTACACATTATTAATGCAGAGATGGAGAACTATGAACCTGGGGTCTACACCGAGCGTGTTCTTGAGTCAATCAAACTCCTCTCAGAGACTGGTAAGAACATAGACCAAACCCTTACCTCAGCTGTAAACAGCGTGATACATCTACCGACATAAGCTGTAACTACACACTGTAAAGTTTTCAAAGGAACTCATCACCCAGACAAATTCTGTCATCATTTACTCATGTCATCCCACACAGTTTTCTTTCTTCCTTGGAACATAGGGAGAAATTAAAGAATGTTTATGTAAAATTGGAGCTGCAATTGGAATTGTATTTTCCTTATTCAAACACTCATTAATAATGGTGTGTGAATAATAATAGATATTTGCATCCTTTTGCACAGGAAAACCTCTCTCCTATTACATGCAATAAAAAAGGTCTCATTCCAATTAAATCAGTCCTCTTTATCTCAGGTTCGGATCTCAATGTTCACTTAGGAATGAAATTATAGTAGAGATGGAGACAGATGGAGTATGGGAGGATACTCTTGGAAGAAGGGAGTTATTGGGGAAAGTGTTAGAAGTGGAGAAAAGATGGCCATGCCGGAGATACCACCTGTTCTATCCTCTGGCACACATTCATTTTTCATCTGGTTCTCCTCAACCTTTCACAGTCTAGTGCCAGCTTTCAGGAGGTGGCAATTTAGACTCTGACAGCCCGGCTGAGAGCCAAAACATACCGGGGTTGCAAGTAATGTGCAGATTTGTGCATAGTATTCCCGATGCTGTCAAGATAAGATCTGACAGAGCTTTGCTGATGAGGAAACAATAAAGCCTGTCATCTGAGGTGTTAATGTCTAGCAGATGGGAAAGATAGGTTAAGAAACATCTCACCTGACACTTTTTGATGTAGTTGTTCTGTCTAAATGCACTTCCACCATTGTTTGGAATCAACAAATGGAGGGTGGCTGGAAAATGGGCACTCAAAACATTATTTTGGCGGCGCCACTTGTCCCGCTTGCCTTGTTGTGTCTAAAACATTATATTAGACTGTTTTGACAGCTGGCTTTGTTTAGAAGAGCAGGTGGAACATGGGGGAACAGGAGATGAGAGCTGAGTCCAGCTTTTAGGGTTTTTACTGTAATATTTTTATTATGAAATTACTTCTGTAATCATATTATTACAGCTAATTTTACGGATATGGAAGAAAAACTTTATGAAGAATATTTATGAAGTTTGACTACATGGTGTCAACTGTGTCCACTTCAGAAATTCCTTATTTCTTCTCAGATCCTCCTGTCCCTTTCACACTGGCTCTTATTTTACATTATGTAAGTCAAGAAGCATTCAGGAATTACTTCCCAGAACTAGAATAACAGACTAACCATTTCAGTGTCAAAAACAGCTGAGACCAGTCAAGCTTTCTTCTGGGTAGAAAGTAGATTTTTGTGTAGACTGTTTGCTGATCTTACATAGGTAAGGCTAATCCTCCAGCATAAACCTGTAAACAGACCAGGCTGGAAGGCTAGCTAAGATCCATTAATCCAGTTTACACTGGTTTACAGCAAAACTGAATGACACTAAGTGTAATGTAATTCTTTTTGGATAAAGGTGTCTTCTAAATAATTACAGTTGCAGGCCATTTGTGTCTTGTACAAACACAAACGACCTAATGGTAAACCAGTAGTGGCAGTTTAAATCCTGTTATTTAAGCCACCAGTTGAATATTCCTCAATTCATTCATTTCGAAGGGCATGAGAGATTTGACACCATGTCACAATTATATTCATTTGCAATGTTTTTTATCTTTATCATCGTTCTTTATCAGAAGCCAATAAGAACTTAACAGTAAGTTGTATCCCCCATTTCACTACTGCCTTCCAATCAAAAAAAAAAAACGCCTGCCTTAGTCCTTTCCAGATAAAGTAAGAACTGACGACGCATGCCAGATAGATAGAGCACTCCTTTCTGGAAGTCACAAGTGAAACAGTTAATGCACACACAGTTTGGATGGGAAGCTGTTTTGCTAGCTGCATGAAAAATGCTGAATCAAGAGGAATTCCTGCATACTCCATTGATGGTGATAATTGAGTTGTAAAAGGGCTGGATGGCCTGACTAGCTGTATTCAGTTTGATGAGATGGTACTGTTTCTTTTCATTTCTCTATATTTTTCTGTTTTGCTTTTTAGTATTGGCATGTTCGTGCCACCTGTCTCCAAACATTGTGCCCGGCCCTGTTACAAAGAAGGCACCCTAAGGCCCTCCGGGGGATAGCTTACTTATTTGTCCAAAGATACAGGGGGCAGACAAAATAAAATTTTGTCTTGTGCCTCGTAAAGTGACGAAACTTGTGCACCATAGACATGATTAGCATTTAAAGCTATAGAGCATTTCAGTATTGTTCTGATTTGGTACACACAATATCAATGTATGTTAGACAGTTCGAAAGATTGAGGCCAAAAGTGCCATATGAGAATCAGCCCAGTAGAAATGTGCAGAATATGTGTTTTCTGTTTAATGAAGATGTTTTGGTAGTCTTCTGGCATCATCAATTGAAAATGGTGGAGATTACCAGGCATTTAGACTGCAACATAATCAGTCATAAATAACTGCAGGAATCTGAAGGTGTGAATCGTGATCATCTTGTGAACTGTGGCAAAACTGCAGAGGTGAAGATCGGTGTAAAGCTCTCATGACCTTATAGCTTATCTTCCAGTGGGCAATGACCGTCAAGCAGTTTTGCATGTTATGTTAATCCAAAACCATTGCTTAATACATAACCTTTATGCATAAAAAGTACAATATTTAGCTCAGGTCATCATAACATGTTCTCTAAAAGAACATACTTCACTGGATACAAACCAGGTCCAGAATTAACTTTGCCTGCTTAATTGTTAAAATTTGGAGGAATTATTATTAGCTTTCTGTGGGTGTATAAAACATAAAGAATAATTTTAAACACCATATGAAGTGTGTTCCTGTAGCCCAATTGGTAGAGCATGTTGCTAGCACCAAGGTCAATTCCCAGGCAAAGGATGTGTATTTATAACAATGTATAGCTTGAATACACAAGTCACTTTGAATAAAAGTATCTGCCAAAAGCATAATTACAAAAGCTCTGGAGGTGAGGAACTTTGGCTGCCAAAGATAAACTTGATAAACAATACACGTCATTAGAAGATGCAAGTCATAACAGATGTTTTCTTTATTAGACGATGAGTTTGCAGTTTTTTCATTTAAATCGCTAACAATGTAATAGACCCAAAATCTAAACTACTTTACATACCTTACATTTCTTTTTTTGTTTACTTTTTTTGTAGTTAGGCATCTTCAGCCTACATTTTAGATGCACCAAACTTGGTCTTTGTTTCTCTTTTGTCCCTCAGCAGTGGCAATATAACAAAAGTTATATATCAGCTAGTCCAACAGCTCCATAAAGTTCCACCACTGAAGGACCTTCAACACACTGAAGCTCATGACTGAATTTTTGTCCTTGAGCCTGGAAATCAATAGTCTAATGGCAATATGTAATGACTTCTCCCTTTATCCTTTTTTTATCCGTTCCCCCATCCAAACTAATCTTCATGCTGGAAAAAATTACCTCATCATTAAGGTTATGCTCAGGCCCCAGTAGATTAAAAATGAGAAATATGGCCGTAATGTAATTGTGCCAAGTAGAAGGCAGCAGTAGCAATACTGTCATGGAGTATGGCAGAGTGAGTAGGGCTTGTGCCAAAGGGTGACCATGCAGAGATGAAATATGGCCACCTAATCACTGCCCTCCATATAACACACTCAAACACACACACACATACATACGCAGCTTCACTGACAGGTTGAAGGCCATGTTTGTTCAGGCACCAAAACAATGATTTCATTCAGCCAAATGACCCTTACAAAACGTTTCTCTTCAGCGCGTCACGGTACAAGACTCTGCATGTTGAGACTCGGGGAGAGCGCGTCGGAAACAACAAGGATTTAGTAATAGAATTATTCAACGGCTGTCTGCTACAGTGAGCCGAGCACTTTGTTCCTGAGACAGAAGAAAACAAGAGCCAGAAGAAAGGGGAGCGCTAACTAATTCAACAGCCTAGGGGGCGAAATGTAAATTAAACCAATCTACAAGTGACCTCATTGTTTAAAAAGTCTCTGTTTCGAATTATTTGCAGTGTTTTGCATGCCGTGAAACCTATTAGCGTTATAAATGTCTCATTGTGTTTTAAAGCATTGCATTTGAACAGCCTGACCTTAGCCTAGTTTTATATAGGCTGTAAACTGAACATGTTAATTTAGTACAATTAATTGTTCAAAATAATTATAATGCATTTAATCATGACCTCTGCCTGTAATGTGTCTTTCTTTAACACGCTTCCCGAGAGTAGGTGGCACAAAATGAGCAAGGAGCCGTTTACAATTAGCTGGATGGAACGGCATGCCGGGCTGTCACGTTACTTTTTTATTCATTAAACTGTTTAAATTCGACACAAAAGACCAAAAATACAAAGGCAAGACATGCATTAGATGTCTGTCTAATGCATGTTACGTAGACTAACATTAACTTTTATATAAATCATCAAAAGGAAAAGAAAACACAAAAAGGAATTTCACAAAAATACCATTTAAAGCCCCATAGTACAGATTTAGCCACTTGCTTCATTTGAAGTTAAACAATTTAAGGAAATAATCCCTTCCAACATGGTTTTCATTGGCTCCTTTCATCATTTCTCACTGGTCTGAGGTAAAATTGCTCCTCACTAGCTGCAACTCATTTACGACTTAATTTAAATATTTCTTTTTAAAAGTCACAGCAAAATTCCCCAAAGCTCATTTTACGCCTCTCCAATAAGTGGATTAAAATGAATTAAATATGTGTTAAAGCAAGACGGGGTTAGAGAGTAGAAAATAAAATAAAGACACGTTACCGCACCTTTTTTAATGTTTAGCATAATTTAAGTGCTCATTTAAAAATCAGATCTTTTCTGCATTAAGCGATGCCTCGTTCTGTATGTGTGTATGTTAAAGGGCAAACAGAAAGTGGTTGTCAGAGAAGCTTCTGTGTACTGTAGGTTTTCCTCTTTAAGTGGCTCTGAAGCCAGATGCCTGTAATCAAACCCATCACCAGATGTCACAAGACTGTTCCAGATCTGCATCCACTATCACCGTGTTTGGCTTTCTGGGCTTTGATTGCCTTTGACGGCTAAAAGAACACTCTAAAATTTTCCTGTCACAAAATGTCCTCGCAAAATGCAGCGTCCCCACAGAGTAGTTTGTCTCAGGTCATAATATCCTACTTCTTTGCTTTTAACAATCTTGAGACCTTCCCCTCGTCTATACACTTGTTGAATATTTTAAGAGCATCACTTTGGAGCTTGCTCAAGGGTTTAATACGATCTCAGATACTCTGCTTCAGGCTTTTAACTGCGTCCATCTTTTTCATTGTCCACCAAGTGGGCTCGAACGTTGACTTAATTCCGGTGTTAGATCAGAATACGGTTTCACTCCACTGGTGACATCGCCATGGAAACACTGCTCAGCCGGTTCCTTGCTGAGCGGGCAGGCGGGTCGTTCTGTGGTTCGGTTCAAAGGTTGAGCATGAATTAGTGGACCATGGAGCACAAAGGAGACCTATTAAATACAATCCAACTACAGACATTAAATCATTTAAAGCAACAAACCTATTTTAGCACCAGTGTCGTCTGGTTCAAGCTGAGCATTCATAATACGGTTTCCAGAGCTCTCTAAAATGCTATTAACATTTTATATTGACATTTCACCAACATTCAGTTTACTTAAGTCGTCATTCACCGACTCATTCCAGCACAAGTTCAGAGTATTAGCCGTGGGTATTTTGTTGAAATGGATATGTAAGGGTAAGTGGTCCAAACACATTTAATAAGTGTAAACACTGAAATATGATGCATTTTTAAAACAAATCAAACTAAACGCCCTGTATCAGACCTATTCATGGACCTTTAGCTGCACTCAATTAACGTCTGTCTACATTTTTCCTACCCAACCTCCATTTGTCAGATAATCTGTCTTCTAGAATCACAGGGCAGAGTTCCATAATGAGGATGGCCTTATCGAGGCACTTTTGAGTCAGTTAATGTTGTGTTTTGCAAATATAGACATTTGTTGTTCTGTTATAGACTGAATATTGTCTGCAAATTGTGTTGCTTTAAATGTGCTCTGCAAAGCATAACTTGTGATTGTCTTGGAAGCATCAGTATGAATTGGTTGAAAATTACCAACCAATCAGTAATGTTGTGCAACAAATGCCATTGTTTTTCAGCACAGTGTATATATGAATTTATAGCTGTCATGGAGTTGCATATTAGCTATATAATTTGCAGCTATTATTGCAATTTAAGAACTTAACATTTAAAGAGATAGCTCACCAAAAATTGACTTGTCATCTTCCCTCGTGTTGTTCTAAACCCCTATCACTTTCATGAAACAAAAGGAGGATGAGACAGAATGTTAGTGAGCGACAGCCTCAGTCACCATTCACTGTCATTGTGGGGAACAATTAAAATAGCAGCATGAATTCCTTACATTGTGGGTTCCACAGAAGAAAGCAGTACAGGTTTGTAATCACAGGTCAGGTAAATGATAACAGAATTACAATTTTTGGTAGAACTATACTTTTAAGACTCTTATAACTATAGGCACACATAAATGTATTTAGTTAGTGAAAATGTTGACAAAGCAAGTATAAATCTGAAGTACTGGCCTGACAAGTCCAGCAGAAAAAAATAACTCCTTTTTGCTGAGCCCTTATGGTATAACATCTTGTTGGCTCCGTACATAAGGTGAATTGAAGCTGAGAGCAACAGAATGTCATTTCTCGTCATCCCGCTCGGGGTGAGAAGATGTCACCACATTTCTTGAGATTCACTGTGTCTCGGTTCACTGATGGTCACGTGTCCCCGGCGAGGTGAAGTGGTTAATTGGCAGGAGGAGGGAACCCCATCCACATTATTTCAGGGTGACATTTTCCAGTCTACCTCTGTCTCTGTCGCTTGTGTCCTCGGGCCTGACTGACAGGAAGGAGGCTGCAGAAATATGTGTTCCTGCCTGAATTTGCACACTTACCTTCTTAGGATAGAACAGTCTTCATTTTTTCCTCACCTCTCGTGTCTTTTCTTAGATATGTTTGCCACCTGAGGGGAAAGACTAGTTTCAGAGGGATGCGTGTAATCCTTTTGCTGAAAAACACTTTTTTTCTGTGTATCCGTCTTTTTCGCTGTCCTTTGCTTGCTTGCTTCACCTCACCAACATCCCTTTCCATCTCCTCCTCCAGTGATGCCGAGGTTTGCCGAGCAGGTGGAGGTCGCCATCGAGGCTCTCAGCACTAACCCTCCGCAGGCGTTTGAGGAGAATGAGTTCATTGACGCCTCTCGCCTCGTCTATGATGGGGTGCGCGACATCAGGAAAGCGGTGCTTATGATAAGGGTGAGTACAGTACAGATCGGAGAAATGCACTCGCTGTTCACAAGAGAGGCTTTTACTGTACTTACAACAGTGTGTCTGATTCATAACAGCGCAAACATCATGTACAGTGACGTATATAACTGTAATGCACTGAGTACATTACACTTCCACACAAATGAAATAGTAAAGTGGGTTATTACAGTCTTGTCATATAGAGGATGATGAAACAAATGCACTAGAGTGTGAAATAATGGTATATTTTAGCACAGTATAAGATTGCGCTTTCTGTAAATATGCTACACTTGCTTTTAAGCAATTAAATACAAAGCAGATATTTATTGTAGTGTGAGCACTTTTAACTAACAGCACAGTGCAGTAGGTATTTTCCAGTAGCTTGTTACTAGGGCTTGGTGAAAGATTTTGATTCTCCTATTTTAATCTATATTCAGTAAAAAAAAAAAACAATATTGATTAGGGAAATCCCTGAAAAGGTTTGTGACTTGTTCCATACTTGTTTCCCAGTTGCTCCCCAGGTGCTGTAGTGATACCTGCCCACTGCTCCAAGTGTGTGTGTGTTCACTACTCATTGGTTAAATGCAGGTCACATTTCAAGTATGGGTTATCATACATTGACAAATACACCACTTTCACTTTTGACAAAAAAGGAATTATACGCATCCCATAAATGTTGTCATAAAACCCTTTTTTTAAGTATTCACAAAAACGTACTCGTTTGTGAACGTAAACAGGTGGGAAAGAAATCACGTGTCACACAGTCAGTATTGGATCCACACATTAGATCTTAAAGTGACAGTAGCCTAAAGATCCTGCTGATGTCTACGGCGTTAATGTTAACAAAGAAAACTAAAAAAAAGAGAGAATCACTTACTTCCCTTGACTGAATAACTTTTGTGAAGACCATGTATGAACTTATTTACTCATTTTGTGTATGACTTTTGTGCCCATCATCACCATTTATATATATATATACACAACCAAAAATTAAATTACTTCAAGAGCACAAAATTGTTTACAAGAGCACAACGTTCTTCACAGATCTAGTCACTTAATTTTGCTTCCAGATTGATGCATTTAACTTTAAAATGCACAGAATTTTCTTCTAGACTATGTTCCCATAGTCTCACTAAATCCAGTGGGACACACTGACAGAGTATGTGAATATTATCTGTACTTTGCTTCTTGTCCTGTGTGGGTCTGTTGTTAATGTAAATGTTTATTTCAGTAATACAGCTAAGCAGGTCTGCAAAACTAACATTTGTAATTAAATATTAATAACTAATCAATATTGAATCAAATCTAATTCACTCAAACTGAAACCATATAAATAAGAATCAAATTGAATCCCCAAATTGATAACAATACCCAGAGCTACTTGTTACCCATTATATCCATTGCATTTTTTTAATTATTGATTGTCTTCGTTTAAATGTTAATGCAACATTTATTAAATGAAAACGATCACAAAGTTAATCACCTTGTTTAACTGACATTGTTTTTTAATGATAATAATAATAATAATAATATTAACCAGGTCTTATTTTGCACTCTATTTATAAAAAGTCTTCCAGTATAAGGTCATGGCAGTATTCCCTATATGAAACTGATTCAGTATTAGTATTCTTGTGTTCTGTGCTTTTATCTTGTATTTTCTGTTTGTATAAACGGTGTGACTAAACACTTGTCTTTTTGTTGTAAAGAAAACCTTTTTCTAAGATTTCCACCGTGGGAACATCAAACAATATTGAACAGTAGGTGATCAGTAAACAACGTCAAGCAGAGCTTTGAGATGGTTTGTAACAGAGTGATAATTGTAAATAGAGTTCCTGCTTGTTTTTACTCATTTTTATTTATTGATTCTCCAAACCACACCCCCTCCCTCTAAAATGAATCACAAAGATGCATCACGCAGAGCACGTACGCTTTCTGCTGCCTAGAAAAGCTATTACAATCACTATACAGCCACTATTCAGCTACCAGGACATGCTGGCTGCTTTACCTTTGAAAACAGTACAATTCCAGTGTAGAAAAGAAATAAAGTGCATCAACACACACACACACACACACACACACTCATTCACATACATTTGTCAAGGAATATATCCTGCTAAAGAAAAATGAGAACCCAAGATGGGTGCACACACACATCTCTGTATTTCCTTTTCCATTGTTGTTGTTGTCTATGCATTCGTTTCGGTTTACATTGGAGTCTCCATCTCCAGAGATCTTTATTATACTGAGTAACATGAAGATTTTGCCAGTTTGCGATTTCAGATTTAATCAATAATGTATCTGGAAGCATTTTGACACTGTAGCTCAGAGTGGCAAGTACAGTAGATGCTGTTAAGATATGCTTTATTTTTTCCTCGTCTCCAGTTTCCTTATAAGTTAGAGACGTACCAGCGAGATGTGAGTATTTAAGCTAGTTGGGCTGATGTCGAAACTACTGGAAGGCGGAATACAATAACAGATTGCGTGTAAACTTGAACGACCTGGAGGCTTTTCCCCCTCCCACATCATTTGATCCAACTTTAAGAGCATCTTCTTTAATATTGCTGACAAGAAAGCCGAAAGGGAGTTGAAGAACAATGATGCAAGTCACTTGTAACTCAAACTATGGGATGGGTGAATTATTTATTGAGATTTGACTGGTTTAATGGCTGGCGCATCTTTACGTTTGATCAGAGCTGCTATGGCCTCATCGCGTGGGATAACGCTCAGCTCTTGTGATCTGTCAAGTTTAGCGTCCCAAATAGTCAATAAACTAGAGCGCACAAGGACGTTAGACCGATCACATAAACACCCTCGAGCTTTTCAGCATGTGTAATGTTTAAATGGAGCAACAAAAATACTTTTGACAATAGCAACCCTGTAGCAATGTCTGAGCTGAGCACAAACTCTTTTCTAGTGTTGTTTTTGAATGAATCTTTTAGGCTAACAAATCATTCTTGCCTACTTTGTTCAGTGAAGCCCCTCCCCATTAAAGTTTTTGTGGCGTTTCTGTACTTTGAACCAATCACGCAGTACATCAGGCTATAAAGGATTGTTTCATTGGTTGGATCTACTGAACGAATACTCAATGGGTCCAATAAACAGGTTTTTAGGTTTGTTTGTTTCTGTTTAGACCCCAGAAGAACTGGAAGATGATTCTGACTTTGAGCAGGAGGACTATGACGCCCGTAGCCGCACCAGCGTCCAGACAGAAGATGACCAGCTAATTGCCGGACAAAGCGCCAGGGTGAGTGTCTCGCACTTTCTCTCTCCATCAGCTTTACTCGCAATACCAAACACTTACCACACCGCTGCGCGTCTACTGTAAAATTACAGCTAGTGTCAGAATAACAAGACAGCCAGCCTGTCAGTCCACACAACAATATGACTCTCAGTTCAACAACAAAGAAACACTACAGTATTTAGCTTTTTTTCTTCCTCAGCATGCATTAATTGCAGCTATAATGTAAAGAAAAAGACGAATGGAAAGATTAACACTGAGGTTGGCTGTGAAATGGGGAAGTTGCCACAATAGCTATATAAGAGTAACTATGTTTTTAAACTAGGCTTAAAATCAAAAGTCCAATTACTTAAATGTTTGCTTTTACATTAGTGTTGTGTGTTGGTTTTAGAAGCCTAGTCTATAAATTCACTTTTGTGATTTGTTTCTCTTATACTTTGAGTCTTGTACTTTTGCTTGTATTAGCTGTTGAGAAAACAAAGATATATTGAAGGTAGTTTTTACCAAAAGGTGTTTATATGATTTTTTTTTTACATATGTCAGTTTGAGGCGGTTTGTTGCAGTATGATTAAACGTTTACATTTTATACAGTTTATGTACAATATCCGTTGGCCAAAACAACAGTTTTTTTTTACATGTTTTGTATCTTACCATTTACATTTTTGCAGGCAGTAACAGCAGAAATGTTTTTTTTGTGGCCTAGACTTTAAGGTATGTGTCTATACAGACTGACCTTTCAAAAGCCTTTATAAGCCTATACTAAGGAAAATTTGACTAAATTGTAAAATGTGCAACATTATCCCTGGTGTCCACTATATCAAGACATACATTACATCAGTTCTGTGTCACATGACACAGATTTCTTTAGTATTTAACATAGCAAAAGATAGGCACACAGATTCCACCAGAATCAAATTCTTCATGTATAAATTATTTTGATCCCTGCAGAGATTGTACAGTAGCTTAAAGTATGACTGCAAATGAGACAATGTCTCTTCCTCAGTGTGTCTGTGTGTCAGCCAGTGTCTGACAGCAGAGCTCACCAGGGTTCGAGGCTTAACTCACATCAGTGTATGTGTGAAAAGTCCACAGTGGGCTACTTACAAGACATTAGAAAACAGTATGTGGCTGTGAAATACTGCTGGCATTCACACGCGTAAATCATAGCCCTCTACAATACCAATTAGTCATGGGAGGAAATGATCTTACATAAATGAGAAGAAACAATCATTTGTGTAGTAATATTAGGAAGGATTGAAAAAAATACTTATAATAATTAGAGGACAGGATGGGTTCTTCCTACAAGAACAGCAACAAAAGGACAAAAATTAAGTAGACCAGTAGACTCGTCTTAAGTTCAGCCCTTTGTGCCAGTACTCAGTGTTACATCGAGTCTATGCACTTAATCGTTTTTGCACATTAAATGTGTGTGTCAATTGTGCTTTGGTAATTTAGTCTTTTTTTCTGTAGCTGGTACAGGATGATGCTAGCAACACTAAAGTCATGGGTTTGATTCTCAGGTAACACACATACTGATAATGCATAGCTTAAATGCAGTTGCTAAGTATCCACAATCCAGCATAACCAGGAGGTAAATGCGATGAAAAAGTGCTGCATTTAACTACAGTCATTACCGTTTGTCATTACCATTTTTAACGTAAATACGGTTCTTTTCTATGTAAATTAGGCTCGTTTTAAATGATGCCTTGTTTGCAAAACAGCATTATTTGCCTAGCGCAGGTGATAAATTAATTTAGAATTGTTTGTGTTCATCTTCTAGTGATTATAATATTTATAATTTATCAAATGATAGAGAAGAAAATAAGAACTGGCAGTATCTCCACATACACAGTGTAGGCGAGAGCTCCCTCTGCTTTCTAAAGAGTCAATATGGGTACCTGGATTGCAGTGGAGTAATACTATATAGTCTCTCAGAGAGTGGCAGATCATGGTTGTCTGCTTTATCCTCCATAACCCAGCACTTAGAACCGACCCGCAAGATTGAACTGAAATGTTAAGCTCGAAGTTGGTGGCCGTGTTTGCGCCTTTACCCGATTTGCATGATTTCATTAGCGAAACAGGCGGTAAAATTGCGCAGATAGTGCGTGAAAATAAACTGCACCATTAGCAGACACAGTTCATTCTTAGTAAATTCCCTCCTGCAACTTCAGGTGTTAAAGATATTTTAGTTCTCTTAGAAGTGAAATAAGGCCAAGTATTTGTTCACAGTCTCTCACACACACATAAGCAACTCTATCAGCTAGTGCCATGATAGGATAACAGTGCTGACAGGTCAGCCAAAAAATTGAACTCTGTATCTGAGCCACTTTATTTCAAATGAGAGAAATTAAAAGGCTTTTTTGAGGTATTTCTAATCCGGCGGCGCATACGCACACAATGTGAGTGTGTTAAAAGGAATTGAATGGTGGCAGTGTTTATGGGGAAAGATTTGTTTGAGCACTAAGCTGCCTGCAACCCCCTCTTGTTATCGGGTAGGAGCCAGAGAGATTTGGGATAAGTGAATTCTAAGGACGTCAAGAAAAAGAAATATTCTTCCCATCTTCTATAAACCTTCTTTCCATCCACAACAGTGGGATAGGGATTATCCACACAGCATCTCGTTAATGCTGACTGGCTGCTTCATAGGCTCATTAAGATCTGATTGGCTGCTCCATAGGCAAATTAAGAGCTGATTGGCTGTGAGGTTGGGTATCATTCTGACAGGTCTGACAAGTCACACAGGTGGTGAAACCAAGTTAAAATGAGTCTTAACATTGTTGCGTCAACCCTTCATTTCAAATGCCCAATAGTGCATTGGCTCGTTCATCTTATAATCACATTTTTTCCCAGCACTCCTTTTTTTATTTTTAATTGCTTGTTAAATAAACAAGCAAAAAGCTACAAATCTTAAATGAGCAGCTGTCTCTTAATTAGCTTATGTTATAACATCCTTTGGCAATAATGGCATATATCTGCTTGTAATTTCAGACAAAAACGCATTTAAGATCTTTGACTTGTCAAAGTACATATGTAGACTTTCACAGCCCAGACATGCCTTTTTTAAGCTCATCTTTCGCAATGACTGTACATTTATTGGTCCAGTGTTTCAGCACATTCTCCGACCTGATCTGGTCTCCCTTCTCTGTTGAACAAATGCATAATTCATTTACTGGTATAAGAACTGAGGTAATTATACATTTATCTTACAAATAATATTGCACCTTAACAGTATCTGTGACCTTGCGAGAAAATTAATGCCCTTTTGGACCGGCTCGGAACTGCTCTGGAGAAAGAATTAATTCCTTGACAAGGAGTGGAGGCAGAAGAAAGGATGGATTTTCTCTTTATGCGCATAAGATGTCAAGGGGCTCCAGGAGGCCTTATGATTAAGTGTTAAATTTCCAGACCTGATACAAAGGCATTTTAGTGGGGTTATACAATGTCACTTGCTTTTTCTGTCCTGAAAAGTATTTTCTTTACAAAGTTTTAGGGGAAAAAATCTGCTCTTATTTACTCTAATACTATTTCAAATCCAAATGTTGTTTTTTCTGTTGGAACACAACTTTTTAATGATACATTTGGGGTTCTTTTTGGCAGTCTTGGAGCTTGTAAATTGTAGGTGTGTGTCTACATCTATGCAACAATTCTTCAAAAAATTCAACATTTTTGTTCCACAAACAAAACACTGCACACATTTGAAACATCATGGAAACTGTACGTAATGACAATGAGTTTTATGACAGAAATATTCCTGTCACCTCAGTTTGTTACCATATGAGAATTAATCTGAGAAATATATATTAGTGTTATATTGATTTTTTTTTTCTGTTGCGTCGTACCTCCACAGGCCATCATGGCTCAGCTCCCTCAGGAGGAGAAGGCCAAGATTGCTGAGCAGGTGGAGAGCTTCAGGCAGGAGAAGAGCAAGCTGGATGCCGAAGTGGCTAAGTGGGATGACAACGGAAATGATATCATTGTGCTGGCCAAGCAGATGTGTATGATCATGATGGAAATGACCGACTTCACCAGGTATGCCTACATCCCGGTGTCACCGAAAATGCAGTAAACATTATTTGGCATATTTCTAAGGCATCGTTTTCAACAACAATTTGTCTTTCAAGCTGTTTTCTCTTCGCTTTTTACATTTTTGATGCAATTTGTCAGTGCGTTTATCGTGCAGAGGGATCAATTTTTCGTTCCCTGATTGATTTCACTGTTCTGTGTAGTGTGTGATCTTCTGCCCATTGTGAGGAATCATAATAGATTAACAATTCAGGTTTTGTGCTATGACAGGGGAAAAGGCCCTCTGAAGAATTCCTCTGATGTCATCAATGCCGCAAAGAAAATCGCAGAGGCCGGATCCAGAATGGACAAGCTCGCCCGTGCTGTGGCTGACCAGGTCAGAATTTCCCTAACCATCTTCATCTCTGTCTCTGGTAAAAGGGAAAGATCAAAGCCCTGGGTTGTCTTTAGTATAATTAGCTTCTATGTGGTGTTCAATTCATGATGAGATGAGTACCCTCTCCAGGGCCTGCTCACCAACACTTTTTAACATCCAATCAATCAGCTCCTTGTAATAGAAATGAAAGGCCAAAGATGTGTGAAACAACATCTCTGTGTGAAGGACATTATGGAAGTGGATCACTATATGCATGTGCTAATGATGGCGGCTACAATGTTACGCGTTCTCTTGGGTTATTATGAATATGTGGAGCATTTTCATCCCACACATCAGGCTAATTAATTGTAAGCTAATTGGCCATCTCACTCAGCAATAGCTAAATATGGCAATTTATTTCCATTTTGCTAGGGTTTATTGTACAAAAGAATTGACATGCCATTGTGTAAATAATCAAATTAAAATAAATCTAGTATATGTGCGGAGCCTAACCAGAGCATTCACTAACACCCAAAAAGTGTTTAGACAATTATGCCACACCTAAACTAGCATGATGTCCTTGCATTATATCATAAAATACCAAACCAAGTGATATAACACGCTTTTTAAGACATTTCACAAAAGAAGTTGAAGTTTTCGAATTTGTATTTTTTACATGGCATTGAAATGTATTTGTACCGACCCGCTTGTTTTTGTGTTAAACTGTGGCAGAGAAATCAAGAATCTTACAAGAGTCCTGAAACCTGCTGTGTCAACACTGGCTAAGACAGTGTTGTAGTTGTTCTCATGCCATATTTCTTTTCCCGTAGATGAAGAGAAACGGGTGAGGGGAACCTGATCACAATGCTGATCAGGGTGTAATACGAGTGTTTGAGCCAGACAGTTCCTGCTTTCCAAAACAGAATACTCCTCCCCTCAGGCCAATGTGTTCCACCCACAGCAGCCATCTATCCTCTCCACTGCCAGATATCACACACTGTGTTTGTTGGTTAGTCTGAACAGGTGGCTCGCCTTGTCCCTTATCAAACCTTCTCCATCACCAAAGTATTTACATCTAATGGCCATCTGGGGTTTTTGGGGCTCATAAGCATCCGTATTCATTTCAGAAAGAATCTGTGAGTAGGAGGTGTTAAACAGAATCGGGTCCTTCATAATCAGAAATGCTTCTCTGTACAAACTGATCCACAACTGAAAGCCCTTGTGGGATGTGTTTCAATCACTAGAGCTTTGAGTGGTTTGTCATACGGTAAGTCAGTACCGTGTGGAATACAGTACTGTCTGTCAAGACAGACAGTAGCGTTGAAGTTGGGCCTCATCAGAAACACTTTAAAATGGACCTGTAAATGCAGTACTTGACACAGTTGACCCAACTGCTGTCGGACCCTTTAAACTCCCCCGGAGGTGAGAAAAGAGTTCTCTTTTCATGCGATTTCCTTCTGTCTTTCTCCATTTTCCCCTCACAGTCTCGCGGCGCAGTAAGAGGTCGCCTCCCGCAGAGAGACACTCCAGCTCTAAACGCTAAGGATGTTACAGCCACTCAGCCATGTCAAAGATAAAGCGGCCTCAACAGTTATTAAATGTCTCATCAGTCTTTTTCACTCAAAGTTCATGTGAAGCTTGCAGAGAAAAAAAAATGGCCAGTAACTTCTGGTAGGACTTAATACTTAACGACTTTGCACAGAGTTACTGTAACCTCCGCCCTTGCAGAATGAGGATGTGGCCTGTAGAAGCGGTAATCTTGTCTTGGCATGCAGGGTGCTGCGTGTCTAAAATTGGAGGATTTAAACTGAAGGAAGGAGGGAAAGGTTGGTGTAAAATGTTGAACAGGAGGTGCTCATCCATGGCTTCAGACAGGGGAACTTTTAGCGAAGTCAAGCAAACTTCGCTAGTCAGCTGACATTAAACTATTTTACCTAAAAAGGACAATTTCACGCACAGCTGTAACGAAATTAGACATACCGTATAATACAACCAACCTATGTGATATTAACAATGTTAATTGTTTAATGAATTTGGAACAATGTATGAATGAATTTTTTAAACAATCTTTTACTGTTTTGATAATTATTTTTAGTCAATAACAAAGTCTGATGCCAGTTTATCATATCGACTCATGCACTTCTGAGCACCATGCACCGGATGTAAACTATCCAATCCAAAACTTTGTTCTGTTCAGTTCATGAATATTAATTGGCTTACTTCACCAGTCAGTCCAAGGTTACCAGCAACATCATCATGACCTAATTAATAATAACAAGATAAGCAGTTGCTTGTATATCCTGACATCACGAGCGGTTTGACACCCCCTCCCCACCTACGACTTGTTCTGGCACCACCGATTACAATCACTGCCAGGAAATGACCAAAGTTTTGATTTACTGTGGTATGGGATGGTGTCTATTTTAAAACGCTTCTGCTAACCTTCAGGGACGCAAAGTATTTACAAATTGAGTCGTCTATCAAACATTAATTTAATGTTGTGCTTCATATTTATGTGTACAGTGTTCCTATAAATGAAATAAATGATCGTTCTGAAAGCAGGGCATTTATGAATGATGACTAATGCCACAACCTCAGACTTCAGCCAGTAGATGATGATGAGATACTTTTTGAGTCATCTTCAGTAATCATGACTTAGGAAACTTCAACCCGCACCACATATTTGCTATGCACAGTGAATATTCAAGGGTTGAGCCTCTTCTATGTCCTCCATCTTCTTTAGTGCCCCGATTCAGCCTGCAAACAGGACTTACTGGCTTACCTCCAGAGAATCGCTCTCTACTGCCACCAGCTTAACATCTGCAGCAAAGTCAAGGCTGAGGTTCAGAACCTGGGAGGAGAACTCATCGTTTCAGGGGTACGTCTCACTAATAAAGAGAGATGATTTTATACATTCTTATTGTGTGGCTGTTGATATGACCTCTGCAATACATTATATAGAGGAAGGCTCTTTAAATCCGGTCCTAAGAGGCCATTTTTCCTGAGCTTCGCTCCAGCCCTATTCAAACACCTGAAAATTATTAGTAGGTTTGTTAAACAGCAGGTTCGAACTAAACTCTGCATCATGGTGGTCCTCCAGGATTGGATTTGAATGGATTTGGAGGTTTCATCGATGCATTTTCTACTGGCAGGAATGCAGTGATGTATCTTAAGTATTAAACAAAGGTTATGTTTAAAATAACATAGTATCATATTAAATTGGCAACATGCATTACCGTGCACAGCAGAGCTGGAGTCAAGAAGTGACCTTTTGAGATCCTGGACCTTTTGAGGTCCATATCAAGGTCATGTTTGTTTAAACTAAAAAGATCTTGAGAACAAAACCAGAGGTGCACAGTATGTAAATGGAACACTGTATCCCACAATGCAGTGCACTGTGACCTGACCCTCCTTTCTTAATGTCACGAATGCAGCAGAAACAATATCAACATATTACTGTAACAAAAAAAATCTGCAACAGCAATCACATCTCATTCTTCACTCATTATTTCATATTGTCATTTTTACACAAAACTGGATTCAAATGCTAAAAGGCCAAATATTTATTTGACTTAATAAAGACACTAACACAACACATTACAGTCTGATACATTTATAGTTGCATGCTAAGTATGTACAGTTTACCTCAGTTAGCCCCAGTTATTAACAGTGCTCTAAACATAGAAACCAACAGTCCACTAACCTCAGTGTTTCCTCCTCTTCTGTCCTCCGTCCAGCTGGACAGTGCTACATCCCTCATCCAGGCAGCCAAGAACCTGATGAATGCTGTGGTTCTCACAGTGAAAGCCTCCTACGTGGCCTCCACCAAGTACCAGAAGGTGTACGGAACAGCAGCCGTCAATTCTCCAGTGGTGTCCTGGCGCATGAAGGCCCCTGAGAAGAAGCCCCTGGTGAAGAGGGAGAAACCAGAGGAGTGCCAGACCCGTGTCAGGAGGGGCTCCCAGAAGAAGCACATCTCCCCAGTTCAAGCCCTAAGTGAATTCAAGGCCATGGACTCCTTTTAACTTCGCACCACAGACGCCCAAAAATTCACGTTTTTGATTTCCTCGCCTTGTTACGGCTTATTTTTTCCGAGCTGTTTCTTGTTCCAAGCAGCGACGTATGTGTATGTGCCCAATAAATGTCTGTGAGTTGGAGGGTTTGGCCGTTCGTCCTGTTCCAACCAAATTTCGTAAATGAGAAACAAACTCATGAAGGAGAGTGACCTACAGTGTGGGCTTCAGTACAATTTGTGATGTTTATTAATACCAGTGCTGTTACCGACGGGCCATGTATACACAGATAAAAGAATATAATCTATGGTATAGTAGTGTCCGCCCTAACCAAGGCAGGAGTACTGCTTGCCTTCCTAATGACTTTTTTTTTAATTATTGTTTTTATTATTATTTTAAAATGACCCATAGTAATAGGAATAACTTGAAGTGAAAGCAGATTTTCCCCCATTTGTTCCTAATTACCCATGCAGTGACCCGAGGCAGTAGTTTTTGCATTTCAATTTCTTTAATTCTATTATTGTATCACTAACCATGGCAGCCAGGTTGACTATAGTATTACAATTAGAAAAAGACTAGTTGTGTGGTTTGCTCAGACTAGTAGAATCCTGCATACCTTTATAGTCCTGATTCTCTAATAAACCTTGCAACTGCGTGTTTTGCGTGAAATTCCTTTCATAACTAGAATTAAAAACCTCGTGATCCATTTTTCCAGCATATTACGTTTGCACTAGTACCTATTTCCTAAAATACTATATGAAGATGCCACAAACACATTTTAATGAACACAGTAAAGAATCCTTTATGTTTGACAAGCGAGATCTTGTATCAAGCTGATCTCCATCACCAAACAGGGTTTATGTTTGTCCTGAGATTGTTTGCAGGCATCTGTAAAAACCTTTAAATGCAAATTGCAAATTAAATGTTTGCTGTTGTTCTCAAACTTTAGGAGATAAAAAATAAAGGCCAGTTTTAAAGGGTAACCCCCCAACACACACAGACTTCATTTGTGATGGGCTTAACACTGTGCCCTGTGCCTAATGAAACTCAATGCGGTAAAAAGGATTACCCGCAAGACGCATGTGCCAATATCTGCCATTTACATGTCGTTTAACTTAATTAAAATCGCTTCTTAGCACTTGTCAAGACATGCTGCATGAAGGCTTTTGAGAAACATTCAATACTTACAATAAGCATGATTCCAAAACAAATAAAGAAACAGCATTGAAAGTATTGAAGTGTTGACTTCCATATTCGACTGTGGAAATGTGAATATACATAAAGGTAAGGATTTGGCTGTAGCTCATTTCTTCGTATATAAACAAAAGCAGACTGCAGCGCATTTTAGTCAGATTCGCAAATGCAATGGCAGTGCTCGAATGAGCTTCGAGCTATGATAATTCTCTTTAAAGCAGAGCTTTATGCAAAAGGAATTTTTGAATACGCTGTTGCATTTTTAATGGCCAACTTGTTTCACAGATGTTTCTCCAGACAGTCGTACCTCATAAGAGTGATTCAATTTCTATTTCATAGAACCGCTCACATGTTTTGTGTTTATAATACAATATGCCGGTACTAGCAGAGCCTTGATGTTAAAGCGAGTTGAAATGTACATGAGAGAACGTGGTGAGGAAGAGATGTTTTAAGATGTTACAAAAATCTAGTTCTGCACATTAAATCCCATCTCACACAGCAAGTCAACAACACAGAAACTTTGCATGGTCCAACATCTGAAACAGAGACCAGACCAAAATCGCAAGCTTTCCCATATTCCCCTTACAAAATCTCCACCCACGGCTGGTGTTTTATAAGCTTCCAAAGGATGCCCAGAAACAATTACATGCCCGTGAGTCTTTCTGACTAAACCAACCTCGGTCAGAATGCAAATACTACACACAAAGCTTCCCACTACACACAGTGGGAAGCTTTACCTAAATTATCATTAACATAAATGATTGGAGGGAAAATCAAGATGCGAGGCCGTTACGCTGTACCTCAATCTGAGCGCTGTTGCACTGACATTTACAGAGAAGTGATTGGCCACAGCATGAAGCCCTTCATTTAAAACTGGAAAGGACAGAGCACTAATGCCACTAAACACAAAAGAACATCTAGTTCTTACAGACCCAGGAAGTTCACATACCATTCTGACAAGGCCTGTAGAGGCCACAGAAGCATCATTCTTCTCCCACTATGGACTTCTGGGCCAAATTAAGCCTTTAGTTAATGTAAATTTTCTTTGCTACCCACGCTGAGAGAGTGGAAGGTACAAGTTCTCTTTTTTATGCCCACAATGTTTCCTGATATGAGCTGCTCCAGTAGTTTCTAGTGCGACGTTACACGCATATGTACGCTGTATACATGCACACACTAACATACTAAATGATATACTGCACATATTTTGAACTAGCAGTTCTAAATCTTGGGTGTATAACTTGTATAAAGACAATATCACACTCATAGTTGTGCTGTTACGGCCACTGATTACATCACTGCCACTGTTGATATACAGCCATAATGTACTCTTGCCTGTATGATGTAGCTTTAATGCACTTTTAGTCCATTATTTAAATTCCTCTCTAGCACCATAATATGGAGCTTTACACCACACTCTGAAATCAGAAGGTTTTTCAGGTGAATCGTGAACAGAAATAGTCTGTAAACAGCTCTAATAGCCTCTGAGTTCATGTGCGGCGGCTGCCATTAGATTACAGTCTTGTATTTGCAGGGATTCTCATAAAGGAGATATGAGGTTCTTTATCAGCATACCGTTTATAGTCTTTCTTATCACTTTTATGGAAACCTATTCCTAGAGGGGCTTTACCTTCTCAAGTCCATTAGTAAAACTAGCTAGGGTAAAGATAAAAGTCATAACTAATTACACTACCAAAGCCTTATACATTAAACTAAGAAGAAGTTGGAAGAACACAAAATACGAATCACGTTGCTGCCGATTGAGGATAATTTTTTGCAGCCCCTGATAAGCATTACTGATCTCCAACATGTTGTTTTGCATCCTGGTATTTCACCACCAGGATTCTTAACTAGCTTAACCGACTAGCTTAACCAGCAAGACTTCCTTGGTAAACGAACGCTAGCTTCACCAGAAACACTACGCTTGTTGATTAGCACTTTATGGTGATTTTTACTAGACCACCAAAGCAGAAAATCAATTCAAAGTCATGTTGACGCTTCTCTAAACGAAGCAATTTTCACACAGAGGAACTTATGCAAGGTGCACTGCTCCAAAAATTGTTCTAAAACGTCAGGAATTCACCTAGATTGCCTGGGGCCCTATTGTGTAGAGACCATGAAAAAGATGATTTGCCACTTGACTCTGGAGGACTTGTTACACCCAGCAGATGTCAAAAAACAGCCAAATTCAAATTAAATGTTTGCTGCTTTGCAGGTGGGGTGCTGCTGAGACAGGGGCTTGTTAAGCCCAGCGCTATCTCCTACAGAATTGGGGAAGGATATTAAAGAACATCTATTATGAGCTTTCACAACATGTCACATATCCTGGAGTAAACCTTCCGCAACACACACACACACACCGTTTCTTATACTCATTTTGTGATATTCAATTCCATGTGAAAGGTAACAGCAGTAATAGATCCGGAGTACAGCGGTAAGACATGATAAAAGACTTTACTGTGGTGTTACTGTACAGGGTGTGAGACAAGAGGTGTGACAAGCTAACATACCAACCATATTCTAAGAAAACTGAGCAAGATAATGCCACGGTTATATATATATCACTGAGAAAATATTAAAAGAACTCATTGAAATGTAACATTGTTATATGAAAGTGATACGCTGTATGTATAGCTTTTATATGTAGCTGTAATTTTTAGCTTTTATTGCACATCCAGGATGGTTGTGTGTGTGTGTGTGTATGGGAGGGATGGGGGGGGTTTACTTATATATGTTAGTGTAGCCCAACTAATAGAGCATGACACTTACAATGCCTAGAAAATGTATGGCAAGTTGCTTTGGACTAAAAGGGTCTGGCAAGTGTGTATACATACATCAATGATAGTAAAATATGAAAGTTTCTGTGAGGTTTACGGCCTGAATATTTGGACAGCCATATAATAATAAAACACAGACAGCAAGCTTTAATGTAAAGGTGTTTACAGCCATAAACAACGAGCCGTGTAGAAATTACAGCCTCATTCATTTACTGCCCAAAAGTAATTGGATAGTGGGTTGATCAGTTGAGCGCTGGCCAGGTGTGGATCACTGCATCATTGAATAAATGGCTGGGGTGTCTTTCTTTTTACTTTTTGCAGGTTATATTGATAGCCACAGAGGAAAAGGACAGGAAATGTTGGGGAAAAGGGGTATGAGAAATTATAAAATGAAGAAATTATGCAAGATAAACGCAAACTTACAGCATCTGCATGAGCACAATAGTTCAATATTCCAGGCCACAGCTACTAAAAATCTATTTTTTTCACAATCCGTGTTAATGGATCATCACATCTGACTCTGAATTGGTCGTGAAATGCACTTTTGTTCCTGGCAAAGGACAGTTGTCAGCTTTACAAATCTGCTTTAGTTGAGCTTGACAATAAATCTCACATTTTTTAATAGTTTAGTTTAACATGGTACCTTACACAGTAAAGGTGAGCCCCGAATGTCATGACAATAAATTAAAAGTCACCGTATGATAAATCGAACGGAAAGGCGCTGCTGAAAATCAAATCAATTACAACTAAGGCCCCTTTGTGACAGGTTTGTGTACAGTTGTCTATATAGAGTGAAATATTAAGCTGAAAGAATAATTGTAAGTCATGCAATTATTGTTTTCACATAAATCATTGCAGTCAGCCAGAAACAAGCTACCATGTTTCACAACATGGCTACCATCTTAGTCTGGATTTTCCAACAGGCCGGTCTGCATTTAGTTGTGTAAGGCACGTACTTTTTTAAAAATGAAATTCATTATTGTAGCATTTAATCCAACATCATTTTTTTCTGTTTCCTCATCCTAACGAAATGATTAGACACAACGGCAGGGCAGTACCGATAAATTGTTAGAAATAAATTGAGGGAGCTACGCTAGCAGTGTTAGGATTTCAGGTTCAAGAAACGCACATACAAACAGCTCACAAAGAACCGAGGGAACCCTCTCTCAATGTGTCCTTTTAGATGACAAAATGAAATGACAGAGGAGAGAAACACCCACACCTGCGCAGCCACCACACAGACGGCACCCGAGAATTAGCATCGAGAGGCACAACTGCAAAGGGCAGACGCGATCCAGACATACATTTACATGATTGCAAAGATGCAAATGTCAGTATGGAACAATGAGTGTGATGAGTGGTAACCATGGTGAAATAAAGCAATGAATTATATTTAATGAGCAGACAACACGCTCAGTAACCCCAAACAAAAGGTGCTAATCACAGCGACAGACTGTCACATCATTTCAAAGCTTGTTAGGAAGACTGTGTTGGCCACTATACAGTATATAGGGGAGACTGGGGTAAATTGTCAGACTTTTAGTCCAACGTATATTTCCAAGTCATTATGTTTGAAGGTCTTTGGACATATGTGGACATAAATAGACACATGCCTTGGGTATAAAAAAAATACATTTCACACTTGTTGAACTTTTCAGGACTCATAGGTGTGAACTATCACAATGGGAACTTACTGGCTATATATATATATATGCGTCATGCATCCAAAAACTTTAAGTAATACTTTTTGTGTGACTCTTTATCGTTTTATATATAAAAAAAATAAATTAGCAAGGCGTTCAACCTAGTTTTAAGTCTCATGTTAGGCAGTAACAAAGTGACTCAACGAACAGAACATGTAAAAAAAAGGGCAAAAAAATAAATAAAACACATGCATTCATTTATGATTTAAAGCACATGTAAACCATAAGAACATACATCTCTTACATGACGCATTCAAATTGTTCCACTCAACAACACGGCAGCTATTAAACTCTGAAATGTTCCTCTTCACACCTGAAGTAACAACGTCTGTTGACCTATTAACACATGGTGTTACATCCTGGATGAGGTCTCTAATTACACCGAACAGTCGAACCCTTAATGAGAACACAATTACTGTCCAACTCCTTCCTTCCTCTCCTTCAGATTATCACAGCTAGAGGTTGTGCTGCAGATAAGTGCCTATTTATGACAGACTCAACATTACTCTCTCCGTGGTGGTCAGAGGTTTAGTCCAATGTCACTCTGGTAAAACTGCATAATGAAATAAGCTTGCAAAATTAAGCAGTCGAAATAATTAATGGGGGCTGTTAAACCTGTTAGATGTTGTGGCTGGGCGAACTTAAACTGCATATGAACTTAAATTGCATAACTCAAACGCTTATGAATTGCAGATGCTTCGAGCTATACATGCCTGTTTGACTTTGTGTCACACATTGATTCTCCCACAGCTCACATCTCACTGAATGTGTTCAGAAAATCTTGTTCAAAAATACCATTTTCAATAATATAGTTTCAAGTACAAAGTCAATACTGTTTTGTAGAATAATCCAGCCATTAGTGGTGGTAGTTCAGTTTACACTGTTCAAAATACTGCAGAAGGCACAAAACAGAGAAAACGTTTCTAAGTACCTGGACACTTAAATATCTGGACAGTTCAATATCGAGCCCCTGCTGGGAGTAAACACAATACTGTATAACGAATTCACACAACCATGAGAAATGTCATCCTATCAGAGCAGAAGAACCTACTACCTTTTAAAAATGTTTGGCAATCTTCTTTCAAAATCCCTCAGAAGTCACCACTCATTTGTCAATAAAAAGCCCAACAGTAAAATGACAAATATCAAAAAGGCTCTCTTTGTAAAGTTCACAGAGAATTGTGGGAGACGTGTAATAGCAGATCCATTGGGTGTGAAGATACATCACTGTCAGCTCCACTCACCACAAAAATTAAACCAGCCACCCCCAAAATGGAAAAGTTACCGTACGCGGTTCTGTAGAGCCCGTACGGCCATTAAAGTGGTATAAACAAAAGCATTTCTAAATGAGATTCACCGATTTTGTCTCTCTTAGCACAATAATCTAAAATGTCTCCAGCATTAACCTTTATATTTACATTTAGTGATGTAGCACACACTTGTATCCTAAGCAAATTGCAAATGAGGAACATCGCAAGTCTTGTAATACACAGGAGCCTATGAACTGACTGCAGGATACCAGAAGAAACCGAAACCTGTAAGAGTTTTGAAATAGAAGTCTGTCCTCAACACTAAACTTTTGAACAAATGAGCTTTGAACTAAATGAGGCCACAAAGCTGAGAATTCGCTACAAATCCCTCTTTCTCTTACACCTGGACCACTTATTTCCAGATAAGCATTTTATTACAGGCAGCCCCTGGATGCGCAGACAAAAGGGCTTTAATGAAAATCTAAGGGCAGATCGCCAGAACTCAAGTCAGGAACTGAGTCAATACAGTCTCAGGTGGAAGTGTGAGGCTTGTTTATAGATGCAATATAAATTGAGCCATTCAGCTCAACATGCAAAGATTCATCGCTACAATAAGAAGCGTCCAGCTAATGGTTCACTACACTGTAATTAGAAGTTACTCTACACAACTCAATTTCGTCCCATCTGTTTATTTAAATGTTTGTGCAAAGTGTGAGACTCCATGGATCCGTTTAGGAATGAACTTTTAGCTTATTGAAGAAACCGGCGAGACACACTATGGAGCTGAACGGACAAATGTGGACCCTCTTTCTTTCAGAAAGACATGCCTATCTGTTAAACTGTGTAAGGAGACAAATAGTGCCCAACACACTACTAGACAACCCGTTGATCACGGGCTCAGGAAACTACAGGCAGCCCGAGAAAGTCAAAGAACTCAATGAGATGTTTTAGTGGGGAAGTTCATGATGCGAGAAACCGTCTAGTACTTTAAGCAAAGCAATACGTGTTCAGCGTGTTGCGGAGTATTGAACGCCACATTAAATCGATTTTGTTTTTCTCAAGTTCGGAGCGGCTGCCAATAAAACACGAGATGGAGTGATTGCATCCAGCAGTTTGGTATCATCAAAAGGCATCTGCATAAATAAACCATAGACTGCATTGTGTTAAAACAACGAACCGCGGGCTTAAGAAAACATACAGGAAAATAATGCACCCTATTTCATTTTAATGCTCAATATAAAAACCTCACACCAGGAATTGTAAATTTACACCAAACACTGTTGTATTGTACTACTAGTCAAATGGCCATCAATTCCAATTTGCAGAAGTGTCATTCCATCAGCCTCCAGGGGAAAAATGCCATGAATGATGTTCAGTAAATGACACCTCCGCACGTTCTCAATCAGATTCCAGCATTATGCTTCAAAACAAGACGTGAAGGTGACACACGTTGGACATCTTTGATGGAGTGTCAGATCAATAATGTAATACTGAGGGTTTATGAGCAAATGCCTGGAATATGTAAAGGTGTGAGACCATGGAGACTCTTGCAGGATCTGCACTGGCCGTTCTCGAACTTCAAAATATTAAACTGCTAGAAACTGTACTGCATTGTGCAGCATCTAACACCTTAATGTAGGTTTGCATTTATTCTGCTACATCAAAAACAATGCATACTGTACAGGTGTAATGTACTGTAAAGAAGTGTGATAATATGTACTATTATAATAGTGAGATAGTATATTTTGTTTTGGAATGTTGTTTCTAAGTGAGCAAAAAATGTCCTGAGAAATCACACCTAGGATATTATAGGACGTTATAGGCTCTTTAAACAGACTTCTGGAGGGCATGGTTTTGAAATAAGGACATGAGGTATTATGTCAGCAAATGGTTACAACAAGGACCTTTAAAAGTTATTTTTAAAAAAAGTAATTCTGCCATCATTTACACACCCTGATGTTTATTTTCCAAATCTGTGTGACTGTTCCTCGTGGATCACAAGAAGAAACATTACAATGCTGTTGCTTCTTTACAGTATGAGTGAATGGGGACTGAGGCTGTCAGTATCTTCCTAACGTGTTCCACAGAAGACAATCAGTCATTCAGGTTTAAAACAACATGAGAGTGACTCTACTATACCCTTTTTTATTTTTTGAGGGACCTGCCCCTTTAACTTGCCTCTTCAACAAATACTACCAGCTCTAGGAACGAGAAATCGGTCCCCTCAGACCGAGTTTACCCAAACCACCCTTTAGCGTTCTCATGAAAGAATGTGAGGGCCAGATCACATTTTATACCCCCCTCAGAATAACAGAATAACATATCAGAGCGAGTGTCAGTCAAACGCAGATAAGCACCCAAAAACATCAGAACTGAAGTGATTAGCCTGAGCATAACGAATCAGACACATAAAACCCGCCAGTAAGAACAATAAAGCAACTATTGCTATTAGTTAAAAACGGTGAACAAGAAAAACTGATTAAAAACGGTCAAAGGCTGGCGTGAGGACTCAATTCAGAAGCTAACAACAGATGATGTTTGTTTTGTGTGAGGAGGGGGGTTCGAATTTCATCATTCTTCCTGTCTGATGCAATACCTGTGTGAAAAACATCAAAAGAGCACAAAAGACCATGTTGATAAAAGGTATGGGCTTCTGTGACGTTGCTGTCGGCTTTGATTTGGACAGAGAATAGGATAGCCAAGCTGATATGCTTTAAGGCGGCCCTTAAAGAACGGCGTAATTGGACAGACAACTGGCAGCAGCAAAAGGCGAGTGTCACAGGGTCACGGCAAACAGTGGCCCCATCAGAGGGGTCCCCGAAAGAAGATTTTAGAAAGAGAAAGAGAGGGAGTAATCAAGCAAGAGAAGGGAAATCGGAGAGTTAAAAGATGAGATATACCGTAAGAGACAAGAAATCCATATTGATTTTATGAATCAGAGTCAACTCTGTTAAGTACAGTACCGGCTTACGTGTGTTTGTACAACTGATGTTTGGAACGGCGCTTTGTAATTTTTCCAGCTAGCTTACCTGGTTATGCAGCATATAAAAGAGCAATTTCTACATCACTGATGACACAACAAGAACAAAGAGTTACTGTAGAAAAAAGAAACAGTCACAGATAATAACGAAACAAAAGTGTCAGCACAAACATCTGTTTTTCACTAACTATCCACAATCCGGTGAAACCGGGTGCTATCTGGAATTGTTTTGTACTGTATATTAGTCGTCAACATGCATGAAATTGGCTACCACAGATGACTGTCCAAATCTACCATCAAAACTTAGAACAAACATATATCCAGAAACGTGATGCAGTCGAGTGTTTTGAAGAGCTGCTGAGAGGTGAGCTGATGCTGTACTGTCCTGGTAAAGCATGCCAGATCTTGGCGGTCTCCTGCATCCGGCCTGCAGGGGGATTTGCTCCTTTCAAATAGCATGCATCGTTATTGTTTTGTACATGATTTGCTGTGTTACTGTATTAGCATAATTCCTTTAGTGAATCGGGTGCCGGAACAAAAAGACATTTAGACATTCTAATAAACAACACTATCAGCAGGGGTGACTGTTTATTAAAGTGCTGATTCAGTGGTCTGAAACAGACATATAAGGTCAAACGGTCACGCCTTAGATGTCACGTAATTGCTAATTTAATAATTTTTAATTGCTTTTCTATTAACCAACCAATGTGCATTGAGCTATAGCAGGTGGATCTCAGTCTGTTTGATGTTGTGTGAACGAAGTCAAATCTGAATCCAAACACAACAAAGCTGCTGTCATCTTTGCCGCAGTTCTCTATTGTTTCTCTTTCTTTACCATGCCCACACTTTGATAAACAGCAGATAAACAGATAAACTGTTTCATTAAACTGTACCGCAATTTAATAAAGCTCCTTCAGATCCTTCCAGAAGACCATATATCACATTCATCCTAAAAAATGTAAGCCTGTCAGAGCCGATAAAATAATGTGCCACCTCTCATTGAGATTACATGGAACAGGGCGCCTGTTTTATTGAATTTATAATGATAGTCTGGTATTTGTGCCTTTGTTGAATCATGAACCAGACTAGATATGCTGATGTCATCCTTAGCTTGTTACATTAGTCGTCGCGTCATGCATCACTAAACCTTGTTTACTCGTCATACAACCCCTTCTCGCTCCTTAAGCGTCAAATACCTCAACATCATAAACAGTGGGAGCATTTAGAGTGAGAACCTGATAATCGCAATGGGACAAATTTGAAAACAGAAACCGCAATTGAATAACAAAGAGACAAACAAAAACAGAAAAATGAAAAGTCGTCCACTGCTCGCAGTCTCTCCTACAGCCACCGGTTCACATTTGCATAAAACTGAATGCTGAATGTGAGGGTGTACAGAATTCTCTCTCTACCTGGCCAAACGCTTTCTGCTCTGATTTATCTAATGCGTGTGTCTGGCTAAGTACTTCAGCTGTCTCATTCTGAAAAGTGCAGGGTTCACACAAGCCCCTTATCGGCTGGAAGTGAGAGAAAACGCTTTTCACAGGCTGGCACTGATCACGGAACTGTGGAAAGGACAGCTGCTGGCTGTTGTGAACAGTTTTAATGTGAGTAAAGCAGGTCTGTAGCTAGCCTCTCCTGATGCATTTGGCATTTTTTTATCGCTCCCAGCATGCTATGTGCCGAGCAGGGATGTTTTGTGTGGACTTAAAATCACATCAGACTCATTGTGTCTATACAAGTGGACAGCTGTAGCCTGACTGCACTACAGTTCGGTGGAACATCAGGCATGTTCAGTGTCCTACTGATATCAAGATCCATTTATGGCATTTGGCCTTCATGGGCTGCTATCAAGATATTTCATGATTCCAAATAAAGATATATATCAGCTTAATGTACTTGCAAAAAATGTTTTGTTACTGCAAAGGAACACAGAAATTCAGCCTTACTGAAGAATAAAGGTGTGCATGAATTATTAAAATCACCAATAATGTGTTTTTTAACTTCAAAGCAGGAATATAATCATTTGCAGTCTTTTTTGATAATTCTGAGATATATAAAGAAAATGTAGTATAAAGTTTAACATTGTCCCTTCCATCTGAAAATGTACTAAATAATTCAAAACATGCTTGACCTGAAAAAGGTTAAAGACTCTTCATCTTGAGGTACTGTATTATCATGTTGAGCTGATGTTATCATAAATTAAAAAACATGCAATGACACGAGACGATATAGAAGGTAATCAGTTTTCGTGGTTTGGATGTAATATCCAATGGTTGAAAGTTTGGCTGGATATCATGGACCAGCAAGCCTTCAAAACTTCTGTGCCCAGAACAGTGTTCATTGTCTGCCCACTGTAGGACACACCATGCAAACAGGGTTAAAACAGATTCAATAATAAGCTTACACTGGTATTATACCCTGGCGTGATATTGCTGACGTACTAAGATCAGTTTCTGGTCTTTCTAAACAGAAAATTACTTGAGTTGGAGGATGACACTTGAGCTGATCAATAGCTCTACTAGAATCAATGACCCTGGTCAATGCCATCACGCACACTGAGAGCACAGAGTACCACTCTACTGCACGAGAGCCCAGCATCTATAAGAGCTAAACACTTAGCAACACTCAGAGATAATCAGTGATATATCACCAAACAACTATAGGGTTTTTTCCAGTATAGATGTAAGCTAATCTGAGATGGAAGTGTAACCATAGACAATGATGTTCTCATTGTTACATACAACAAAAACTTGAACTCATATTGCTACCAGTCTGTGTTCCTAATAAATCTAGCATTTAACATACCACTGAAGAATGAAATTGACCAGAAATATTACATGATATTATGTCTAATATAAAAAGACAGCCTCTGAACAGATTCTGTGCATTTCTTTCATTGTTTCTGCCACCAATTATTTTTATTGCATTTTAAAGCGCTATTATTTCATAAATATTCATTTATTTAAACTTGCCACATTCTACAGTGCTGATGAGTGTGGGAGTTCACATGGCTTCAACCACTGTGGCTATAAACAGATTTTAATCCAGAGATGTTTTTGGCATCTGTTGGAAAGGTGAGTAGAGTATCATTAGCCAGTCAGTGTGTGACAGCAGCACAACCTGCATGTTCAGATTCTCATCATTAGTGGCTTACTTGTTAACTGTTTCTGATAATGAGATCTTTTGAGAACTTTTAAAGATGTATCTATATAAGCATCACAAAAGGTGAAAGGGGTACAAATACGGGCACAGCTGTTAGGTATGACCAATTAAAAGTAAATAATATAGGATACACAGTACATATTTAAGCATTGGCTTAACATCTTTTTGTGCAAAACAACATAAAAGGCAAGTAATCCAAAAATTCTCTAAATGTATCTTTGAAAATGCAGTAAGCTTTTCCGGTTCTTTAGTGATCCACAAAGATGTCATTAAACTTTTACTGGAACAAAACATATTTCCATGTAAATTTACAGAATCCATGAGGTTTAAAATTAAAATTGCACATCTCACACCACCCAACAGCTTGTATGTGACTCCCACGATACAAGCACTCCATCACATAAAGATCTGAAACCCTCAAACTGTGTTATATTCTAAACACAGCAGTGTTGACATGTGTTACACTCATCATGTTGATTCTGATCGTCTTGAACCTCACAGAGGTATTTAGAGACAGAAAAGAGAGAGATTTCTTATGAGATGAGAAATACAAGACAAGACATGGAAAAGCACATGGGAAAAGAAGAATATAAAAAAAAACTTCAGACCAAAATATTTGAGAAAATACATCTGTTTTTGTGAGTTTGACAAAGCCCACATGCAGGTTAGTGTTAGTTTCCTGCACATAAATCAATACGCTCACTAGAAAGTGACAGCGCGACTACATATTTTGACTGTGTAATGTTAAGATGAATGCTTATACGTCCTCCAAGATGACTATAAATGTGGGTCCTCTCCTGTACTTTACATTCAAGGCAGGGTATCAGCTGGGACGGGCTATGTTTATTATGATTATACGGTGACAGTGATGTATCCACTATTGGGTATAAATCTTCTCCATCACCAGCACAAAGAGCCCCAGGGACTGAATGCAAATGGCCGCGAATTCGTTTCCAGCACCATTCAGCACAAGTGCTGAGCTCATCAGCAAGCAGGCTCTCGTTACAGAGCGTCGCAGCGGGAAATCACAACAAGAGCGTTGCTTTATATCAGACCCTGACCTCAATGCAAAAGTCGTGGTGAACATAAGCGTATAAAGATGGTTTATGACTGGCTTATGATGGCTGAGTGAGGTTGGTCTGTTTTTGTGCGTTGTTTGTACAATATACTGGATTTGGCGTGTGCTGTCTAAAAGTACTTCGACTGACACTTGCTGTTGTCTTATGCTGTACAGTCCAGCAGCCACAGATGCAAGATGTAGGCTGCCCATGTCCCTGTAAATCTCAACACTCAATTCCAAAAGCGAAACGTTTTGTTTTTCATATAGACGTTTTCAGCCATTTACAACCACTTACGACTTATATTCCCACTGTATACGATTATGAATTAAAAAAATGATAAGTCCCACCTTACCTTTTTCTTTTTTAGCATGTTGTTTTACTCAGAATGGAAGACAATTTCTAGTTCGCAAGTTCAAACTAACATGTAATCAGTTATGATAATGAATGCATATTTTCTGTGTTATGTGAGGGGAGGGCTCTGGGTGGCGGCTATGGGTGATGGAGGGATGCTGTAAAACTGTCATGGGACAGAGGTGAGGGATGATACAGATTTACAGATCTGTTTTTGCGAAGATTGGTTGAAGTACATCATCATGTTTCCTCCCGAATTTTGTTAAATAAACCTAATTTTGGGGCCAGCTCTCCCAAGGAATCGTAGTTTTTAACGATTGACTTTTTTGATTGGCTCTTTTTAATGGAAGGCGGGACTTCCTTCGCTACAGCTGCCATATTGAGCATTGCACTTTCGAGTAATACCACTAAACCGTCTTGTTAATATCAACAGTATTTGCTGAGATGTTTTATAGTATGTGATGTGATGGTGATGAGAAGTTTAAGCACTGACGTGTAAGACGCCTAAGAGAAGAGAATTAGGAGAATTTAAACTCTTATTCTTTGCATAATTTATGTGATATCTTTTTAATTTATCTGCTTGATCTGCAGCACTTGTAACTGTAGCCATTGTTTCTCACTGCACTTTCAATGGAGGGCAAAATCTATTCAAACCCTCCACACACACACACACACACACATACACCATGTCAACAGCAGAACAGTCTCACCATTTGTCCCAGAAAACACGCAGATACCTCAAGTAGGGCATGTCCCAGTTTTACAGCAGGATGTATACTAACATTCCACTTACAGTTTTATGTTAATACTAAGTGGTCATTAAAACTGCATTTTAAGAGTTTAGGAGAAATAAACGGCGCTGGAAGACGTTCTTTGAGATTATCGCATATTTAACACAGCACACCATGACACTCCAGTAAATGGAAAAGAACATGCTGTTGACACAGATTGGCTAGTTGCTTTGTTTTGCTGTTTCGGTTAATTAATGTGGGCCCACACTGTGGTGCATCACATTGGACAAATTGCAGAGATGATTCTGGTGAGAAGTGGATGAATTTACTTTAGGGCCTTCATTTAATGATGATTTGTTTTCAGTGGAGCAGATGTGCTCCCGCATTCTGTTCGCTGGAGCTGTTAGAGAGTCATTTTAGGCGACTCAGTGAGCAACAGCTGTGAAAGCCCCTCCACACTTACACGTTCTCCTGCGCAAACCTATATTTTTCAAGACTTGCATTGTTTACGGTGTTCATTTCAAACTCCAAATCATAAATTAAACGGAAGCTAATTCTTAAATTAAGAATTTTGCCAAACCCTAGAGGATACGTGCTTGTCTTATCTCAAATTTAGGGGGCCAGATTTGATCTTGTGTTGTCTGCATGAGCTCAAAGGCTCAGTGTGGTCACATTTGCTAATGGCTAGGCCATAGCACTAAAAGACAACTTTGTTAAGAAATACTTCTGATAAGTTTATTAAAGTACAGAGACAAATTTCAGTTAACGGAATAAATATTCACAACAGCCAAGAACAAGTTGAGTTGAGCCAGATGAAATAAACAATTAAAACACACGCATGTCACATTATATAACATCCTGCACTCTTTATTTCTAGACACCCCATGTCTAGACAAGTAAAAATGACATGCTGTTAAAGTTTTTAAAATGCAGAACACCAGCAACGGAGGGAATGACAGGCAGATTTCCACAGCGAGAGCGGCGTAACCATGGCGCAAATACAAGTATCAGGCTTAGGAAACAGACAGCCAGAGAATAGCCTGTCAGATACAGCAGCTGTCAGATCCCAGATCAGCTAATTCAAGCACAGGTCACATAGCTACATCAGGTGCTAACACGCTGCACTGCATGAGCTAGACTGTTGCTGGAGGAGAAGTGAAGCTTCATTCTATTAATGAAGTCTCATTAGCATAATCAGCTCAGTTCATTGAGGAGTCAACCTGAGGTTCTGCGAGGAACACGTCAATCACATTTCAGGAGCACAGCCTGAACACATCCACCAAAAGGATTCGTCTGTAAATGTCTCATCCACTTCCAATGTTCTGCTCACTGCTCTTCCTTCCTGTCTTTCCTCCACCAGTCTTCCTCACCCAAAAATGACACGTTTCTGTCAGCATTTACTGGTTGTTCCAAATCCATATGACAGTTTTTCTTTGAAACAAAGGTGATTTTTAAAAATATATCCTCATCCCTTTTTACATACGATGAAGGAGAATAGAAAATGGGCCCGTCAAGCTTTAAAACTGCTAAAAGCATTACAAAAATGAAACAGAATTCTATATGGCGTCGTATTTAAAGTGTTCTGAAGCCATATGAGAGCTTTGTGCGAAAAACAGACGAAACAGACCACTTTAATGGGGCTTTTTTTTGATACTTGAAAGATTTTGTCCACCTTCACTTCAATAATATCAATAGTATTAAAGAGCAGCCACCGGTATATTATTCCAAACATCACCTTTTGTGTTCCTTGAAACAGCATGAGAGTAATTAATTCCTTCTTTATTTTTGAGTAAACTGTTCTTTTACCAACTGATCCATCAATCAATCAAACGTTGTGTTGTAACAAGCATACACAAGCGCCTCCTTCCCTGCCACAACATACGGAGTCTACGTCTTTATTTCATCTGTAAGTTACCACCCCATGACAGCCGCACACCGACAGGCTAAGGTAAGCGGAAAAGTGGGACATGATTGGCGACTGACTATTTGCAGTCTGTCATTGGGGTGACGTTAAAATCCATAGGGAATAAGAGATGCTTCTCACAGCGGCTGGAATTTACCATCGATCGATGCCGAGGGAAATTGGTCCTTAGAGTATGGAGAGCTGGACGAGTTGGAGAAAAGCTGTTTAGTGAAGCCAAAGATTATTTACGGGCAAACATATATCCTGTTTGAAGCCCTCTCGTTCGAGTCCTATAAGCTAAGGTGCATTATTTTGCTATGTAATGCAAACCATGGTTCAGAGAAAGATGAATAAAATGAGAAGTTTTGTGAAGCCAGAGAATCAAAGCGTTTCCGATTCAGAAAATGACCGCCTGACACTTTAACGCTACACACCAAATACCTATCATCTCTGTCCTCAAAGCTGCCCTTCAGCTGGTGTGAAAACGATTAAGCTTGGATGTCCAAAAGCATTCTTTCTCACCCCCTTTTTGGCAGCACAGTGCAATATTACCTTAGAGATACACTCATCTCTTTCTGCATCAAACAGTTCAGCTGTCAGGATGGGCAGTGAATACAGCCCTAATGTGTGACTCTGGCTGTGAAAGTGTGTGAGAGAGAGAGTTTATGTGAGATGTAGAGAGAAATAGAGAGGAGATGGGTTCAAACAGGTGCATAATAGATCCTGTGTGTATCTCAGAATGCATCTGTGTGTGTGCAGCATATGTGTGTATTAAACAAAAAAACGGAGAGCATGAATTCACCTGATGTTTGATATATAACAACTGAATGTGTGTAATACAGAATATGTTCTTCTGCCACGTATGCTACTGTGTGTGTTTGTGTGTGTGGTGAGAGAGGAAGCAGAGTATGGCACACATGCATCTGTAAATCTCACAAGAAAGGAAAAGAGTAGACAACAGTGCTACAGGTCATTGTAGCAACCAACCAGCCTTTAAATAACCACACAGAGTTGACATAAACCGGCAGGCCAGTATGAAGCTGGGGATATCAAAACCCCTATTTTGCATTTCCAAAATTTTACTCCTGATATATGTGAAAAGTTCTGTACTGATCTTGACTGGTCTGACATAGCAGCTGGACTTAATAATGCATGTAACCATGTGATGCGCATAATCCAGCAAGCAGAGAATAAAAAGGGGGCGGGCGTATTCACAAACCACAGAATATTAAAAACGAGCCAATGAATGTGACACGACCACTGGGTTGAAGAGATCTAACAAGTGTGTTCACACAGTGGTGTGTGCATAACCATGCTTGAAATCAATCATCCAGGTAAACAAAGCTCACGCGTTGATGCACAGCTTGACAATGGAAAATGTGAACCTGCCCCATAGTGACCTAAAGAGCCACCACATGCGCCCATCTTATATAACGAAAGCTGATGGAACAGTAAGCTACTTTAAGCATTTAAGCACAATGTCTTTGATAACATAAGGGAACAAAAAGACGAGCCGTTATTGGAATTCAGCTCCTTCCATGCAATGCCGAATGGTTTTCTTCCCACAACACCTGAGTTCAAAGCCACTTTGCTGTGCCTGAAAAGAAAATAAGAAGCTTCTGCTTGGCAAATCAAAGCCCTGGAAGAACATGCTGAGATCACAGGTCTGTGTTTTCTTTGTGAAGGTGGACGATTGAGAAGGTATGGAAGAGAGAGATGGCACAGAAGGGGGCTAACCCCACCAGGGCTTTGATCTGCTAACACATGCCTTTTTACCCATGAAGCAACAGGTCTAAAGGCTTTCCCCCATCTTGTGCTGCTCCATGTGAGGGAACTTCTACTCTCCTTGTAGCCCTGTCAACTCAACTTCATGTCTGCCAAACACATACACACAGAATACAGTGTACACCTGAGGATGAGACCAGCAGTATTGATTGAAACATCAAATGTCCCTTATTATATGATGGTTGGAATTTTTGGCACACCTTGACATGATTTTTCTGTGGATTCAATTGAATAAGGCAATTGCTGTCACAAATAATACTTTCTAAATGGGAATTAACAAATTAGCCAATAAATTAGGCGAGGATAACGCATAAATTGAAAACTGGAGCATAGATCAACTGCTGCATCCAGCATGGGCCGTCTGAGGGACCGTGTTGTATGAACAAGCACTGAAAGCACAAATTTACATAGAAATGCAAACATCACCGTTTAGAGGGTAAACTTTAAAAATACAATATTATCTTATTCAGTAAGTAACCCTCCAGATACTTTACACTGTATAACAGCAAGAGACCAGCATTTTAATAATAATGAAATGTAAGAATACATTTTCTATGAACCATTTTTAAGGACTAAAGTCATGTCATGCTGGGTCCTACTTTTCACACTCGCCAATGGGCAGCACTAGTGATCACTAACAGAAAAGAAGAGAAAGTACATAAATTGAAATGAAGTGCATACTAATTGCAGTAATTGAAACAGAAAGCAATTTACCTTTTATCATTTGTCACAACACTATTCACAAAATTAATTGATTGGTGAGGTGAATTCAATTTGCCATAATGATAGAGTTGTGCTGGCCAAACTTTCCTCTCAGTCCCAAAGTTTGATGTTGCTGAAGAGCCCATCTTAAAAGGACAGTTCACTCAAAAATGAAAATTCTGTTGCCACTCCTCGCCACTCGTTACTCCTCATGTCATTCAGTCTTCTGTAACTCCTTCTATGTAACAGAAAAGGTAGGCAAAATGTTAAAGCTGCCCTCTGCCATACAGTGAAACTCAACAGGGACCCAAGCTGCTCAGACAAAACAAGAAAGAACTTAGTGCACTAGCTGTATGGACTGCATGATTTTGAAGCTAAATAATAGTCGTTGCTTGTGAGGAACACACTGTTGATTAGGTTGCCAACTGGAAATTTGGCTTAGAAGATCTTGCTGTGGTCACCACTTACTTTCACTGTATGTGTACTGTATAAGCAGCTTGGACATTATAGATACAAATAACCACTTCTGTGCTCCACTAAAGAAAGTGTGGATAAACATGAGTAAATAATGCCATTTTAGATTTCCAAGTAAACTATTCCATCAATGGAACAAGCCCATATGTGAAAAACACACAAAAGGTTAAATAAACAATTCATATGGTATACCATCTGATTTCAGGTTGGAGTAATGAATTCATTGCAGTGTTCTGAGGGAAGAGTCACTATATGATACACCAGTCAGATAAAACACAGCACTAACAGCTAATGTGAGAGAGATGCTGCTTTCCACAATCAGATTCACAGATTGTTGACTTCCAATCAATAGCTTTCAATTAATGGCTGTCAAGAACACATCTCAGAGTTGGAAATCAAAAGCTTTTGGGCGCCCGATCACTTGTCATAGACACTATATATTAATGAAAAGATATCTGTCAAGCTTTGAGGTTGCCAGAGTGAGATTTCAAAAATAAAACCTCAAATTAAATGACAAAGTAAGTTAGCTATTAGCTATCAGAGGGAGTCAAAGTCATATTTTGTACAATTAAGCAACCAATTAAATTCCAGATATCTGCCACATGTAAAGGGCACACATCGTATTACAACAACATTTTAAAGTGCTTCAAAAAGCAGAACTATACACTTATAGAGATACACTTAAGAATTGCGAAATGCTTGGTTATATGAAGTGGCTATTCTGGAGGGCCGTCTTTGTGAGATCTTGGCCATCTCATCTCCAGACAGAACAACAACAACAGTGTCCCAAAGGCCAAATTATTCTGCTATTGCTTTGAAGCAAGGGAAGCAATGTGTGGGACATGGATTGATCAAAGCAAGAAGTTCAGGGAGCGCATGAGACCTGAAGCTAGAGAGAAGTCACGGCGACCTCAGTCTGTTTGTTAATAAGCCTGAATTTTGATTAGTGAGGGCAGCAACAACCATAGATTATGCATGACAATATAAGAGCACTAGCTATTTAATAATTTCGTATAATTGGTATCATAAATTGCTTTCAGCTAAAGATGCACAACAAATCAATCATCCATCAGATTAACTGACTGAAATACTGTTTAAAACATAAGGATTTTTAATGTTGGACTGTAGATGTGCATTTTGAAAAATGACATTTGTAAACCAACCCTTTTGATTTTTGGATGCAGTCAGTTTCATGCCCAGCATATAGCTGTGTATGGTTGCAAATATATGTCTCCTTTTGCTTTTGTCCGGTTTCATAAAAAACAGTAAAGTCATTCATAGCCTGAGAAAAAATGCAATCTGGAGAGGAGAGAATTCATTTCCCCATGTATAAGAAGAGAAACACTCCTGGAGAGCCACTGTATATGCAATTTCTTGCCGAGCTTTTGGTAGATTGATGTGCATGGTGAAGATAAAGAGGAATGATGTCACAATGGAGGTTTGATTCTTGCTATGCAATTGTTTACAGTTAGTAAAATGCTAATGCCAACATCTGTAATCTCACATGCATAAGCCAGCTGCCAAGATAATTGCAATGCAAACTCCACAGGGCAATCAGAAATGCCAGTTTTAAGGTGCAGCAGAAGTTTGTTGAATGCAACTTGACAGTAACACAAAATACACTGTATTGCGGTACTGCACTTGTTACATATTTATTGTCCATTTATTGTAAATCTGTTATATAAAGTTATTCGGATTAAATTCAGCATATCAGAGCTTAACATTGCATATTTTACCTTGATAATAAATGTTGGTTGTTTCGTTTCTGCCTCACCACCATGGAAAAATAAATCTAACTTAATTTACATGTTTCATTCTAAGATACAGACACTGTACATAAGATAAATGGGGGAAAAGGCTCAAGGAGAAAAGCAAAGTGAACTTTTAATAAAGTCAGTATACTTTTAAGAGTCAGTGTAACCAGGGCCTCTGGAGATGTCTGGATATATGGACACTCAACATCTTTCTCCTACCAATTATCCATCTATTTAATCATTAATTCCACCAATGTTAGTTGGAGAAGTAGGGCAGGCTTTGCTTTTGTAGCCTCTAGCTACATCTCATCATGACTGGGTCACTCTCTGTGGAACCAGGGTTTTTCTAAAGGAAGGGTCGAGGGCAGTGCCCCCCATGTCAACAAACCGGGACCTCTACTACTACTTTTATAGTTGTAGGCTACAACACCAAATGAGTGTGCTTTTCAGGAGGCTGTTTAAAAGAGCGAATACAATGTTTGTGTATATTCTTCTCAGAGAGTAGGTGAAAACCTCCATTTCCTGAAATTACATATCATTACACAGGGACACAAAAACCTTAATGTCCCCACAAAAACAAGCCAAGCTGTTTTCATGTAAAGCATAAACCTGCTTGTGTACTGTTTATTTTGCTATTTCACTTGCCATGTTTGTGGAGTTTTATCAAGACTGGCTTATATCACAAAGAGACCAAGATTACAATTTTGTTGGTGAAGACACCAAACAGGAAGCAGGCCATTACTCATGCACCTCAGCAACACATTTTTGGACTGGCATGAATTTGGATTGTACAGTATTACTGCAATGTTGCCCTAAGAATACCAGAAAAATTGGTTGCAGTGCCACCTATTGGCCACAAGTCATAAAGCTTTAAATAATGATCACTCTACTTCGATCTTCGAACAACTTTTTGTAAATTCACCACCAGGGGTGTTACAACTCTGCTCAACATTGTGCCACTTGGGTGCATGGCCCCGTCAGTACAGCTTCCAGCTATAAGCAAAATCAATTCTCTTCTCCCCAGTTTCTTTGTATAGTCACATAACATGCTCATTGCAGATGAATTTGGCCACACGTGATGTGAATTCTCCACAGAGATGCTACTTCCTGGACATGAAGGCAATTGGATTAAGACTAATATTAAAAACATTAGGCCTCCAGGTACCATGCAGCTACTGCAAATGTCAAGTGCCATTCTTCAGTTGTTCTGCTTCATAAAAAAACAAAAAACATAAGAACAAGATTCGCACAAAAAGCCGACAGCCACTGCCGACAGTCACAGCTCTGACTAAAAATGTGACACAGGTATTTTCGACTTCTCATCAGAAAGGTAGGTGATGCAGAGGAATGATGGATCATCGCTTGGGTCTCGTGTGGCAGTTGTGCTAGGCTTGTCGCCCAAGGCATGGCCTTCTCTTTCCTCCACGGGGAGTTTGAAGTTATCTTTGACTGTGAAAATAACAGCCATTCTTCTGACCAGCATATGCGTTGAATCAGAAGCTTGTTAAATCATCTCGCTGGAGGAAATCCCACAGGAGATACAGTGATGAGCACTGTGATCCTGTTCTGTGGGGATAGTTAGGGGGTATGCCAGAGCTACCTGCTGCATTCTACCTGCTATGCATGCTTCCCGATGGGCTTCAAGAGCCGTTGCATACACATTCATGAAGGGTGATGTAGGTGCACACACACAATCTCATATTGGCCCAGAGGAACATACTGCGAAGGCAGAGATAAGCCAAGACATCCCAGAATGAAATATTAAATATAGAATATTTAACTCACATGCACATGCAAAGAGTATATAATTACATTCAATTCTTTGCGTTGCATTATACATATATATCTCACTGCTTATGCCCTGGATCAATGTTAAATCAATGTTCAATGTTTAAAGCACCTCTCATCACAATATTAAATATAGATTAAAAAAAATTAAACCCAAAAATGTGTAGTTATTAATTCAAAAACATTTCACTGCTTGAAATTCAGTTATACACAAGAACCGTTTTCATACTACCACCGAGGTCAATGTCTAAGTAATGTTTTTTTGCCATTTTTGATCAGTGTACTTGAAGGTTCTCAAAAAGCTCTTTTAACACAAAGAAGACTATTTAAACACCCTGTATCGCAGTCTAGCAGTCGGGCTCCTTGTTTTCACTGCTTTACAATCACAAAGCTGTCTCCCATTCAAAGCCCGGCTCACCTACATTGTTTTCTAGGATGAGGAAGCTGACAATGTGCAGCACGCTACACTCTGAGAATTATTTCGAGCGGGTGCCGCAAAACCAGGTCTAATGCCAAGCTCCGCTACCTATCGCGTGAAACAAAAAGACAGAACCTGGTTTCCTCTGAGCTGCACGACATCAAACCGAGCTCTGTTTTCTTGCATTCTACAGACCTGTCACTTGAAAACTAGGAGAACTGATACTCTGCACCTGCTGTTGAGGTGACAGCATTAAAACAAGTCTGTTTTTCTCATGCTGAACAAATGCCCTACAGGTCACTCTCCAACCAAGCTCACAGATGATTGGAATTCATGGCATTACTCAAGAGTCAGAGGATAGGAAAAGTGATTATTAGAACACTGTATTCAAAATGCACAATCGCAGAATAAGAGGAATTGGAGGCTGGCAGTGGAGGGCAACACTGGCATTTATGAGGACTTTATATACATAATCGAAGTGTTGGGTCCCTGTATGATACTAGGGTTGTAAAAGGCTAGAGCAACACTAAAAGTTGTAAAAGTTGTAAGCAACACTACCTTTAGAAAGGAATTCAGCAAAGTCTTACTGTTCCACAACATTAGATGACATATGAGATCTGGAAAGTTAGGCTGAAGTTAGCTGTGTAAATGAGTCAAAAGTGAAATGCCATTGTCATGGCACCCAGCACACAACCCACTTTCAGTTAAAAAGGGACAAGAACCGAAACAAAGACACTGTGCAGGCTATAAATGACTAAATATATGCAAGTCATTTATGCAATAAACGACTTATATGTTTATAAATTTCAACAAAAAAATCACAATTCACTATGCAAATAAATAAAAACACTTTTTTACACTAAAGAAGTAGGTGGCATTAGGGGAGGGGTAATCGCATTATAATCTCATAAGTGAATTTTATTGGACAACGTGAGTGAGTGCAGAATGAGTTATCAATATTTCTGCTTAGTATCAGAAAAGAGAAACTGTCAATATAAAATCATATATCTGCTAAAAGTGAATTTTGTTAACAGGAGTACACTAGCATAAAGATGACCTCAGAGCTAATAGACATGGACTACAAGCCACAAAACTCATTTCCGATTTCATTGGGTCTGTGAACAGTTCCGGCTGGATTCACTGCATAAGTTTTGTACCTAGGGTTAGGCTTATTCTTAGCCCACAATATTTGATTACAGTATACAGTGCACGCAGGGCTGCCTGGAAACCACTGTAATGAGCTCTCATGTTTCTCAACCATAGTTCATCATCAGACATCATGCATGTTTCCCTCTTCCTCCCTACCATAAATGGAAGTTTAAATGAAAGTAAACGGCAAACAGCAGGATGTTAGTCAAAAGACAGAATGCTCATTAGCACACACATGGTACAGTGAGCATCCACGTTCAACAGGTCACTGGCCACTTTCTACACCAGCTTGGGTCCTGCCACATGCTGCTTATGGCTATTATGCCAAGACCTTGACACCAACAGTCATAATACAGAGAGAACTTCTATTGCACTAAATGCTCAAAAACAATTCTCCCATATGTGACTTTCATGCGTGCCATTGCAAGTGACAGATTCCCGTGACAGCTCAATATTGTTTTGAAGTTGGTCAGACTGTCAGCTTCTCTCAGCTTCAAAATGCAGAGCGTGTCCAATAACTAGCAGATGCCAGTGTGTATCTGAAGCTGAAATTGATCTCCAGAAGGTCCCAGTACAAACTGATTAACTTGATATGGAGGAGAACTGTGAATCAATGTTAAGGTCATGGAACTAGCTCTACATTAAGTGGACTGGAAAAGTGTTGGCTCAGAAAATTAATGGAAGAGGACGTCTTAAAGGGCATGCAGACACATCCTTTCCTGACCAAACCTCATTTCACCTGGGAGGCACGAGGGCGATTTGAACATTTCAAATCAGGCTTTATGAGTGATAAAATGCAAGTTGCAAGTTGACACTGACATTTAAGTGATAAAAATTACTTTGTAGGATCAAGGAATTTGAGGATTAAGTGAGATGTGTATCTGTGGGGGATGGTATGGTGTATTGGTTAAATATATGGACTAGTAATCAAAAGACTTTAGGTTTAATCCTACGGCTGACACAAGCTATCAGCATTGTGCTTTAGAGTTAGACACCAAACTTTTTGCTCTAGATAACTTTTGCTCTAGGCCCTTTTTTTTAAAAAAAAATTAAGAAACAGGAACATGCTAGCAACACCATATCATGGGTTTGATTCTAGGGAATGCACATGCCGATAAAGTGAATGGCTTTGATTTAATCAGCATATTGTGTATTTAATTCAACTGTATTTGTAATTGATTAACAGCTCAAACAACATCTGCTAAATAAATGACCAATAACTGTGTTAAGGATCAATGTTCATCAGTTTTTATCAGTGTCATCGTTTGGTGTGACAGCAGAAAAACAGTCCTGAATATTTTGTTTGCTTGATTGTGTAACTAAACCCAGTTTTCTGAATGGACTTTTGTGCCTGGAGCAGCTAAAGAATCAAAACAATTTGACCATGATACCCACATCATTTGAAACATCTTGTACTACTCTTCTCCATCCCACTCACTGTGCCCAAGCAATCAGTCCACATATCCCATGCCCCCATATATTTGCATAATTGTTAATATACCTCACGGCACCGCATTAAAATTACCATTCACAAAGGAAACACAAAGCGCTTTCTGAGGCTCCCGCTCTCGTTCCAATAAAGTCCACAGAAAACACAAGACGAGAACAAGAGAGGGAAGGTTCATTTGCATAGTTCAGTCATATCCACAAGGCATTCTATCACTTATTGGCCTAAAAACCACTCCATCTCAGGGATGACTTCATAAAGCTTGTTAGCATCCAATCCACCAGCAAACGAGATGGCCCATCTCTGTTGCTCTTCAGCCTGGTATATCAAAGAATACATTTGCTATCCTTTGAATAGAGGATTGATGTCTTTATGTTGTTTCACCAGAGTCAGCCGTTTCCATCATAGACCCATATTAGACCTATTTGGCTTTTTGTGGATTCACCAATACTGGTTAGTTATTCTGTTACATTAAGCACGGCTCATCAATCCATTCTGTGTTCTGTTGGCTCTCAAAGACCATTCTCTCCCATTATGCTGGCACCTGGGAAACAGCCTCATTCCATATTTTGTAAAGGTTCCAAGGACACTAATTTTCTCTGCCTTCAAGACGTTAAAAATAGCTAAAGGAAATACTGGAACGTGTATACAATTCATACTGTGCTTCACTCTATATGAATAAAAGGATTTTGCTACAGTAATCTGCAAAGAACACAAGGCTATTTGTTGCAAATATTTTCCAGTTGTCTAATAACAAACTTTGATGCATGAATATTTCTGAGCAGGGCAAATCATAAATTAATCATTTTCATTGACTCACGTGTAAACAGGACTAGAATCGGATAGAATAAACAACTTCTATTTATTCCCCAGTGATAGTAAAAACAATTTGTGGCGAGCATGAAGTCCAAAGGTGAACAAGGCAGAAATTCTGTGTTTAAGTGTTATATATCGTGTAACAAAATAATCCAATAAATAGGACAAGCAACATCAAATACATATTAAAACAGAAACTATTTTTTAGGTTAAAATAAAATTTGATTTATAGGAGTTGAGCACAATCCCACCTCCCCTGACTGAGAACAAATCCAAACAGGGAAGAGGAGGAGCTAAACTGAAATGAATGATAATAATGATGGACACAGAAATGAGGTCATAGAGTTAAAGGGACAGAGACACAAAAGGAGAAGACGGACAACAGGTACACAATAAACATATTCCACGTAACTTTACAGAAAAGCGTGCTTATGTGAAACATATATTACACAAGTTCTTTTACTGAAGGTCTGACAAAGGTAATCAATCAAACGTGTCTTGCTTTTTGTTTACATTATAAATGTCTCGAATTTGCGACTATTCAGAAGATCTCATGTACGTGTTTTAGATGGATTTTAAGTATATATAGGTAACATAACACAAGAAAGTGCATAAGGTTACTCAGCCGCAAAACCCGCTCATAATATTATAGTCTGACATCCAGACAGGTTTAAACAAAGTGTGTCACTAATGGAAACACCTCTGCTTCGTTACATACTTTACCACTCAATTTCAACACATTTCCAGAAAAGGACATAAACGTGATGTAAAATAGAAACCTTCATTTAGATTTTCCCTTTTCTAGATTCTGACATTTATTAGCCTTGGTTCTTTCTTAATGGTCCCATAAGAAAATGACAATCGTAAATGAGATCTCTTTAATATCTCTATTGTTTCTGATTGTTTTAATAAGATTACATGAAGATCTTTGCCGAAGTCTCTTGCTTCTCAGACTTTTCTTTGGAGATAAAGCCCCCCGAATAACACAATAGCACTGGAAATAAATAACAACAGGGTTATAAAAAAAAGCAAAAAAACACAGTATTGTGTTCTACTTCATACTAATTCTTTTACATCATATTACCATACTCTCATGTGCTTTATTATTTACGGAGAGGATACAAGAAAAGGAAACATAAGCATTGATGTTCCAACTTCTCTAAAATGAAATACATGCAAAAAACATGCCAGTTATCAATAATGATTATCAGTATATTCCAGAGTCTCATCAATCTTACATCACTGCACGTCATTTGCAGAGTCACTTTATTAGCCACAACGATGACTGTGTCAAACAAAACCGTATCTGCAGTGGGCTACAGCAATGGTTCTCTTCCCAGGTGGTGCGCAACAAGTACAAAAGAGATCAGTGTTCAAAACTATGTCCTTACCTTGCCCTGATTTGCAATGGTAGTTCTCTAGTAATGATTTATAATCTGAGCTGAATTTTGTGGGTAATGTCAGTGTGGCTTAATATAACTTCAACATATGTTAAGAAAAGTACATAAAGTAACCTGCAATTCTATGCTTCAAACAAAGATGATGATAAAGAGGCAAAAGTTATGGATTTCAACTTTGAAACTAATTTTAATATAACTTTTGTGGCATACATGCAATGTACCGCACAACTGTAGTTAGTACTGACAACAGCAAAAGAATTCTGGAAGATCTTGCAGGGCTGTGATTAATCTTACAGCTACAGGTTTATTGAAATGAATCAAAATATGGAATTACATAAATGTTGTGCTTTATTTACTCAGTGTTGAATAACAGGAGGAACATTGCTAATAATTAAAGGTGATATGTGGTCTCAAAACTTTGAGAAACACTGTACCAAAACTGAAATAAAACAACTAAATGCCATGTATGGAATAAATACCAGACTTGACATCCTAAAGAAATACATTATGCATTGTACAGCGAGAAGATTTAAGGCAGGAACCGAAGTGCTTAGAGGTCACCGCCGTTTACTGGCTTATTAGCGACTGTAATGAGCAGGGTAAAGTTCAGCTTGTACATGTTCTCCATCTAGTTAGCACAAGGGAAATATCTTGGGTTAATGAGATGACACCGAGCGAGAGATGAGTTTTTTCCATATTCAGACACTTCAGCCAGAGTCTAACCTGCATTGCAAAAGATTGCAAAAATACTACAGCCTGTATAGCTGGAAACGCAAGTGTGTGGATATAGCACATCAACCCACAGTGCGTGGTGTGTGCGCACAGCTTCTAAGACTTGTAATTCTATATGTGTGGAGCTTACAGCAGAGCGGGGGAAAAATAAGCCACAATTCTCTTAAGGGGGTTAGTTCCAGTTTGTTGTTTTAAGTTGGTTATGCTTTGAGGAAACCAAGCCATTTGCTTGTGGTGAGGGATTCCACTAACAGAATCCTTCACCAAACAAAACTTCAATCAGATAACAAAGAACAACTCCACAATTAAAGTAAAAAAAAACAACAACTTCAAGCTAAGAAACAGAGAAAACAAGGCATACATTATAGCTACTGTACAGTATACCCCTGGTGGTCCATAATCCATAGCCAGAGGGTGCATGAAATAATAATTTGCAATTGTTATTATTAGAACACTTAACCTTGTCATTTTAATGTTTTGGTTTAATAAAACTATGCCAGGGTTGCTACTGCTGAAAGTTTTAAAGAAAACTATTTTTTTTTAATAAAACTGTTGTTGAGTTCAACAACAAGACTATCTGTCATTAAAAGAAAGTATTATTAGTTAATGTGTATTTAGGATACATAAAATGCTAGATTTTAAATTAAACTTAAGAATATGAAGTTTGCCATTGTATTCTATAACATGAAAATTAAATTTGAAAATGTGTTTAAAAGGGCTAGTTGACCCCAAAATAACTTACTGAATTACTGAAAAAAAATGTCATCTACACCTTGGGTGGCCTTAAAGGTGAGTAAATTAAAAGCAAATTTTAGTTTCGGGCTAAACGACCCCTTTAAGAGTTTATGTACAGACAAATGACCAATGGTTGAAACAAGATGTAAATACAATATATATGGTTTATAATATATATAGTTTCCTGACACAGAGGCAAATGAAGTTATATACAGTAGTACTCAAGCAGAGTAGCAGTAACTCCTGCTAAAAGCATGTTCATGGAGTGTTAAAGCAATGGATTATCAGTCCAACAAAACAATCAGGAAGTGCAGATGGGGACGCCCATACATATTCATTCCATTTACCAAATCAGGCAAAATGTGCACAGCTGTTGTTCCAAAATATCTTCATTAAAACAGAAGGCAGACAGCAGTCTCACCCCCCTGCATTACCTAACATCTCTAGATAACTAGTGCAGAGTTTCAGAAGTGATGAATACTCCTGCATGGGTTTGTTACCCATGATGCTTAGCGCAGCCTTCGCTCGCGTGGTTCAGGTTTCGGTCGCCACCCACATCCTGACAGGTGCATTAGGAGGTGAGTGTTGGATGTGTAATTAAATGTGACTCATTTTCTGTCTAGATATGCCACTTATAAATAAAACTGCAGCCTGATTATTTTAATTTACAGGGGGAAGAAATTAAAGAAAAGATTTCAGTATGCCAGAGCCAATGTTCTGAAAGGCCTTCAAAACAGCGAAATGAAAGACATTTTAAAAGATGATTTGGGTTTGTGAAGAAACTGACAAAACATAGCTGGCTAAAGCAATATTACAGAGGTTAATAACATTTGGAAACACGGTTTGTATTCTTTCTTAAAATGATTACACTTATTCACGTTCAGAAACCGGAGGAGAAAAAGAAAACATAAAGTTCAGGGACCCAGGGCCCTAACCAGCGGAGGCCATTGATGTGGAAATAAGTGTGACATCTTTTAATACCATTAAAATGAGGAGACCAGCACAGAATGACACTCTTCCCCAGAGGTGTAGCAGACAATAATTAAAGCTGAAACAGGTAAAAGAGTCCAGAAGCTTCTAGAGAGCAAATTACTGTTCCGTAACCTCGACCTGCTTAGAGCTGGTGTAACAACACAAGACGTCTATCCTTTCAGAACATACCGACTGCATGACTATAACACTGTGTGTAGTGAGATATTACATCGAAAAACAGTGGCACTTTATTGACCTCTGAGGGGAAATGCAGCAACAAAACAGCAGCGGGAGCCTGTGGTACGTACAGTTAACCACAGAATAACAGGCTCCAGTCAATATTTTCCCTCATATATCTACAAAAAAATGATAGGCTATTTAATTCTAAAAATTCTGACTGGATACCTGTGGCCACATTTTCTTTATTAACCTGCCAAGTTTCTACATTGCTTGGCAACAGCAAACAGGTCACAGTTAGAATTATTATTTATATTATTATATTATATTATTAATATTATTTGGCAGAGGATCGGTGTGTTCTAAGACTACAGTATGTTTATTTGTGGGCGGGTTATGTAGTAACACAGTCAGCTACTGTAAGTCATTGTTTGATTCACTAGTTGGTGGAAACACAAGAAGGTTTGAGTTTAGAGGTCCCCTGATCGAGCACCAAGACAACAGTGTCCCTCCAGTGCACTTATCAGCACCAATTTTGTGGAAAATATTAATTGGAACAATGATTTACAAATAACAAATAACAAAAAAATAACAAAAGCTTAAATGCATCAAGCCTTTTGAACATAGTTGAAGCATTAGGTCTGAAAACAGGAAGTTCTAATAAAAAGTATATTTCATTGCTCTGCTGCCATGACAACCTCCCTGTCTACACATAGGGCAGTGGTACAGTACATTAATTATAAGAGGTATAATATCCTTACCTTCTGACATCTTTACGCAAGCCAAAGTCAGAGTATGAGATCATGCACTTTTTTAAATAATGCAGGATGTGAGCTGTATCGAGTTGATTAGCTAATATATTCTACAACGTAAAACATAATTTATTGCCATTCTATCTAACAGGTATGTGTATTAGGGAAGAGGCAATCGAGAAACAATTCAGATGAGAAAATAATACACAGTTTATACACAATACACAAATATTATGAAGCATCCCTTTCGTCTCTCAGGTTCACTGTGTTCTCACTGAGGTCCTAAGATGTGAGGGGTACAGCAAAACACAGGCAAAAATGGCTCCATTTTTAAGTAATACATTCATGTTGCCGTGATTGGCTGATTGCTCTGTCAACAGAATTATGGCCGCCTCAAACCGGATCAAATCGCTGGAAATAAATGTTATAATTGCAAAGTAAACAGTTTATTCACTTGGACATCACCAATTCACCAATCACTTACATCCAAATTAAGATGAATTTAAAATGATTTGAAATGATGATCTGTGAGTAAGCTGTGTTTTAGCAAGCGCTCAGCTTAGGTAAATTAAACGTGCCTCCACGCTTGCAATCTCAATTTCATGAAGTGTTTACTGATGATGGATGATTAATGGTCCAAAAGAAGGTGACTATTCATAACAGCCCAACAACAGTTAGTAGTACTAAATCTAAGGTACATTAAATGAGCTTGCTACTGTATTAATGTTACTTTGGAAGCAATGTAACAATGTTTATAATGCATAAACAGGATGACTTTAAATAAATATAAACATACAAAAGTATTGTTTGCTTGCTGTCAGTGTAAGTTACTGATCCATAAGCATCGAACTAAGGAATTGTAATCATCAAATGGAAATATAATTCAAATACATACATAAATATCATTTATGTATCCATGACACAGGTCTGCCATATGGCACAGGTACACTTAAAAGTAAACATGCTAAAAAGGTCAATTGTAGCAATAACACAGAAGAACCATTTTTGGTTTCCTAAAGAGCCTTTCATTGTGTTAGCTTTTTCTGCAAAATGGCAGTTATTCTTAATAAGTTAGTAAATAATAAGTAAAAAATAATATTTTACTTATTATTAAGTAAAAGAAACTAAATGAAAAACCCATCACATCTTAACACAGACGTATGCCAATGAACTTGTTAAAAATGTTTCTCCTTCTGCAGTAGCAAAAGAAAATAATTAACTCTGAAATTCCGATTACTGTAATGCATCCCAGCCATGCAGTGAATAAAGTGAAGGTCGTTTTCTTTGTGCTTGTTTTTTCTGAGCACTCATGACATTTACTTCCGAAACCTTCACAGGAGTTTTGAGGCACAGCGTGGAGACCAAACAAACACGGAAAGGCTCTTTATTTGGTTTAACCTCCCCAATGCGTTTGCATTAAATAGGTCAAAATCATCCATCTTTCATGGAACCCCATAAAGAATAAAGACCCTTCAAACAGTCGCAGTGTTTGCGCACTCATCGAGCAGCATTTTGAAAGGTTTAAATAAGTAATGGTGTTTTAACATGCATACATTTTCATACTGAATGAATGCATATCTTAATGATTGATTCCTTTTAATCATGGGTTCAGAAGGTGAGGGGAGACCTTCCTGCCCCACAACCAGGAAGGAAGCAGAGTCTTACATCATCACGCACGTCGTCACCCACCCAATCAGTATTCAAAGTCAGTCTCTTACACAGCCGCTGTCGAGAAACTCCACATTTATGGGCCAGACCACCTTCATTGTAAAATTTACATTTTGTGTATTTGTTAATGCATTTGACCTTTTTTTGGGCTCTCTGGCCTAAGTCCAGAAACAAATGATGATTTCTAAAGTTTAAGATCTTATAAAGTTGTGTTGAGGGAGGTCACCCATGCACCTTTGTCCTCACATAAGGACATAACATTGTCCTTTATGCTATTTTTTCTTTCTAATACTTTTTTTTTTTACAAAAATGGACATACTCTGCTGCAGTTTATCTGTAGCTTTAGTAAAAGTACAATTACGTCATTAACAACAGGTGAAGCACTACTGTTATACTACTGTTATTCAAATGATGAAGCGTGTTGGCTTACTATCTTTAACATCTGTCGTTTGTTATACAGTTTTCTTTTGCAATAGTTGACTGAATGCAATGACTGAACTCATAAGGTGCTTGCAAAGCAATCGCAGTATTTTAGCAGCCATTTCTGCTCATGTTGACGGAGACTTCACCTAAGCTGCATCATGAACTTTGCTACCTATTTTTATCTTCATTGCGTTTCTTTAAACACCCTGTATCTCACGTCAGAGACTCCGTTTAGGAGTCGGCTAATTAGCTAATTAGTGTTGGCACATCCAGCAACTTTATATCTGTATCTTTCACTCGTTTTTCCTCGTCTTTTCGCCATCCGCGCATGCTGTCTGAAGCTCAATACAACCTGAGCTGTGTTCTCAGTCTCGCTCACAAAACATATCCATCATCTTGTCTTCGATACAGAAATCCTGTCAGACTTCTTGGGTTATCACAGCAGGCGTGTTCTGTATAGGCAACAAACCTGAGCTTGCCATGAATTCTCTTCTTTTCTGTAGTATTAGCAATTTACAGTTTGAGTGTTTTTTTTCTCAGCTCTACAGCTACCGTCGCCTCCAAACTTGAACTTAAGCTGCTGTACCGACGTTAACTTTACACATAAAGGGAGTTCAATTTAGCGGGCTCAGTAAATGAATCTCAAATCGCTGTGCCCACCTTGCAAATGTTTGGAGTGCTGAAGCTCTCTGGGCTTTTAGAGAGCATTCTCTAAAAGAAAAACACATTAAACTAATTGTAGTTGTTTTTGTCAGAGCAATAAATACAATTCCTTTCTTTGCACAATGTTAGAATGTGCCAAGTTGCCTTGCGCTTTAATTTTTAAAAATTCACAATTTGTCCTCCACAGCTTTTACCACCTTGACAGAGTAATTAACCCCAAAATTACAATTTTGTCATTATTTACTCACTCGTCAGTTTAAAATTCTGCTCCACAGGATAACAGCATTCTGGTCTGAAATGACATGAGGGTAATAGAATTGACAAAATGACAGATTCTGACAATTTTTTCTTTCTTAGGCGAAATTTTACCTTAAAACAGAGAAAATTCAGACACTAAGGTGCAAGTGTACAGCCATAGGGTGGGAAGGTCTGGAGACAATATTAACAGGACCCTTGTCCTAAGGTGAGATTTGTGACCTCAGACACACTATCAAAACACTACAGCATAAATCACGCCCCAACTGAGCCATTTTCCTTCTTCCAATCTCATATCTCCTCCCGCTGGGACATCCTTCACACCGGAATCTGTCTTTTTCCAGCTGCTCTGAAACAGGTTTCGAGGAGGGAGTATTGGTACCTGGGAGTCCCATTAGCCGGATTCCCACGGGTGCTGTCAGTCTCTCCAGGGATTGCGACAAACACAAGCAGTGTTTTATAAAAAATGTTTCCACACTGTCGAACACTGAAAATTGGTTGGTACAAACTGTGCTGTTGGTAAAAACTGTGAATTCATCGCACAAACTAATTTTACTGAGCTTACTGAACTAATTTTACTGAAAGGTCATTAAAGTATTGATGGGAGCTTACCTCTAGTCAGTGACAGAGTGATATCTAACCTTATGGCATGACAAGCATAACCAGATTTTAGGGTTCCCCATCTCCAAAATCACAATTAAACTCCCGGTTATTTCCGAATGCAGAATATGTGCCTACAACTTTAATTACATATGCATGTAAACAGGCCTCCTCTATTGTTATAGGCACAATTCGATGGTATAACAAATCATACTTAAAAGATGCTGTGACAAGAAGCCGTTTTGCATTTTAGTTTGTGCTTTACTTTGCTGTTAGGCCTCGATACACAGCTAACGTCTTTGATTTCACTAATGGCAAAGTGTATAGCTGGCCAAAGGCAAAACAATCCTGATTGTTTTATGCTTAAAATGTGTGTGGGTGCGTATGTGAGCGTGCATGACTGGCAGAGGGAATTGTTTGAGAGAAATAATGTGAAAGTTGGGCATGCATGCAAGGAAGGAAAAAAGAAGGTGTCCGTAATACCAAGAGGAGATGGAAAGAAAATTGCTCAGATAAATAAATGCATACAGTGTTTCTAGAAAGTGCCAAATATGAGGCCGAACAGCGCCACCTAGCATATCTGGCATTACTTGCATTAAAATAAAACATGCCATAAGACTGCCATGGTCAGTATTTTTACTCCTAATTCCAGCCATAAGGCACAATGCACTGAATGCCTGGGGGTATAATCAGACACAATAATGCATATTCAAGTACTGGAGGTGGAAAAGAACATCAGTACAATATTCTGTTTCACTTTTGCTGCTATGCTGAGCGACAACATGAGGAAAATTATTGATGCTTTAGAAATTATTACTGTGCAATGCAATACATTTTGTTGGTATTGAAATTCATTGCAGGTCTAATTCACGAGTCGAATATCGCGACTTATCTAATATTGAGAATTATCTAACGTTTTTTTTCCTTTTGAGGACATACAAATTTAGTTAGAACAGTTGCACATATCACTGTTTGTAATGTGAAATTTAGGGGAACGTTTATTGAAGATATAGACTGGCATGGAAGAAACACAGAATGTTTTACTGACATAACTACGAAAAGCGGAATATACACACATATACATTTTTTCTAGATGGAGAACAAGGCTTCCAGTTGTGTGCACAATATCAGGAGGTCAGTAACGAGAGAAGACTATAAAGAGAGCTTTATAAAGACTATAAAGAGAAATCTAATCCAATTCTAATAGGAATCTAATAGGATACATGTGCTTTGAAAGCAATGTAATGTAAAAGTATCACTTACTTCAGTCAAGTAAAATGTGTAATGAATCACAACATATAGCTTTACATAGAAAGAATTGCAATATGGATCATCATACAATCCAGTCAATGTGACAATAATGGAATGGGGTATCCCAGGGGAATTCTGGGAATATCCCTCAGTCACTTAGTGCCTACAAGGCTTTCAACCATGAGTGGGTTTCTGTGCAATGTCACTGACACAGCTTATGAGAAGTGGCTGCAGACTCTCTAGCTTATTACACAGGATCTTAAGGTTCAGAATGAAGTTGGGAGGCCAGAGAAAAGTTGGAACTCAACCAAACACCAGAAGCTTTCTCTGTTATTGTAAGCAGGAAGTGAGAAAGCAGGAACGCAACTCAGATGCGACAGGCAGAATGTTTTAAGTGGCCTGGCTGATATGTGATGATAAATGACTCCAAAAGCCTGTGACTGATGCGCTTGACAAACAGAGATAGCACATTAGACAGGAAGTGCTAGTAAGAAACCATGTTGAATTTTAAAAAATGGTAAATTTAATAAAAGTAAAGATTAAAAACCCCTATACATGATCGTGAAAACGTAAGGAATATTGCTATGAATAAAAAACTGAACAAATAGCTAAGCTAAAACCTTCATGAATGCATATGTACTGTGACTGTGTGAGAGTCTGTAGGCAGGTCCAGAAGGACGCTGATGGGGCTGATACTCTGCATCTGGAGGCTGTTTGGGTCTGTCAGCATTCTTCTTAAAGTTCTGGTAATGAACAGAGCCACTGTCATTGGAATGATGAAAAGTTGACAGGCCTTTTCATCAACATGGAGCACTATTAAACCGTCTACAAATAACACAGCCACACCAGTAATATCTACCAATGAGACTGTCTGAGATTTATCCCATAAATAGCACCATTCAATACATAGCAAGTACGAAAAGCAACAGGTAGCATGGTAATAACATTGTGACATTTTTTTTAAAAATGGTGCTTTCAAAATCCATCTGTTTTCTGTTTAACTTTTCACATCTACTACAACATCCCTTAGACTCCATTCTACATTTACCCAATATTGCCTTAGTATAGAGGACATTTTTTAATTAGAAAAAACAACATTGTTATGACACTGCGTTGGTTTGTTTTGATAGAACTCATCATAAAATATAATTGTGCCTTGTAACAGGTGTATGTAAAAGCTATAAACAGAGTTTTATCTCAGCATAAATCTGAATGTCTGAGTGACAATTTACACTATTTATAACGGCAAGTTAAACTATTTATGCCTCTCAGAACTTATTTCAAAACTCCACGCAGTGTATAAAGTGACTTCCTCTGATCGTATATTCTGCCTAGAATGTGGCATATTTTATTTGCAACTTTTGATACAATCATTGCAAAAACAGAATGTCTTATAAACACTCTTTATTCTTGTAAAAATTAAAAACCTGAGACCACATAAAGGCGGGTCATAATGTGTGTTTATCATCTTCAGGTTTTATCAAGTCAAGTCAAGTCAAGTTGAGCTTTATTGTCATTCCGCTATATGTGGGGACATACAGTGGAACGAAATGTCGTGCCTCACAGGACCACGGTGCTACATAAATACAGACATACAACAATGACGTGAAACAGTATAAATCTAAACACAAATGCTAACAGAATTGGATTATAAATATACTATATATATATAAAGTTGCCTATACATAAACTATTTAAATACAAACTATACAAATGTTCCACATAAATATAAGTCAAGCACTGTTCCTGGCTGGAGAACAGTACAAGATGATCTGTAGTGCATGGGCTTGTAAACATACATGAGTCTTTTTTGTGGGATTATGTACCCTCAGTCGTAAAAAGTGTCTAGTGCACATAGAGGAGAGTGTGTTTCTACAGGTGGTCTGTGCGGCCTACTCACCTGTGTGTAGCACACTCAGAATTGCACAAGGAGAACTTGGCAGTGCAGTCATGGGTCAGCAGTGTGAAGAGCAGCGGGCTGAGCACACAGCCTTGTGGAGCACCTGTGCTCAGTGTGGTAGTGCTCGAGGTGTTGTGGCCGACACGGACTGACTGGGGTCTTTCAGTTAAAAAGTCCAGAATCCAGTTACAGAGAGAGTTGTTAAGGCCCAGCAGGTGTAATTTATTAATGAGCTGTTGTGGGATTATTGTGTTGAATGCTGAGCTGAAGTCAATGAACAGCATTCTTACATAAGTGTTCTTCTGGTCTAAGTGGGTAAGAGCCAGGTGGAGGGTGGAGGAAATTGCATCATCCGTAGAGCGGTTTGGACGGTATGCAAACTGGAGCGGGTCGAGTGTGTTGGGGAGGCTGGTTTTTATGTGATTCATGACTAATCTCTCAAAGCACTTCATCATGATTGGAGTCAGTGCTATGGGACGATAGTCATTCAGACAGGACACAGGTGATTTCTTAGGGTACCGGTATGATGGTTGTGGACTTGAGACACATGGGGACGACTGCCTGGCTCAGCGAGATGTTGAAGATATCTGTTAGGACATCTGTCAGCTGTGCAGCACAGTCTCTCAGTACACGGCCAGGTATGTTGTCAGGACCCGTAGCCTTGCGTGGGTTAATCCTAGACAGGGTCTTCCTCACTACGGCTGGAGACAGACAGAGCGCCTGGTCGGTGGGAGGTGTGGGCAGTTTTTGTGCAGGTGTGTCATTCTGCATTTCAAACCGTGAATAAAACTGGTTAAGTGCATCTGGAAGGGATGTGTCGTCATCACAGGCCTGTGGCAGGGGCTTGTAGTCAGTGATGGTCTGAATGCCTCGCCACAGGCTCCGTGAGTCTCTGCTGTCTGTGAAGTGGTTATTGATTTTTGTGCATATGAGCGTTTTGCATTCTTGATGCCACAGGACAGGCTGGCTCTTGCTGTTTTTAGGGCTGCTTTATCTCCTGATCTGAATGCCTCATCTCTGGTCTTTAGCAGCCCACGAACCTTTGCCGTCATCCACGGCTTCTGGTTGGCACGTGTGGTGATGGTCTTTGTTACTGTCACATCATCAATGCACTTCTTGATATATGCACTCACTGTTTCAGTGTACTCATGCAGGTCGGTGCTGTTGTTGTAGGTGGCTGCTTCTTTAAACATGCTCCAGTCTGTAGTCTGAAAGCAGTCCTGCAGTGCTGAGGTAGCATCATCCGGCCAGACTGTGATGAGTTTTGAACCGGTTTGGTGATTTTCAGCAGTGGATTGTATGCTGGGATTAGCATAACAGAGATGTGATCGGAGTACCCGAGGTGGGGGCGGGGTTCAGCCCTGTACGCGTCTTTCTGTGTTGTGTAAACAAAGTCCAGTGTGTTATTTCCCCTTGTAGCGAAGTTCACATGTTGGTAGAACTTTGGCAAGACTGTCTTTAAGTTTGCGTGGTTAAAATCTCCGGCTATGATGAAAAAGCCGTCGGGGTTGTTTGTTTGTTGATCGCTGATGGCGCTGTACAGCTCGCGAAGCGCGTCTGTTAAACTGTAAATGTCTATTCTGTTTTCATGTTTCTTTTATTTAGTTAGTCTAACATTTAGTGAATACATCTTTAAACATATGCAAAGAAAGGCACAGGTCTGGCAGACGCAGTCTTTAGCCTTTATCAAGCACTTTTAAACTGAAACATACACTCATATATCAGGAGATATATATGTAAATTACTGCTGAGGTATGGGCAGAACCTGCACCTTTAAATGTAGAGCAGGTGATATCAGCTATATCTTCAGGTGTTCTCATGGCTCATGGAGGTTTATGAATGAGGTTCAGGTCAGAGGTCAGAGGCATAGGCAAAAAATCTGTCACTTTATAGGCCAGCTCAATGTTATGGGCCTCTCAGAACACTGCGCATGTACTTCACAGGACAATGAGGTTCAGCCAGTGGGGTGACACAATTCACGTAAACGATTCATGAGACACGAGCCATTCACACCACAGCAATGACAATGCATAAAAGAGGCAATTGCTAGCTATAGTCCATCAACGCACCCTGACAGAGGCCAAATCTTTTAATGGATGTTAATGAAAAGTGGCACAAGATCACCTCTCCTCCAGCTTGAATGGTCACTCCAGTTATTAATATATGCATTTTTATGTAAAGCGCTTTACAGGACGTGTGCATCTGGATGAAACACCAGCAGTTTTATTGCACCAAAACGCCCACCACTTACCAGCTATCAGAGAGCCATGCAGCCAATTACAGGGAAATTATCAAAAGGTCATGATAGATGGATAGGAAATTTGGCCAGGGCACCAAGGTTCCACCTCTGCTCTTTATCAGGAAACACCCTGGGGTTTTTAATGACCACAGAGATTCAGGACCTTAGTTTAATATCTAGTGTGAAGGACGGAGCATTAAGGCCACAAACCTGGCTATTTTTCAAAAGTACTTAAAGAAATTGTTAGAGGGCCATAATCGATACGTCATAATCATAGTCGGAACCAAAACTGTTACATTTTTTACGATAAACACCATCCTTAAAGAGGTAATAACAAAATAAGTTACGTGCATTGTGGAAAGTTTGAAGAACACCAACACCATGAGGCCAGAATATTTTTCAGAGGCATTCTTGCCATTCTTCTATTTAAGAAGACATTATGCATGCAAATACAATTTGGGTGCATCAATAAAAAAGGATGGAAACAATAAGGTGCAATAGGCACAACCTGTTCCTCAACAAGGACCACTGGCCATGCTTTCAGTGTCCTCCATCCATTGACCCAGTGCTTCTGTGGTTGTAGCTGGTGCCAGAACAAGAATTAGTAATCAGTATGGAAAAGAAATAAACAATAAACAATAAAGTATGTTTCCCCATAACCAGGCTTATATAAACCATTAGCCGTTCACATTTACTATGACTCACATTCTTATTCACCAATAATGATGATCTCAATTACACCCATGCCGCCCATGATACATGCATGTGGTCAGGTACTTTCAGCTGATTACCATATCTGACAATACAAGCCATAGTGACGCATGTTATTCTGTCCTCTTCACTTGTGCAAATGAGGCCTTTCTTCTCCATCCTTGATAGTGTCTGTAATCAAGCCACAATAATAGCTGTATCTCCGTGCGATTACGTCTGCAGCCGGAGTTAACGCTTCCTGTTTGCACACTGATGTTGATAGTCAACAGAACTCCAGAATGGCACAACGCTCATTCCCACAATTTAAAAAAGCAAACTAATCACCAGAGCTAATGCGCTTGTATCAGTGTCAGTATACTCATATTCTGCTTGCAGGGAACCCATTAATTTACCAGTTGCCTTGAGTGGCCTTTGAATAGACTCAGATTAGTCCTGTGTGTTTGAGGGCCGCCTTTATCCTTGTCATCCACAATACTTGTTTGATTGCGGTTTCAATTCTGACAAGCCATTTAATGCGACACTGATTTAGTGACTTCCTGAAACTTCTGGATCTCTCCTCCAATCGCTGCACTCTACAATAAACGATGTTGTTAGTTTAAATGCATTTCCCAGTGAGTACTAAACGGTGATATTGATGTTTTATTGATTTAGTAGCGGAGTAGCCCTTATACATGCTACAAGTGAAGTATAAGTGAATGTTTAATTTTTAGCTATAAAAATCTCTGTTTCACATACAATCAGATCATGCATTTCAAATTTCCCTTTGGCTGTTTTTAATCAGCTATCGACATCCGAATTGCAAATTTATACTTTTTTTTATTATTTTGGTTAATTGGTCAAACAGGTAAACAAAAGAATAACAGATAACCTAGAACATCTTTTCTTAATAGGGGGCTTCAACAAACTTTCAGGAGGTCTCAAGATGAATTAAAATGATTTAAAATAAGACAAAACAAGCCTTAAGATGAGCTAAAATAACTAAAAGTAAAGATATTTCTTAGAGTCTAGATATATTGAGTACAAATAGACATATTGGGTACAAATTGTTCAAATATGCCCAAATATAGTGGACAATGGGGACCCTTGAGGTAAAGTTGCCCTACAACCAAAAACAAACCTGCCTCCTATCATGTCTTTTTTAACAAAGGTCAATGACAAAAGTTCAACATCTTTGTATGCATCTTGTGACTAGCTTAAATGTATCAAGCTACTACTCCCAAACAACTTAGCTATTCTTTCTGTAGGGTAGTTGGTAGCAAGTTCTGTTTTGAGTATGTTAGCCAATACAGCTCCTTCCCACCTCCTTCCTCTGTCACACCGACTGAGACTGTGAGTAATATGCACATCATCTCTCTGTGGAATCGGACCCAGTGTCCTCTCATGGAGGACGCATGTGATTGATTGGATTGAGGCAAATTTTTGTCAGTTTGCCGTGCTTAAGAAGATAAGGCTGCTAATAAATTCCCCCCCGGTAGCCTCTGACACGTGTCAGCTGGTGAGCTCTTATAAAGCATGATGTCGGCCAGAGGCAGATAAAGCACACCACCCAAATTCCCCTGTGTCCCCCCTCCCATTGTCCCACTAGAACTGGGACCAGCCCGCTGGGTGTGGGGAAGATGAGGATATGCTTGTGTGTATGCGTCAGACCGTTACTTCATAGTGCATGATGATAGTAATAGGAGCGTGACGGAGAAATAAACAGGACGAGGAAGAGACAGAACCTGTTTACACCTGGTTCCAACATCCATTTTATGTAATCCATATAATGCTAATAACAGGGCCAAAACTGGTTTGGGAAATGCATGGGATTGCTCTGCATGTGTAGTGTAAACGTTTAAGTGTCCTAATTCATCCCAAACAATAAAACAAGACCTGGCAAAAATGGTTTAAACTTTGATGGTTACGTGTTTCTGTTTTCACACAAAACTGTCATTCCAAAATTTGAAAAAGCCTAACTATGTATACTAAAAGGTTCATTTTGTTGGGCTCTGTACAAAACATTTAATATCCACAGAACCTTTCTGTTACACAATTGGTTCTTTGTAGTAGCAAGAGGTTCTACAGATTATACAAAGGTAAGAAAGAAATGGTTCATTTAGGAACCTTTGACTAAAATGTTCTTTGAAGAAACACATATTTCTGATCTATGCCACTGCTGTGAAGAACCCTTTTTAACACCTTTATTTTTAAGAGTTTAGAAGACGTTACAGAACATCTCTGGCTTGTCTGACATCAGCATGCAGGAACACAGTAGATTGTGGAAAGCACACAGAACTATAAGCTCACCTATAACAACTATAAGCAATTTGCTCGAAATGAAAATTTGAAAGTATTCTCGGAAGCAATAGAGCCGTTTTTCGTACCGTTCCACGCTTTTTAAACATGCACTAACACTTTGATGTCGTAAGTGATGTATGTACTAACAACCACCAGGTGTGAACGGGCCCAGAGAAAGATGCCGCCACCACGTTCCGCCTCTTCACCATTCAAGTCTCCTCCAGCGGGTGTACATGGCAGATGAGGAAAGCTGGGAGAAAGGGAGAATTACATTATTGGCAAAGTGTCATGATAAATTGATTTTCTCAATTAAAGCCGGGACAATAGACAAGGAAAAACAGGTTGGTCGTTTCTCCCTGTAAATGGGGCCATTTTCCTTTTTCCTTCACAGATCAGCGGAAAAGAGTCATTAGAGTCCACAGGGTGAGAAAGAGAGAGAGAAAGAGAGAGAGAATCTTTTGAAGCACACAAGAGGACAGCAGTGTCCCAACCCCAGCCTCACATTCTTGCCTCACATGCAAGTCTCCACAGTCACATGCAGCAGATCCTTCATTTGAGCAGCCGTCCGTTCCCCCCGACTCCGAGCGGGCTTTGACATTGGCACATTTATGACTGCACCTGACCACATCATCAATCAACAGCGGCCGCAAGTTCAGCCTTCGCCTCATTTCTAATTTCGTCTAGGATAAATGTTTAAAGCAAATGACGAATGATACGGGAATGAATCCATTTCCCACTGAAGAATCTGAAATTAATTAGTGCCTTTGGTTTAATTTATTCCTTTCGTGTGCCATTAAGAACGAGAACTCGAACAGTGTTAAGACTTAAGAAAAGGACGTCGACCATTTTCCATTGGCGTGGTAATTAAAATGAAACATTCAAGACTGTGATACCTGATTAAAGCCTGATTAATCACTCTTCTTTGAAACTGAAATGTTTTAAAATTAATTAACTAGTGCTTTATTGTTCGGTCAAAATGATATTTGTAGTTATTTTTAATGGCTCTGTCTTAAATAACATCTCAGTTATGTAAACTGTTAATGAAGTCAACTTAATAGAACAGACTAAATGGTTTGCAATTTTAGGAAGGGACTATTTCTTGCTTAATAGGATGTCATTCGCACCCTTAATTTACTGTCTTTAAATGGAAAACAGAGTGTGCTTTCTGTACTTCAAAAATTAATTAACAATCACAATACAAATGAAAGAAATTCAAATAGTTTAACACTTAAATCTGGCGATAATTAACTAATTAAAAATAATTAAAGAATATAATTCAAATTAAAATAATAATTCAAAATATACAAAGTAAAGTGAAAATGATCTGCATTCAGCAGTTCACAATTACACAGAAGCACTATCACAGTAATCTGAACTTCTTCATAAAGTTTGCAGAGCATAATGAAAGCCAGCACAATAAGTGCTTGTAATGCACTTATTTATGCATAAATAAAACAATGTGCATGTCAAACATATTGATTTGAGTAAATATAAAAAAAAATAATAAAGTCACGATCTGCAGGAAAGTATTGGCTCGTCCACTGCAGCCTCACCAATGGTCTCTTGGGAGGATCTTGAAGCTGTTTATACTAAGTCAATAGTCTAGCTTCAAAGTGCTTTGCAGTGTAGTTTGTAGTTTAAACAGAGATTTAAAATTATTATCAGTCTCCATAAAAGGCTAGTTTATGCTTGCCAAAGTTCAAAAACCAAAGACCTGGGACCAATATTTAAACTGGATCAATATTTTAACTTGCTTTCTGTCCAACATCCACTAAAATCCTGACATTAAATCAGGCCTTGTGTAATTCTTCAACAAAAAAATCCCTATTTTTCCACCTTTGTTTCAGAGATAAATGCTTCATGCCTCAGACTAAATGTATAGCTTGACAGAAATACACTCATATTAATTCTTTAATCACGATGTGAGGCGAGCTACTACATTTCTGACGAGTGCACGCAAGACCACAGAAAATCACTAGCAAACAAAAAACACATTTCTTAACTTTGCAGCAGTCATTTATTCTTCTTAGCAGTGTGTCAAAATCGATCAAAATCGCTTTCATTATATATACACACAAACACGCAGAGACCAAAGATAAACTAATCCATCAGGATTATGACAAAGCCTTACAAAGCATTTCACAACTAATTACATGCTAATTGAGTTTCTTATTTTTGCTTATTCAGTTTTGGATTGTATTGTTTACCTTTGCATTCCACTGCAAACAAAGAGAAACATTTCTCCATAATATAAACTGGAGTGTGAGTTTTTGAGACTATCAAACACAAAGCTGCTTTCTCATTAGCAGAAGAAAAAGAACATGCTGAACAGCTGTGCCACCTTTGCGTGTGATTTTTCAGCGCCAAAACCTGATTCACTAGTCACAAAATCCAAGTTAACCCAGCGCTAAATGCAATGAGTAACAAGATTGGTAATATTTAAAGCAAGTCATTTTTTTCAAAACAAACACGCCTGATTTCTGCATATCTAAGATTGTTAAAGATTGCGTCTTATCTAACATTCTAGAACAAATTCACGTGCTACATTTGCGTCATTATTCAACTTTATTATATCTCCTTTATTATGAATCCTTCGGCGGTGCTAAAGCAATGCAGACAACATACACAAATACTACAAAATGCAAAGCCAGAATGACTGTGATATCTTGAATAGGTACTAAAACCGCAAAGAGACAAACTTAGAGTAAAGAATTAGACACCAATGCTTGTGAATTTCAATTTCTGGTATTACAGGAGAGAAACGAGATGAAATGTTGATTCATTCATTCTAGATTTGACATGATTGATATGGCAATTTACTCAGATACCTTCATCTCTCTCGCTTTGTCCTATCGATTTCTGCAGCTCAAAATGGTCTTTTGAAGGCACGGTTGTAATTTACCTCTACAAATCTTTTACTTAAATTGTCATTTGGAGAATAAGAGATTCAGAGAAGGCTGGAAACTTTGATCGTAATGCAGATAAATTTTCCAAAAATGTGACTGTAAGGAATGGTTTGCTATTATGAGGTAGATATAATGAGTAGCCCATGTGACTAAATGGACAGAGAAAAAGGATGAGAAAATTAACAGCTCAAACAGCCCATTCAGTGTTAATTTGGACCTGTCAATCACAGCGATGACTGTATATATGTGTGTGTGTATACAGTGCCCTTCATAAGTACCGAGACAGCATAGGGAAATTTGCTTTGTTTGCTGTTAAGTCAAAAAATCTTTTAGGATTAAAAGATGAATATGAGGCAAATGTACAGCATGTCACAATAACAAGTGTGGCTTTCTAACCATTAGGCCACAAATGCCCCCTTTTATTAATTATTATTCAGGTAGTCACACACAGGTATGTGAAGCTTGACTGCTCTGATGAAACAGCATGAAAAATAGGTCTAGAGAGCATTTACAGTAGCTGTTTGCAAAATTGTGATATTATCTCTTGTGTATGTACTCCATGAAGTGCATGGAAAATAGGATTTTGATAAGAAGCGGGCACCTAGCCAAGCTGGCCTGATACATTTACACTGTCAAGTTAGGCTAGAATAGTACACCTATATTTCATTTTAAGGAACAAAATTCTACCCTAAACATGGTTAACGTTCCCTATGTTAAATAAAACGTTAAAAATAATGTTAAAAAATAAAAACAATTGAAATAAACTTAAACTGGTTTCTTGGCCTTACATTGAAACCTCTATTTAAAGTAACTGACACATCCAGTGAATTCTAAACCTGGAAGTGTATAAAAAATGGGGCAGGATAAAAACTGCTGTCAACAATAGAAACAAAACTCTATGATTACCAATTGACCACCATTGGATGTCCAGGCTGGAGAAATGCACTTGGGCTCAGAGGCAACCCAAATAAAACTCTAAAAACGATGTGGACCCTTTGATAAGTGCTCAGCTGGGATGCGACTGTCATGAAGATGAATACCTAGTGTGGAGGAGGGCTTCCATTAATATAACAACCTCACCGGTGGCTGTCTGAAAGATTGCGGAAAGTTTTTGGGCAGAGAGGCAGTGCTTGCTCTCCTCCCGCAGCGTGATTAAGTCTCTCTTATGGTTTACGAAGAGCCTCCAGCTTAGCTAATAAATTGAGGTCTCAGGAGACAGTTACAAAGACACAGTTAACTGCTGGAGTGCCTTGCTTGTTATGTGCCACAGAGCTTCATACGGAGAAGCTATTTTATCTTCAAACAGACAATTTTCCTGGCATTGTCAAGTCGGTGATTAATCCTAGCTGAAATGTGAAGCTGAATAATTAAAATGTAATGATAAGGTTTTCTGAAAAAGCTGCAATATTGGATAAAATATAGATATTAGAAGTATCCTGACCTTCATTGAATCTGTTTATTTCAATAGTTTTGCAATTTCTGTGGTAATTTAGAAGGAAATTGCATACTTGTATTGTAATTCGCCCACCACTTGAATTTGTATTTTCTTCTAGCACATCTAGTACTTAAAATCACCTCAAGAATTTCAGTGCTTAAATTACTTCTGTGATTTGTGCAAATGACAATACAGAACTTTGACTACATTGTGTGGGAAAATTTGAAGTAATATACTTATTGGTAGCTGAAAGCATTATCGAAATAGCAAGGATGTTTCATAAATGAACAACGTGGATGTAAAGAAATTTGTAAATGACTGATTTCCACAGAACACGACCAGCCATTACAAATTTGGTCTGGGCCCTTGCACAAGAGCTGCACAACACTAAATCTGCCAACAAACAGTTTCCAACACAAGGACACACACTTGGTGCTTTCGAAAGAAACGCTGTTCTCTATATGATGTATTGAATCAAGGAAAGAAAAAACTTAAGAAATTGCATTTTGAAAAACTGCATTCAATTCACATCTGGCTAGCCAATCATAAGCAAGATGGGACAAGGTACAAAAAATGGCCAAAATACTGTCCACTGCATTATTAATATGTAAGTGTGTATTGACTACCCTCCTCTAACCTTCTGCTGCATTTGAAAACTTTGTGTTTATTGAAGCCATGCCCTGTCTGGAAACAGTTACCTGAACAAAATATTCTACTTATTGCTTTGCATATACAGAAGGCCTGAGATCCAGGTCCAAATGTATTTTTATTTTAAATGCATAGTTCCAGCTTTAAAATCTGATTCGATGAGCTTCCATCAAAGCTTTTGTAAGGTAGCAGATGCGACCAGATGGGGCTTCACCATCCTATACTAATGCCCAAGGTTGCCTGACAACAGTAAAAAGCCTATAGTTAGCCTAATAAATTACATTACTTGGCAGAAGAATTGTTTATTGTAATTATTATTACTAGTAAATGTTGTTTTTATTGAACATGATGTTTTCATCATATTGCTGTTGCCACTGTTTTACAAAAGCAATAAGCCACCGAGGTTGTGCATTAAAATAAATTTACCACGGCCTTTGTGGCTTACTGCAGCTTTAATATTTCAGATAAATGAACCCACAGCGCCTGTCACAATGTTATCATCATGTCCTGGTTTTCCTAACAAACAAGCTGTCCTCTTCCTTTCTAATAATCTCTAGCCACTTCTGTTCGCTCCTAGAAAACAAGTGTCTTGAGGCTCCCATCGGCCTAAATGCAGATTCAAAGCCAGCAATGCAGGCTTGAGTTCTCTGACCAGTGCTATGAAAGGAGCTAATTTTTTCTAATCATCCGCTCTGCTACACGACAGGCCTTAAGCCATCACAGACCTTGGAGTCCCGCAGAACTTTGAAGTATGTGAGAAGCCGCAGGACAGGGCTAGGGTTCCTAATTAAACAGAAGACACAAAGGCAGTATCAAACCTACTTTAATAAAGCCACGCATGAAGGAGCCACAACGACTTGTTGAACGCAGCTAGATCTGCCAGGTTTTTTTTGTGTGCTGAAGAGCACACTGTCAGCTCGCTTGAGTAATGATAAGAGCAGCAGGGTTAGTTTGGTGAGGCGAGTTATGTTTGGGTTCTGGTGGTCACAGCTCTGATGAGCTGTTTCAATATGTAAATGAGTCATGGCATCAGGCTGTGATGTGCAGTGACGTGGTCCAGACTCTCAGGTTCTCACTGTCACACATTCATCTATGCAGATTCATCTATACACACACCCAGTCGCATGGTCTTCCTATAGCTCAGCGGACAGAGGAACGTCATGGGTTTCGTTCCCAGAGAACAAACAGATATTCTATATATACAGAACGAGAGAGAGAGACAGGCAGACAAACGGGTTACAATACATTGTATATGCTTACAATGTATGTATACACACACACACAAATGCATAAATGTGGATGCAGGAAATGGGGGGCTCTGAAAATGTTCCTATAAATATGCTTAGAGCATTAAAGCTAAACACAGTGACACTGGGTGAAGCGCATCTCCAGAGTCAGCTGGCTGTTAGCCCGGCTTAGAGAGTCTTTCATCCATCATGGCTGGTCTGAGAAGACACATGTGGAGAGAACAGAAATCTAAAGACTGTGAACATCCGCTGATCAAATCACACTGCATCTATGAGACATGCACAACAGCAGAAAACATCTATTTGAAATGTAGGTTGAAACATACAATGCACCTTTGCTTTGATTGATTGATTCTTGAGTTTTAGAAGCTACAGGCCAAATCCATATTTTTGCAAAAAAACTTGGTTAAGAAGCAAGATCAGTTTAAAGCAACCCTCACTGGTAATTATATACAGGTTTATATTTATCTGAAATACTTCATAACCCAATACTTTATAATATTACATTTTATAACAATATATAATGTTTGCTTAAGGTGCTCTGTTATCTTAGACTGTGCACAAAATGTATAAACAATATTTTTTTCAACACACACACATACAACAGACATCTAGCGAATATTCATAAAATTGTTTAATTTGGTGTTCATTTCTGTTTTCTCACATATCGCTTACCGCACCTTTAAGGTACCAATTTGTTTAAGGAACAAAAAAGTTTTAAAAAATTATCCAGAACTGCATACTTTATTTTGTTTTATGAGTTATTTACATTTAGCTGTTTTTCATTACTGTTTATTTACTCTTTTGTGTTGTTTTTGCCCCTGGTGCCTGGTGGTGAAAATGACCCTGGTGAGGGAAGGGGGAGAGTCTCCACTCTGTGGGTCAATGCAGTTTTACAATACACACCCTCCCTGAGGTCTTTAAGGGTGAAAAAAACAGCAAGAGAAAGCATTTGTGTCACTAAACATGGCTATAATAGAGGCCATGGATCAGCGGCTGTTTTCCTCTGCCGTGCCGATGCGACATCACATTCCACTCACCCTGCATTTTATCTGCACTTTTATTTCGCTTTATTGGACATGGCGGCAACAAAATGCACCGCTCTAACAATGCCACGTTAGAATTATTTCACCCAATGCCACTTTGTCATGTACCTGACGTTTTTTATATTGTTCACTGTCCTTTCTTTGTCTTATCAAAACCAGTTTACTCCATACCTCATCTTAAGTCTGGAGGAGCAGCAGACACATTATTCGAAAGGTGTCCTGCTAAAAGCTTTTCACATTACAAGAGGAGGATCCCATTAAATGGCGTGATGGTTTTAACACCTATTGGGTTGCTGCAGCGCTTGGGACTTGGGGCACAGTGCTAGAGGGAGATTCCAGGTACAAAGTCTTTCAATTAACCCCAGGCCTGTTTCTCTTTCAGCGTGTGGCTTTTGGCTGGCCTTACACTGAGTTATAGCTCTATGAAACTGACAGGGTTGTGAAAATATGACCCGCCTCAGGACATTGAGGCTTTTGACTAATCTTTAGCAGACAGGGGCAGCAATAATTGGGGGTGTCAAGATTAGGCAGTGAGAAATGATGCTGTCCCTCAAATGTCCCAGAAAACAACTTGATGGAAGTAAGGAGGAAGGGAAAAGTAAAAGAAACAGACAGGTGATCACCAGGCACAACACAAGGTTCAACAATGATGACAAAAACTTCACAAAAAAGACTCAATGTCATTTAAAGTTCATGCATTGGATTAAGAAACTATTATACATAAGATTAATATTAACGTGACACCTAAGAAGAAAGGGCCCCTATTGTTCGTAATAGCATAGAATTGTAAAAATAATTAACCGACAAATCACTTAAGACACAAAAACACTGCTCTAGTGCCATTACACTGGATGGGGAGCATTTATGAGCAGTTTTTAAGTCATTTCACAATGCTCATTTGGACTGATATTAAGAATTTGGGGCAATCTAGGACACAAACCTTAGTTTTAAGTCACTAACAAGCAATTATTTCCTCAAAAACTTGTTCTGCATTTAGCTTCATTACTTCATTTAAATCTAATGAGATTGTGCCATCCTTGGTGGAGAACAACATGCCCCAAAGCATGATGCTGCAATAGCAATGAATCACTAAAGAGACGCTCTCCACATCCTGCGATGGGCTAGATTTATACTGCATAGTATAGCATAGTCCCAAAAGTTTAATTTTGCTCTAGTCATACCATAGAACCCTCCTCCATTGTGTCGAGTCTGTCAGATGCCTCTCGGCGAGCTCCAGCTGAGATGTGATAGGAAAGGTTTTTTTAACCAAGGCTTTCTTCCTGCCACCCTTCTGTACAAACCAGATGAAAAGTAAGAAGTACATGGTGAAAAGTACATGCTGTTTTTGTCTTGTGTGCATCTCTCTCATCTCTGTGGTGGAGCTCTGAAGCTATTTTAGAGACCTCTTGGCCTCCCGTACATCCTTTCTTGCCCCCCCAACGTTTTTATTTTGAGAATGGCTAGTTCTAGGAAGACTCACACTTGTTCCACATTTTCTCACATTTTTTTTAACCTTTTGTCAGGTTAAAAAAAACTGTGAAAGGTCCTTTCGGAACATTCCTTCATGGAAAGCTCCTCATAACTCAATGTGAAGTGTCTCACTGAAACGAAGTGTGAATACTTGGAGAAACGGGTGAAATTGTAATTTTGAAACGGGTCAAAATAGGTTTAAAATGGTAAAACAACACATATGGTGTTCAGACAGGTGACAAAACAAATAGGGGCCATGAAACCAAAAGCATTTACACTTACACTCCTCATTCTGTTCTGTCACTACGAAATCCCAGGGCACAAGTATTAACTAACCCACTTTTATAGCTGCCATTAAACTAACAGTATTAGATATTTATGTATGTATATGTGTATGTGTGCGTGTGTGTGTATATATGTGTACATATATATACACACACACACTTGGATAAAAGGAAAGCTATTTGGAAGCATGTCTGAGAGAGACTACCAATCCAAATCTATTTGGCCGCAGTGTATTGGCTTGTAAACAGACTTTACTCTATGATTTTGGTGTCATAAAGATAAGTGGCCAGTAATTGCTAAAACATCTATGTATTACAACTACACCCCTAAGCCAAACATTTCAGGGCCACTCAATATGGCATTCTGAATGCTATACTTCTCAAAAGACAATCTCACTTATGTGCTTTATGTATGTATGTATGTATATTAGTTCTTCACAAATAACTTGCAACATTAAAACTACTTTAACAGTAATGATGACTGCATGTGTCTACAGCTGTCATTTACTGTTACAGTAAATCCATCTGCTTTCAGACACATAATATCTCTTCTGAAACCCTCCACCTCCAACCTATTGGTGGCTTGAAGCCATACCTTCAACAAACTGATTTCACTGAGCTGTTGCAGAAGACTCACCACTGAACACACATACAACCTTAGGCTGAGGTTCTGTGTTTACCAATTACCACCCCTCATAGAAGAAGGAAATTCTGCAGGCTCTGTGAAGATAAGATGCCTTCCATTGCTTTATACAGCAGAACATCTTCTGTGAACAAAACAAGATAACAAGGTCATTTTAAGTGTTAGTTGTGTTTTAACTTCAATGTCTTGAGGCACAAATTATGCACACAGTACAAAACAAACACTGAATGTTTCAAGGCTGCGGCCATTATGTACACATACACACAACAGTAACAGTAACCCACTTAATCATGCACAGTATGCAGAAATATTTAAGACATTTAATACACTTATTAAACCATGTTTACATGTTTTCTGTTTACGATGATTCCCAGGGGTTCACTGTACTTTGGTTGGTAATATGCATCCTTTCTGTGTGATCCCCCTCTGTATTGGTGGACTGCTCGTAACTTCTAAAAGTTTGATGTATTGCCAATAAAAAATAAAATAAGATATTATTCCATTTTGACGAGGAATCAGTTTCTTGCTGTTAAAACAGTAACATTCTGCAGGGAAAAGCATTTATATATAAACTGCAGCTGCACATAATACATCATAACATGAACGATTTTCAAGGCATAAATCAAATTTACTCCGAATGCTGACGCGGTTTTCTCTGTATAATTTACTTTATGATGTCTTTGCATGTAGGCGTGAGACAAATTATAAAGAAGGTAAAATCACTTACAGTAACATTAACTTCTCCTTTGTCTTGCCTCAACTCAACTTATCTAAAGGAAGACCTCCACATTCTTCACTCCTATTGGTACTTGTTGCATACTGCCACGGTTCATATGCATGGCATGGACACACCCACATTGCATTGTCAATACACTACATGGCCTGAAGTATGTGGACAACCCATTCTAATAATAGGTTTAACCCGGTTTGTCTAAACCTCAACTAAGCTAAGATTTAGGGCTAGTTCCCAACCTGGCTAGGATCTGTCTTCCATTGAAGACAAATCTGAATCTAGACAATGGCATTTTTGTGTGCCTGGACAGGGCCCTTTTATACTCCAGCACAAATGAGGTTCATACAGAAATGATTCACTGAGTCTGGTGTGGAAGAACTTGACTGGACTGCACAAAGTGAGGACCTGGACCTCACTAAATCCTTTGTGATAAATTGTAATGCAGACTCTGGTCCAGACCCCACTGCTTCCAAGTTACTGCTTGATTACCTGACTGATGCTTTTGTGACTGAAGGGCAGCAAGCCCTCACAGCCATGTTCCAACATTTACTGTGATACATATATACAATAAGAAGAATTTGACTCACCAACAACTCTAAACATCAGGTCCACAAAGAACTGAATACTTTTCTTCTCTTTCTAACCCTTTTCTTGTATTCACCCAGTGTTGGCTATATACATAATTATTCAAATTAATTTGAATTAATTAACAATCTGAATCAGTGAATGAACGCACAGGGCCATCGAGAGACATGCCTGGGGCCAATGAGGAATCTGAAAACGAACAAAGATTGCATCGCTAATTGGGGCTCCTTCATTAAAAGGTGTTTAAAAACAAAACGACTCCATCTTATGGGGTGAAAACATTTTTATATATACTTATTTTACGTTGCATTTACTCAGGAGTTGAGAGTCTCTAAAGAGAGAGAATTATCTTCTCTTCTCTTTAGTATTGTTCATTTGGCCAGTGTTTCGACGTGAATGCAAATTTCCTCTTTAATGCAGGGAACGCAATATCACATCGATTAAGCCTTCAGAATCATGAATATTGATTTCTCCACCCGTGCTAAGGCTGAATACAAAATATAACTTGCTCACTGTGGCTGTGGAGAAAGACAACACGGTATTATAACAAAAAAATCCTTCCCTTTAAGAGAAGCTCTAAAATAACTAAAACAGAATAACCGAGTTTGCAATGCAAGTTAAATCAAGAGAGGCTAATCAATACCAGTCATTTTAATATAAAAAAATTTAACAAAACTGATACAATTAATTCTATTACGTTACAGAATAGAGAGCTTTTGTCACCTGCCATTGTGCCCATAAACCTTTAACTTTAGCTGCCACCTGCTCTGGGGGCATCGCTGTACACCTCAGATCTCTCTCTGTCTGTGACTGAGGCGATTCTTGGCTACCGTTGTGAGATGCACCTGGCAAAAACAAAACATGCATTTCTTTAAAATGACATGCCCCTGGACGGACACTGATCCATTAACTCTCCATGTTGTTCATATGTAGAGTTGCGTTAAATGGTGTTACTCTCCAGTCGTTTAAGAGGTTTTGATTATTGCATTGTTATATTTTATATATTATTTGTAATTTTAATAGTAAAAAAGAGTCACCTTACAGTTTACAAAAAAACAAGAAGTCTATACACTACAGTATGTGATGCATATTAACATATCAATTAGTTAAATATGTGTATTAACTGTAAAATATATTAATGCCTAAATTATTATATTTGATTCAATATATACTATGTTTTATTTGGATTTTTGGCTATCACAGACAGCCATGTTTTGTTGTTTGTTAATGTAAATGTTTCTGTTTGTTTGTACAATGTATTTTAGCTCAACAAAACATTCTCTATTTCAATGGAAAATGATTGGTTCCAGTTTTAAGATGCCGTACAACCTCTCACCAACAAAAAACAGCAACGTACCGAAGCACATTCATAAACTGAAGGACTCCTATTCTCACACGCTTTCAGGAAGTATGTGTACATTTGAAGAGAACGTCCTTCTTCAAAAGTCCACAAGTGTACATGGAATTTAAATATTCAGTTTTGTTACTCTTTTAGTAGACATGTTTAATAACATTCTTGAGAAATAAATGGGTTACTTGTTGACACTCATTGTCCCATTTCATTTCACTGTTAATCATTTCAAGGTTTAACACCAGTCTAAACCCACAAAACATTCTGTACTCCCACCTCAACGGCATTAAAACGAGTAATCCGCCTGTCTGTTCTTTCATCCTGGTATAAACCAAACTACATCCCAAAGAACAGACAAATAGTCCAAGATTCAGAAAAAACATGAAGCTCAATAAATAATACATACATATAATACTGCTTGAGTGTTCGGGATGTGTTGACTTACTAAAAGAGGTGAAAGGTGCTCCAGCAAAAATGTGAAATTCTTCTTGCAAAACCGAAAATAATGGATCTGTCCCTGACTGCAAAATCTGCACCCTGTCTGAGAGGTCTGTCTGAACTTTTTCTTCCGTTTTGTTTTAACAGATAATCCAGAGTGATGCTCTATTTCTACCTGAGAAGTGTAACTGCATGAGATATGTTTTTCCTCTACATTTCAATGTATATGTAAAGGATTATGGGTATTACGATGGGTGAATATAAAGTGCAATTAAAAAAAACAAATCAGTTAAACAGTTAAACTTTCATTCATTGCGACCATGTGTTCTTGAAGACATATGGTGTGGGTGCTAATGATAAACTCGCACTTCTTTTCACAGAAAGGTTAACTGAGGAGTCAGAAACCTGTGTGTACCGAATCAGAATTAACATGCTAACCACTGAGCCAACGTGAGTTGACAAAAGGCCAATCCTGAACCAATAAACAGCAGCAGAAATCAGGCTTACTCAAGCTTAGCGGCTTCAGACGGAGGTTGAGGGGGGGCTGCCAGTGTATTTTAAGCATGCCTTTTAATTGCCATTTTCAACTTTTCATGTCCGAGCCATTCAGAACAAAGAGGCTGACACAAACCCTGCCCAACCAGCTGTAGTCCCTTTGGACGTACCCTCTTCTGTGCCTTTCATGTTCGTCCAGAGCACCACTGCCTGCCGTAACCCTGACAAAGTTCATTCGGTCTGCCTACGCTGTGTCCCTCAGAGACCCCCCTCCCTCCCACAAACATGACAGCCTCGGGGCTGCATCTGCCCAGCTTCCTCACCATGGTGCTCTACCCACAACATTTAATTACTGTCTTTTGTCATCTAGTCGGGGAATATCTGACCGGCATAGGAGGCGTCTCAGGCAAAACATTTCAAATTAAAATGCTTCCTGCTTTCATCTTAACAAACAGTATAATCTCCCACTATGTATGACATGTGCATTAATGCAAACTATATATATTGAATTTGACTGTTTTTTGATATGTCTGTAGCAATGAATGTCTTAGGAGGTCAACAGGTTCTACAAACCAGAAGTTTTCTAATAACATCATGGAGACCCATATGATTACACTCAGTTTTCAAAAATTATCATTATTATTGTTTTTAATCACTAAAGAATCTCACTTATGTTTTGCACTCCATGATCAATCTCTATATCTATATAAATAATACATAAATCTGTGTATATTTATGTTGTAGGGTAGGCTGGGGCCTCCAACTTCCCCTAAAACTAGTGCTGTCTTCATGTTTGTTTTAAACGATTAGTTAAAAACATCCTAAATTTAAACAAGAATCCATCATAATATTTATCAATAAAATGTTGCTAATAAAAACATAATAGCTTTATCGTAGCATAGTGTATGTATATGTATATACACTGACTTCAGAAATTAATCTTACCATGAGAAATATACATTAATAATAAAATAAAAATAAAAAAGAATAAAGTGTGACAACTAGCCATAGTCTCCCTGGTTTAAAGTTGGTTTCAATGGCCAGGCCACAAATTGACCAGGCCAAGTCCTAAGGCACCCATGACCAGTCTTTCTTACTGTACTTCAAAGCAGGGCCTGTTCAAAAGCATGAAACTGTGGTATGAGAAAGTCATTATAGGTTTCGGAAAGCTGTAGCCTGTCGATATGCCAGAATGAGGCCCAATGAACCGTGAACAGTGAGCAGACAGAGATGTCCCAGATTAATCCTGGAAAACAGTGCAACTTCAATACCCACAAAGCCCTAAAAGAAGCTGGATCTTTATCACCGGCTTCTAAGGCCTACAAGAAAGAAGAACCACTTCAGAAACTTTTGTGTCATCTGGCATCCAAATCAATGGTGGCTGTAGAAACGCAGGATCCCCTAAGACGGTACTTGTGGGTCCTATCCAAAGCATGCCAATTGCTACACTGGCAAGCCTGTGTCGCCATAAATTATGTGTGAAATTTGCACACTTGAGAAAACAGAAATTTGAGCTTAAGAAAACAGAGGAAAACATCAAATGAACAGAGTATATAGAGAAAAATTGGGGGGAGACATATTTGTGAGACAGTTTCGCAAGCATCTAAAAGCAATCAGAGTAACTGTTTATCATTTCCAAAGATCCAATTTTTGACTGAACTGACTGAAAATAAATAAATACATTAGGAAAAGCAATCGAATGAAAAACATGTTTGAGAATTGTATTTATTTATTTTTGCATATTCTTTTGTGAATCCCATTGCATTCATTTTTGGGGCACAATAGCTGCCATTTTCAAAAGAATGTATTAATCTTTAAATGAAGATGACCCACATCATCATATGCTTTGTGATGAACAATGAACCTAACAATAATCTCAGTCCAAACAATAACAACTTGCAGAATAATATGTACCAAGTAATAATAATAATAATAAAAGGCCCGTAATGTCCAATTCTTCGTTTATTCATGTCAAATCTATCTCATTATAGAAATCTGTCATTTTGAACTGGGGGGTTGGGGGAAATATTTGTAGAATATTTGTGCTTGACCAGCTCAGCAGAGCATGATATTTTCTTACTAAATGTCATAATAACCTTTTAATGTCATTCTAATGCAGAGCCTGAACCATATGCTTACAACTGCTTATGCGCATACATAAATAAAAATATGGTGAAAATTTGGAAATAATGCAACATTGAAGAATTTTCACTAGTCGTCTTATAAATATTTGGACCCCACTGTACATTTGCATTCTGTCATGAGGTGAAGGCAAAACTTGCACCCGGAAAATAGCAGTTAGGGGCAGGAAGTGAGGTAAAAGCTCCATGCAAGAAAAAATACACATGCCCTGAGGTCAGGACTGACAAGTGGTCCGGACGTGTCACTCCATTTGGTCCTTGAGGACACTAAGCATGTGCTGTGGGAATCACTCAGAGATGGACAGGCAGGATTTATGGCATTGATGCGGCACAATAGGAACCTGCCAGCGGTTTTCGATCTCTTCTTCTTGGGCGCACACCTCTATTGTGAGCTGGTGCGTGAGCCGGTGGTTAGGACCGGATGACAGTCAATGGGGGGATAAGTGTTTTTCCATCACAATACTGAATTTAATAGAGCTATTTTGCCTTTTCAAGGTGTATCATGAAAAGCATACGTGTTGTTAGAGGGCCTTGTGAGTGTGTTTATATAAATTAGTATTTAGTTGCAGGCCCTTGTGCTTAGCTCAAAAAATAATGTCACAAACTAATTTTGATAGTCTGCTTTGTTTTTAATTGGGAAAGCTCACAATCTTTTATTTTTTAAATATTTTCATGTACAGAAGCAAGACCAACATAAATATTGAAGAAAGCCAAAATATTAAATTCCATTGATGAATAGTTACTGAGTAATCCACTAATTTGTTGAGGGACTCAACAAATTATTTTGTTAAATTTAATATGGCTCCAAATTTTAGATGAAAATTAGTAGATTACTCAATATCTATTCAGTGGCATTTAATATTTTGGCCTTCATCACTATTTATTTATTTGTGTTTGTTTATGTTGGTCTTGCTTCTGTAAAAATACTTTTAATAATAATAATAAAAAAAATTAAACTTTTCCTAAATTTGGCACAGAAGGACCCCATTATTCTTCTGAGAAAATGACCCTATTAATCTCTCAAGTGTCTTTTCAAGAGATTCGAAAGAGACAATGACAATGTTACAAACTGAGCCCAGATTTGCCAAGATCCAAGCCCTACAATAAACGTTTTTTGTTACATAAATGTCATAGTTCTGTACTCTCATTGCCAACAACTGTATCATGTGTTTCTATTTTTATTTCTCCTAATGAAATTCACACCACATCTGAAACAAAATTGATATTTAAATGAACCATAACTGAGAACTCCATTAAGTGTCCTAAGATATAAAAGAGCAGCCTCTAAGCAATTACATTTTCCTCTGGGCGGTGACATTACAAATGTCTGTAGACTGTTGATTTATTTCTGGAGGGACTTTATGTATGTGCTTAGATCTGGGTCTGATGTGTTAGGTCAAATCTGTATTTAAAAGGTCATAGAGACCTTATTTTATTTAAAAGGGCTTATGTGCCAATTAAAATGGATTCTATACCCATCTACACATCTTATAGTATATAAGATAACTATAATATAGTTAAGTAAGTATAATATAGTTTATATATATATATATATATATATATATATATATTAATGATAATTATACATAATTATAAGCAAACAGATTATCATAACCACCATGTATTCATTTATATTTGACATTTCAAAGAATAGACAGCATGCAGTGCTGTCTCTGCTCTCAGCTGTGTGTTTTAACCCAGCCCTTACACGTGCTTCCCAAGTTATCTATATTAAGCAGTAGCTGAAAAGGTGATGGAAAAGTGGTTATAGATCTGCTAACACAAAGTTCCTGGGTTCAAACCCCAGAACGGCTGGTTCAATCACAGGGGAGTGAGCAAGGCAGTTAACCCCAGGTTTCTCTAAAGGGACTATTCTGAAAGTACTGCTACATCCAGAAAAACGTGGAGGTTCACATCCCACAGTCTCATGCAGTGACTGCTGACAATATATGCGGCTTAGTCATCAGAGAAACAGTGGAGATCATGATGTACCATTAGGTTTCACACAAACATGACTCACGTGTGACTTGATACCCTCAACTAATTCTGGTTTTAGTTACAGCATCCCGTTACATTTATTCAGATACGTACAGAACAGCACAACACTGAGTAATGTCTACCTACTTTTATCCTGTTTGACCTTTTTGGAAAATGGGGTACTGTACTGTATACACTATATCTACTGTGTTCTAACTCCAAACTGAATTAGCAAAAAAAAACTAGCTGACATTTGCACAAAATAACTTTGTCGTCTTCATTTCAGTCAGCACACTGTGACTTTTGGCAAAGTCTTGATAGCTACAGCAATCATTGATACTCTTATAACTCAACTCATTTGAATGTACGAAAGCAGGGATGCGCCATAATATATTTACTGCCACGGAAGACAAATTGAAAGCGGCTCAGATTAGTTGTTTTCTGTAGTGTGTTGACTCAGAATGACTGAATTATGCAGTTTAGTGGCAGTGCTTAGTCTAAAGTAACGGGGATAACACCCACCGCATTTCAGAGGAGAGATAAGGCAGCGTGGGGGGGTACTAGTGTTCTAATGGAAGCTTATTAATTGCCTCCGTTAGACTCAAATTTATGCATGAAAAATGTCAGTAGTGGAATGTAAATGCGGAGGAGTAATGGCCTCCTACTGATGCTCTGCTTCTTTTCTCCATTAACCCAAGCATCCATAGGTTGTTTCATGCATCTTAAAAAAAATGAAGAGTTTGTACTGTTTGTATGTAAAACACTGGCAATTAACTTTCATCCGATGCTATTTGCTATGCTCACTGCACTCGGTGTTTTACGTATTGTACTGTAGCTACATTAGACCTGCAATTTAAAGGGTAAATATGAAACTGTCGTGCAGAAATAATATTTTACTTTCTCGGGACAATATTACTGGTCCACAAAAGCAGAATGTGGTACTGCGAATTACTTTGGAAAAGCACTTAATATTTTAGCAAAAAGCACTGCAATCTTATCTCGGCGAATACACTGCCTATGTTTCTCATTAGAAATGCATCGAGTAAATAATGAATGTTTTGAGAAACTTTCGATCGGCAGACTAAATTGAGGAGTGTTACAAATGTTTTCATTATGGCGCATGGGTAAACAATGTTTTCTACAAACACAGAGAGAGAGAGTCAGATAAATGACCAGTGAGTTTTTTTCAATGGTTCTCAATTGGTTTCGTTTCAGAATGCCGATTTCCCTAATTTGTTTAGCTCGTTCCAAATGACAGATAAATTAGCATCAAAATACCGCAGCGTTTGATTGGACGCACGGCCTGTGGCATCAACAATAAAAGATGTGAGAAGCGTGTCTTCTTCTATTTGAAAATTGATAAGCCTATTTATTTTGCTATCATAACTATGCACAATTATATGGTTCATTGAACTGCATTATTTGCATTTAGCATTGTTTTTGCCTGTTTCTGTGATCCAAATCAACATGTTTTATAAACAAAAAGGTTTATAATACGCTTTAAAGTAGTGAATTGCACTGATAAGAAACATACATAATCTTTGTGTATATTATACCATTCTTGTGCCCATGTAATGGTCCACATTAAGCCCAGTGTGGCCATACAAATCATACGAGCTAAATGATTTTGTGTGCATAAAATGAAAAGTGTATTAGTAATATCATACATTTTCAATGAAAGCAGGGAGTGAGGGACTCACATTTTAAACAAAATAACTGCAATCCATAATGCATGAGCTATTTCTTGCAACCACACTCTCAAGTTATATTTTCTCTCTTGCATTCTGCTGGAGGCACATGAAAGAGGTGAGAGGTAAAAAAAAAAAATCAAAGCTTTCTGTGGATGCAACATCCGTGAGTCTGGGTTATTCTGTTGTCTTAATGGTGGACACTAGCCTCTGATTTCCCTGGAGTATGAAAGCTATCATATCATTGAAGCTTTCCTTTCAAGTTTGTGTTGGAGTTCCAGTAGGCAATCGAAACAGACACATTTGATGTTGACATTCAAAGCTTTTCAGAACGGATAATTCCCAACTATTTACAGGTATGTTGAGACAGTGTTATTATATGAATCAATCCCATCAGTGTACAAAGGCAGATAATGGCTGTCACAATTAGGGACCGTCTCAGTTGTGTTGCAAATGTGTCATAATTAAAGCTAGAGACATGACCTTTAACAAAAGGCCTTATGAAAGCTACAAACTATCACTGATGAAGGCTCAAGTACTCCGTACAAAAGATTGCATCTGCAAAATTAATCTCATAGTCACTATAAAAAACAAAACACCCTGTTATATCATACGCAAACATTGTTGCTGTGTCATTTTTTACAGTTTCTCTATTGATGGATTTGGTAATACCGGTCCTTTAGAGTATTACCACCAACACTTTGCCTGTCCACAATTGCAACAAAGTAAAAGATTCTATTTCTGATTCTACAAAACAGGCGTCATTTGTGCTTCTCATACATAGTGTAAAAATGACTTTAACAATGAATAAGTGATGCTTTCTGCCAGGTGTGAAAACAAATCAAACAACCTGAATCCTTTAATTGTTCCATCTTCTATGCATTACTACAGAAACACATTTGAACACAAAAAGAAATAGATTTAGGAGAGCCACACCACTGGACTTCACTGGCCTTTTTTCTGATCCTAATACCAATTGGCACAGGTAACATTTTTCAACACTGGCAACACTAAACTGATTCTATTTGCAGTTGTTGACCTTACTGAAGAGAAAAAAGCCACTTTGAGAATCACAGTCACAGCTGGGACACCTCACTGACAAAACACTTAATAAAAGGAACCCTTTAAACTTTTTAACATTTGTTTGACTAGTTGCATTTCCATTTAATAAAGCTGTCATACAAGACATGAAAAACTGTTTTGAAAGGCACCCGAGAGCTTTTCTATAACCATTTACATCACAGCTAGCATATTAAAAGGGTCAATGCAATTAATTGGCTGGTCAGTTTAACAACAGGCAACCCTGTGTGTGTGTGTGTGTGTGTGTGTACATCTATCTTTGTGAGAACCAATGTGACCAGTTATACCATCGAAGTGAGGACAAAGGGAGTAAAGTGAGGACATTTTGGCCAGTCCTCACTTTCTGACACCCCTTTAAAGGGCTGTTTGAGGGTTAAGACAACATTGGCAAAACAGAGGCCAACAGAGGCAAAACTTATTGCATTTGGGGTTCAAAATCAATAGTCGCAACCATGTTGCATTAATTGTCTATAAAGTTACGGACATAAAAACTGTTGATTTACACACAAAACTGGGCAAACGAAAGCTTTTTTCTTTTATTTATGACATCCGTATGTGGCGTTGCTTAACTGCTCCAGGACCGAGAATTATTACAGAGAATAAAAATATACATTGACATTCGTGGGTGGCATTTATGCGTAGGAGAGCTTTTAGTTAATTATCTGACCAGACATTAGATAAGTCTGTATTTCTTGAAATTAACACCATATATGTATGAAACTTTAAAATTAAGAGTTAATTGTTTCAATAGCTTCTAGAAGGGTAAAAAGCACCATTGATCTGACTCTGTATGTCATAAACCAGCACTAAGCACGTGTGTAGAAATTCAATAATGCCTTCCCTTCAAGCATTTAACAACAGTAAATAAAGTTAAGAGCCATTCCCTTTTAAGATATCTGTGTTTTAAGGTCTGTGATGTATAAAGTTGTTTTTCCTCCCCAAACGTACAATATTTAAAAACAATATTATATATTAATATTGTATATTATATATTAAATATAATATCGTCACCTCATAGCGAACTAAAATATAAGAGATTTAACACTAACATTACAAGCAATTAATTTAATAACTGACAAATTCAAAATTATGGAACTTCATATGCTTTATGCACTTACTTCTTGCAACAAAATGCGAGCGCCAAAAACATACAAACAATAAAGCAGAAAACATGCAACAGCCTGAAGCCTGAAGCCATCTTCAATTTCCAACACAAAGTGACTTGGCTGTGGCCTGACAGTCACAATCAGGGACAATCACAACAACATCTTTGACCTTCTTCTAAATTAGAAAGCCAAATATGATAAAGACTGCTGACTAACATTTGGCTCTAATGAATTGCTCTGAACTCTGAGCGAGGGAATTGTTTAATATCAAGCATTATCAAGAATACTACGAGCGGAAGCAATAAAGCCTTATGTGAACTTGGCTTACAACAGGTTCTTCGTAAGCGTAAGAGGACATTTAAACCATTTACGTTGTCAATAAAGAAACAAATTGCACCAGCTGTTTGAATGCCATTTTTCTGAACATCTTCATCAGGCTAACCTCCTCCACGTGTCATCTGATATCACATTTTACCCAGCACGCTATGTGTCGTATTCTCCTGTAATGCTGATGAATTACTCCTTCCTAGCAGTGACTTGAAAGTGTCTCGCCAAAAAATTCAATTACGAACCACTTCTGTTGTCACGCAACTGGCAATCCAACGATATTATTACAACACAATCAGCCCAGCGACATATTGTAAATGGCAAATAATATGGGACATGTGCTAAAGCAATAACCTTGAGAGTGACGGATGGTAGTCAGGTTTTATGCTAATGACGCATTATTGTTATTTTGTGTGCGGAGACAGATGGATTCAAATGGCTTTCACTTCAGAGGAGGTGCTGAGCCAAAGTAACGCCCAAGCAAAGACAGCTGAAACTGGCGAGGCAAAAAATGGACGTCAAGCAAATGTTGTCTTTGCTTTTGAATCACAGACAATACGAAAACACAACTTGTACTCTTCCACCCAGTCTTTTTGGTAACAAAACACTGTGATGTGGGTATGCAAACTGTGATTTCACAAGTTGCAAAGTGTTATATGTTAGTGACAAAGTACAAAAGCACATAATGGCCTAACTGATCTTGCATTGTGGAGTTTTTAAGGCGCTCTGGTGAAAAGAGGTGAAATGTGGGTTACACGTTTAAGTGGATTATACAGTCTGCTGTAGTGAGACACTGAATTCTAATGATGCTTTTTTCTGCAATTATTTTCAATAATCTATTACAATAAACTTGCGTAAAGGCTAGACACTAACAGAACCTCAAACTGTGTTTCTGCTATTGAACCAGGACAGAAGTTAAAATGTTAACAAATTCAGAATAGCATTGAGATCTGGAACACACTATATAGGCATTCATTACTACATAATGATCACAATAAATGACTTAAAATCTCGTAAAATGCTTCATCATTAATCTGTAGTCATTTTCAAGCTTGTATTCAACTCACTGTTGAACACATTTGGAAGAGACAGCAATAGTCTTTATGGATAAGTAAAGTATCTGACAAGGTTTCTCTGCTCAGATAAAAAAATCATGTGATTGTAATTCGTATTGTGTATTGATAACATACTCCGATCAGTCTTCACATTGATGCCTTTTAAAACAATGCATATGTTTATAACACACCCATCATTTCTCAAATGGACTGAGGTTTGGTTTTCAACTTGGCCACTCCAGTACATTAACGCTGTTTTAAGCCATCATTTAAGCCAAAACTTTTGCAAGAGCACACAAAACTATTTCAGAAATAAATGATCTCCGGTCCCCTAATGAAGCTTCCTAATGGACACAATACGATCAATGCATTATTAAATGGAGGGTCCCGTTTTAAAATGCATTCACCTGAGAAGAAGCTCCATCCTTCGCTTCTTCATTACAGCAAAGGTATATATTTATGACATTTGTCTAATTCACAGTTTAATTCAAGCTAAATATTTTTATTGCTTAAATTGCTTAAATGTGAACTATGTTTACAAATCACATTAACTATAAGCCGGCTTGGTGACGTATTAACGTCAAACTGATTGCTGATTGGTTAGAAAGTTCATCTTTGATGATGATTGGTGAACAAATGATTTAAATATTCATTCTTATTAACCGAGTTCACTAATTAAATTAAACAATATAACTTTCAATACATTATAGGCATCTGGTTTATGCAGGATTTCCCTCTATTTAGGTTCAGTTTTATATTTATATATTTGTAATATATATTGAATATATTTATTCTCACAAATATAAAGAGCAGGTGTCACATCAAAATCTGACTATCCTAATCTGAAGCAGGGGAGTCAAATGTTGATACTGAAGGCCATCTCTACTGCGCGATGTGTCCTCCACACTGCCACACATTGCGAATGGTGTGTATTTAATGATGTTTGTCTTATTCCAAACATGCATTTAGTCTGATGGTCAAACGTCTCAATTTTAGTCACATCAAACCATTGAACCATCTTCCAGCTGGCCTCATAGTCATGCATGCCCTCTGGCAAACTATAGCTAGGACAGCACGAGACATTTTAACAGCTGCTTTCTCTTTGCATTCATGCAACAGCGGTTGCATGCACTGTCCCTCCAGTCTTAGCCACTGGAGCTTGTAACTACTTCAGAGCTGTCATTGGTCTCTTGGTGGCCTCCCTCATCATTCTCCTTGCATGGTCACTCAGTTTTTTGAGGATGGCTTGGTCTATACAGATTTACAGCTGTGCCATACTCTTTTCATTTCTTAATTATTGATTTAACAGTACTCCAAGGGATCTTCAATGACTGCTTTTCAATTACTTTTTCAGACTTGTTTTATGTTATGGTGTTAGTTCTGCCATACTGGCTATCCAGAAGTCAAACCTTCTAGAAGTAGGAGTATTTATATTACAAACATTTGGAACCCGTTCACTAAACATAGGTCATAATCTAACGTTCATTTAATGTAGGTGACTTCTAAAACCAACTGACTACATCGGTATTGATTTAGGTGTGTCATGTTTAAGGGGATGAATATTCATTAAAAGAAATATTTTGGCAAAATAGACAAAGTGACAAAATGAACTAAACATGAAAAATCCAAGAATGTAAATACTTTTAAAGGCACTGTAATGTATGTGTAGTCCAGTTGGTAGCCATTGCCATTGTGATATTGGTAAAAAAATATTACATTTGCTATCACATTGCTAACCAAACTAACTTACAGTATGGGACACAGAACAGTAAAGAAAGTGAAAAGTACTGTGGCCATGCTACATGTAGTACCTTTATGCAAGATATAATGACACCCGGAGCTCTCTACTTATTAATAAATTGAATAATCTCCCATCAAATCACTAAAACTTAATCATGTTTTCCTGCAGTATGCAGACAAATTACTGCTACTAGGAAATGGCAAAGGCCACAAAGACACTATTTTATTCATGCATGAGCAATTAATATCTTGTATGCATCATATGTGCTAGGCGAACGGGAGAGAATTACAATAGAATTTAGAATCTAAATGAAAGTTTTCACTCGAGTATCAATGAAGATTCATGTTTTTCCATTATGGTGATGATTAGATAAGCCACTCATCTTATGCATTATGTTAACTGTCTTATGCAAGAGTTTCAAAATACCTGTACTATGTGCAGGCATAGCAGTAATTCACTTAAAGGGACAGTTCACCAATAAATTAAAAATTGCTGTCTATTGAATCTCATGTCTTTACAAATGTATTCCAAACAACATGTCTACAATACTACAATAAGAATAATAAAATACATGATATGGACATGATATGATATTAGGACCGCAATTAAGGTTATCATACACACACACACACACACACAAACACACAAACACAGAAAGAGAGATACCCCAGCTGTCAGTAACAACTCCACTTTTACTTCAAATATAAAGCCCTTCCAGGTTCCAGCAAAGCCTTACAATAATCCAAATAGTCTAAATCTTGCTGTCTCATCCAGAAACTGAATTAAAAACTTGGGGGCAATGCCAGTCTTGCCTGATCCCCGATCAGTGAGACGAGTCTCATATCGTACATGCCAAAGACCACTTCTACCTCCTGCACTCGGTGCAAGAAGAGAGTGAAAGATTAGTGTGTCCTATGGTAGCACAAATATTCCTCACTGCGGGGTCCCTTGGGGGGCCCCGAAAAGACCTGGCTCAGCTGAACCTCTGACAGGCTGAGGCACAGAGCTGAGAGCCAGCTAATCAGCAACCAGGAGAAGAGCTGTGAGGCTGGGTCACGCAGGCCACAACTTACCCCTGTCTTCTTTCTGTGGAGTCTAGTGGGCCATTAGATGCATTCTTTATCTGGTGCTGATTCAGTTACCAACACCAGGAGCTGGAAGAGAAAGCAGACAGTTTATGTGAAGCTTTTGATTTCTCAAGTTTATACGTACAAGGTATTTTAGCTAGATGTTAAATGATTCATTCTTGTTAATCCATCCAAACAGACAACATGAGTCTTGTAATGTTGTAGAATTAGCATAATGAGGCGTAATTAGGGCTTGGAAAAAATCTGTTGACAGCCTCATAATAAACAGAGTTTATGACAAACAGGGACTCTGGGACACAAACAGGTGACTTATTACCATAAATATAAAAAATGCAGGATGCGAGTGACAAGAGAACAACAAAATTAGATTAACTGTGCACATAACAAGTATTATGGTAGAGAGAGAGTAAGTGGCAGGCGGACAAGAGTCGAATAACAACAAGCACAGCAGTGTGACTGTGCAGAACAGTAACCAAATATTCCTGTGATGTGGTGTCATGACCCGGAATATAGGGGAAACAGGTGTTAGCCATCACAATTTATTCAAGTGAATATTTCTCAGAATATTTTTAAGAATCAATTTTTGTAAAAGCAAATACCATAGTATTTAGTTTAAACATTTTTACTGTCATTGTACTAGAGACAAGATATACTTCACTGAAGACATGCTGACCTTTTGGGACACCCCCAGTAGCACCCTTGCCCCTTTCATGAGATGTGCACATCGACTGCTGCTCACTTGTGACAATCACTTGTAGCACTTGTGACAATTTCCCTGTGTTAAAACACACCCCTTGTATATAATGATTTTCTGTAAACTGGCTAAACAATAAAACTACGATTAAAAATCACACCATATAAAACTGCAAAATGAAGGTGGAGCAATAAAGCTTCATTATTTATTTCTGAATCAGACATTTTTAGATTCCAGTATTTTGATTATGTCTCTGTGAGTGAATATGTTGGATTAAAGCAATCAGATGTGACAAGCTTAATTGTATCTCTTTGCATGTGGATGATAAAGTCACAGATCTCCACCCAGACGGAAAAGAGAGAGTGAGACAGACCTGCTCAGACAGACCTGTGAAACAGCAATAAGAATAGAAGATGCAGTAAAATTTGATCCTCTGTTATCATTTACCTGTGCGCCTTCTCCATCTGTCTATTTCTTTCTTTTTCTATCTCCTCTGGTGTAATATGGATTCCAACAGTTTAAACATTCTCCTTTGCTTGTCTATGTTTCTTTGTCAGTCTTCATTCCCACAGAGAACACTGTTACCTGAAGCAGTACAGCAGACACTGTATTCTTCTATTCTGAAATGATACAACATTCTGTCAATGAACATCTACAGACTTTCCCTCCTGGAAAATCCATCTTAAACTTGTAACTGTAACTGGTTTCTATAGCTGGCCTAAACTGGTCATTGGCTGGTGAAGCTAATGGCATTGGTTTGAAACAGTTAATGTTAATGGTGTTCCAAGTGTTATATGTTATGTTACTTTACGCTACGCTATGTTATGTTGAGTGTTTTGTGTTATCTGTTATGTTTTATTCCCCTTTGTCTTCCTTGCGCTTCTCTCAGCATATTTGCATCATGATCATTTCTTTTACTCATTTGACACTTCATGATGTTGCTTGATGAGTCAGCAAACAGGGCAGGCCTCAGCTCTGAAGCCCTGGACCAAAGTGACATCTCCAATAAACCCCGTAATCCATGATACCCTTCCCTGTTTTTCTGCTGATATGGTTTGTGTTTGTTAGTGCTGAGATCTTCACCGTCATAAACGCACACACACAACACACACTTGCAATAACCAGCCGACACCTCTTCAGAGTAAGGAGGCGTGCCACCGCACAGACAAGAGGACATTTGTCTTAGGACACAAACTCTGCTCAGCTGTTTTCCAGAAGGATCAGGGGCCCATCAGGTCCTTCATTGTCTTGTCTTGATGAAAGAGGAAACTCATCAGTTTATTCTTACAGATTCTGGGGTGCTGAATTCTTTATTTAGCACTCTCACTCTTTAGAGACAGCATTTCAGATCAGAATCAGCCCGCAACACGTTCTCCGTGCAGGTTTTAACAGACACTGACTCGAAGCCAATTCAATATTGATTTGTTCAACACTAGATTCCTCCTTTTCCAACAATATCTCTGTATCATTTTCATTCTTTAATGTCCATTGATAAGATCATACAATGCCATTCTGCTTTCCTTTTTTATTTGACTTTTATTTTTATTTTGTCATCACAAATGATATAGTTTGCATGAAAGTTCAATTGGAAAATCTATTTTCAGTTTTTTTTTTGCATGTCCTCTTTTTTAATGACGACTTGCATTTGAGCTGGCATGGATCCTGAAACTTTGTGGAAAATTATCAATGTTATTCCAGCATGATCGGAGAATGTTTCAAAGATCAGCTTGTGTGTATTAACAGAATCAAGGACATCCCACCTTGCATAACGAATGAAATAAATAAATATTCTTTAGTGTTACCAATGTATACTGCAAATGCAAGAAGGTGTACATGAAAAAACTGTCCAAGGTCTTATCATTGTTGTTCTGAGAGTAGAATTCACCAAATTCAACACCTCTACCACAGAGAACATGCAACATCAAAAACATGATTTATCCTTTTTTTATATTTCCTGGACTGTGAATTGTGGTGCTTCTCTGCCATCAGCTGGCACCACATTCAGTGCAACCCATAACCCTGTTTAATGCTTCCAAAAGACTTGCTATTACACAAGGACAGATGATTTAATATTTCCAATCAAATGGCAGCTTGCAGCAATGCAGATTTAATTGATTGAATCTACACAGAATTGCTAACTCAATTGAAAACAATGAGCCCAATGCAGCAAAACAGGCCCGGGAATGCAGATGGAGGGGGAAGTGGCTCTCCCGTTCCCCAGGAACATGTCTTTGCTGGCAGCTAATCAATCAGCTGTGGTAATGGCCGTCTCTCATCCTACAGTGGCAGCTCTTAACAGCTCAGCTTAATTCAGTGCAGGACACTGTTGACCTTTTGTGGACACTCCTGCTCATCAAGCCAACGGATGAGAAGATCCAAATGCGCTACTATCAGCCAGCTTACTGACCAACAGACAAGCCTGTAAATAGAATCTGATTGCTCATGAAATGTCCGGAGTAGACAGGTGCATTCAAGACACCAGGATGAAGAGAAATAAACTTTACTTTGTAGAGAAATAAATCACTGGAATTTTAAATAAAGACTAGATGCTTCTGCTTTAAGTTAAACTGTGCGACTCACACAAATTGTGTGTTAGTCATACAGTGTGTAAAGAGTGATTATGGACTTTGTGTGGAACATACAATGACTGCGTGATAAATAACTGAGAGTGATAACAAATGCAACAATCGCAGCAAAGTGTAAATAAAACCAGCAAACAGTGAAAGAATAAACAGTAACACAGCAATCCTGCATCACTGACAGCTGCAGTACCGCGTCTATCATAACAGCTTGTGACAGCTTGTGCAAAAATGCCCCTCTTGCTCTTGCCCCTCTGCTTGTTCTACATTTGTTACCCCAGTTGAAGCTCTTTTTTAAAGCTCTTGCCTAAGGCCTGATAATACCCAGGGGCCGGCCGTGATTATGTAGCATAATATACCTTACAAAGGTTTTGAAATTGCTAATTAGTGTTTATTGTTTATAAAACTGAAAAATCTTCCATAACTTTACACAAGAAGCATTGCATAGCACCTCTAATCAATCACCATTGACAGCATACTGCAGATAAGCACTGTAGAATATTTTTCCTTGCTGTCTCTAGAAGAAACATTTGTCCCTTTCCAAGTAATTAGTGAAGTGATCTATTTAAACATTGCCTTTTTTTGCAGCTACAGCTTTCAGACCATGCTCAAAGCATTGATTTCTCCAAATCAGGTTGGAAAATGTGACCGTGCAGACAGCAGAAGCAGTGTTCTCATTAAAGTAAATTAGATTGTGCAAAAGGGCAACCATACCGGCTAATGAATATATAGGAAAGCTGGTACATCCAATACACTATTATACAACAGGGAGACGCCGATTAGTCAGGTTCCCTGATCTAGTTATGTGCTGCCTCTCTGTTTACAGCCTCTATAGACTTGGTTCTATTTCTGATGAGCTTTTGATGCTATACTGAGAATAAGAGAGAGAAAGCGAGAGAGATGCAACCGCATGCAATTTGCCCAATCTATCCACAGCCCTGGACCACAGTGTGATGCTGTGAGCACTGGCAGTGGCAATGGTGTTGAATTCTAATTGTTTTGAAGGGTATGGAACTGAAGGGTTGCCGTGGCAACGTGCATCAGTCCAAAGGCAGGGAATGATGTCTCTGTCGCCTGATTGCTCTGATCTAATTCAGAGTTTCCGGCCTGCCTCCTATCATTCACATTAAGACAATATTTTTACCATGCACACATAGACGTATATGTAGCCCCCCAAGGCTATGTAATCGTCATTAGCAGTAATTAAGGCAAAAAAGAAAATTTTCAATTTTCAGCCGACAGAAAATTACCAATCGCGAGGCTCTCAGATAAAATAGAGGTTTAGTAAGTGCCATAAGCTAAAAAATGAGCTCTATGCATTCGTTACAGATATACTCAGAATAAGGACTTTGCAGAAAATCAATAGATAATCAAGTCTGCAATCTAAAAGCGGGATGCGCTGGCCTCGTCTGATGATGCAGCGCATGCATCTGAAGACAGATGCATCATGAGGTGCACGCTTTTTAAATTGATCCGACTCAAGCGATTCAGACAGACGTAGGGGAGGGAAAGTTGCACTGCGTTTTGATCAGGTTGCATGGTCTACTGATGTTCTGCTGTTATACGAGAGCTTTCGGAGCAGACCTGAGTCTATTGCTTTGTGTGAAAAAGGTTTTCCTGAACTGCGCACCACGTGAACTCTTATGTAAACTCTTATGTAGGGACTGGTATGAACGCAATTAATGTAATATGCGCAAATACTATTGGTGATATATTATTTGCATTTTCACACGTCTGGTCACACTTATTGTAGAATAACACACTTCTCTCAGTTGCTTGTCTCTAAATGCATTTCCGCATTCTTTATATCTAGGAAATCGAAAGCACAGTAAGAGTGATTCATTACCTAGCTACAGTTACAACAGGCCGTCAAAAAGCATTCAGATGTAATGTTTTGAATGTGTTTGTGGATTTTCCCGAGGTGTAGAACTCCTTTTGTGAATCGGGTACTGAAACATTGCAAATAAATGGCACCATTGGCAGGCGCACTTTTGTTGAGTTCCCCGCAAAATGCCTCAATACAGGTCAAAAGGCACATTCATTTCAAGCTAGATTAGAAACAGAAGATTCTGAAAATCTTTCTCTAACAGGCCGTTGCTTTGATGTAGCTGTGTGGGCTGATCCGGGCTCATAGGAGGACCTGACGGGGGTTTTGTGACTGGTGCTGAAGGCTTCCTCTCTGCTCTGCTGGCCCCCCAGCGTCTTGCTGCTCCGGGGGCTCAGCTCCAAAATCTCTTCTCTGACATCCATCAGCTCTGGATCAAGAGTGCTCATAGATTGCTGCTTGATGCTATCTTTCCCCAGTCCATCTCATTGATCTTCTTGTTCCATTATCGGCTAAATGTGTTCAGCTGTTTGACTTTTGAAGGGCCCGGAAAGTTACAGTAAAGACAGACGCCGTGGTAGAAATCTGACAAGGGTGAATCAGCTCAGAGTGGAGAGAGACAAAAAGCAAAAGAAGATATGACATCTTAATACTCGAGTTTTGTGCCTGCAGCAGACATGCACTATTGTGTGAGTTCTCAGCAGAACAAAATAAAACTGTATCAAATGTAACCAAATGGAAAACAGTGGCCTGTTTTAGAAATAGTTCCATGTACACTTACATAAGAAGACTTGGCCTGATTTCTGTTCAAACCTGCTAAATATCTTGAATGCGGTAAGTTTTACTTTGTCTCTTTGATTTGTTCTGTATGTATTTCATGCATGCTGACTGCACTTTGCTCACGTCAGTTCGGATTAGAACCTGGTTGTCTCGCCTGAATGAAACAAACACTTTTGAGTCTTATAGGCCCCTGGATAGTCATCCTACAGTAATTTCACTTACTCAAGTGTTTGAGATTTGAGCTTATTGACTTGTTGTACCTGCACTACTGTGCACGCTAATCGATCAATAGAATGGTCCGTCAGGTTATATCTGCAGCCCGTCATTGGGTTTTCATTCCGGAAGCTTTTGAGGCCCCTGAGGGCCCTTCTATGCCCTTGTGAACAAAGAAAGAGAATTTTTATAGTTGTTACTCCATAATCACTTTTACCCCTGAAAGCCTTTTTTACCGTCTCAATGGCCTATAAAATGTTCTGTTTTATTGATATGCTAACTAGGATTTTTTTTCACTTGAAAACCAGAGTTTTGTCATTTTGCTCTCTCTTTTTTGTTTCTCAAGGCTAAAGCTCAATTGTTCATAAACCCTGTTATCAGGGCCCTATTTTTTGCCAGTGACAGTCATTTTTAAGACATTTCTAACTACTGTACAATACTTTCTATCTGCTAGTTCCTTACGTCTGTGTAAGACTGGATAAGTGTAGTGTTACAGTTTTTGGGACACAAGTTTAAATCCTGACCAAACATTTTTTAATGAATCAAGCAAAATTCCAGCTGAACTTGACAGCCAGTGATAGCAGTTTGTCAACAGGGGCTTTAACATTTTGCTCCACAGGATAACACGACTTTTAAAGAAACTTAAGTTTAAAGCAATAGCTCTCCAGCGTTTTCAGGTGGTGGACCTCTTGAGCAAATACTGTGAATCCACCTAAACCCCAAATCTCATTCAGTCATTTTCACTGATCCTGTCTTGAGTCACTATTCCATCATTTTTCTCTTTTAATTGCTGAACTGCTCTTTAACTTTATTGAAACGAACAAATCTGCTACTCTAAATAAATACTAAACCTAATACTAAAGCTAAATAAACTGTATGTGAACAGGTAATTGACCTTGATTCTGAATTATAACACACAACATATTATCAAAACCATGTGCCCGTGTCACACTGACAGAGTCATGGAGGCAACACTTCCTGTTCCTGTCATAGATGTCATGTGCCTCATCCATCCAACAGGGTCGTAAGCGATCACTTATTCTCCCCCACATTCTCCTCCATTTCACTCTCCTGTTGTCCTGCTGAGAGTTTGCTTGTTATAAATAGCAGACTAAATGTGAACCCAGTTAACTGTTAACTAGCACATCTGATCATTCTAAATTTCATTAGGCATGGAAACATCATGTGGAGGATGACAACACTTGTTGTGTGCACTTACTGTTGGTAGAGGGGGCCTGTGGAGGTGCGATACATATTATTTACACTGGGCATTCATGGAGTCTAATGTGAACATTATAATTTAAATTTGCCTGTTGGTCATGTAGATTAAATCTGGTGAATCACATAGCAATAATGGCTCAGCTGAAAAAAAAAGTGAAAGTGACATATGTATCAGATATGGTAACCCATACCCGAAATACCTCTGCATTTAACCATCACTGGTGAGGAGTGAACACACACTGCAAGTCGTGAACACACACACACACACACACCCGGAGCTGTGGGCTGTATGGTACTGCGCCCTGGGAGAAATCGGGGGTTAGGTGCCTTGCTCAAGGGCACTTCAGTTGCTACCTTCCAGTGTTGGAATCAAACCAGCAACCTTCTAATCACAAACCCGTCTCACGTACCAGTAGGCCACAACAGGGGCAGTTGCGGCCTACTGGTACGAGATATTGATGAATGGCTCAAACAAAGTTCCCAGATGGCAGCATCTGAGTCACAAACATCCAGGACTGATGCACAAGCATAAGATAAATGGGAACGCTAACGGATAGCTCTCTCCAAGTACACTACACGTTCTGTGCTATGCTAACTTGCATAAACAAATCACATTCTGCAAACCTTTAAGAATGCAGTATGGCTGATGGTGCAATTCCTTGCCAACGGTTACAAAATATTCATATCACCAATTGCTCCTCTGTCGGAAGAGAGATAAAAGATTGACAATGTGGAGTTGAAGAGAGAAAAAGGAGGTGCAGCTGTGATTCATGGTGAGGAATATCTTAGAGGTTCAGAGACAGAAAGAGAGAATGAGAGGTAAAGAGAGAGGAAGGAATATGGCAAGACAGGTCTTAAACCCTACCTCATTTCAATAAAGCAGTAAACATGCTCATAATGTACGATCTACTGAGTTTGGCAGGCAACTGCTTACCTCTTCATTCAGTAAGTGTGTGCTGTATATGATCTAAGAAATGCTAATTGTATGTTTAATAGCATAAAACCTACTTGCTGGAGAAAATAAGACTTTGTTGCCAAGTCAGAAATTGATCTTAAAGAAAAAGTTCACCCAAAAATAAAAAAGTCATTATTTACACACTTATACTGTATGACACACTTTTTAGAGAACAAAAAGAGAAATTTTAAAAAATTGTGTCTCTTTTCCATGAAATTACAATGAATGAAGACTGAAAATTCCAAGGTTTAAATGGTATGAAAAACACCATTAAACTATAATAACATTAATCGATATAACTTACAAGAATAACAGTGTATCATGATGTTTCCGTTTTGTCCTCCTACAAAGCTATTATAAGACCCCAAATTTTTTTAAAAACATTTGGAATACAGCTTAAAGTATGGAAAATAACCACCAGTACATTATTATTTGTTCTTTTGTTCCTAGAAAAAATTACAAAAATATATATGGCTACGTAATGACATGAGGGTTTAATAATGACAGAATTCTGTATTTTGTGAGTGAACTACTCATTTAAAACTCGTGAACATAAGCAAGAGATGCTTTACACATAGATATTGTCTCGCTCTTGTTCGCTCTTTTATGCCCTGTGTTTAAACCTTACCTTTTCACTTCATTAAAGATCACATCGATCTAGCTCGGAGCAGGAGAGTGGGGCAAGGGTTTTTGTTCGGTATTACCCAAAGCTTCTCTATAGCTGTCAACTGTTTGTCTCATTTGTGTTAAAGAGAAAGTAAGAGCTTTATCACCGATCTTAGTACCATAACAGTCTGTTCTGTGCAGCTTGGGTTACTTGACTATAATGAGAACCAACAAAACTCTTGAGACCGCATTATAATCTGGGATTATAAATCTGGGATTTAAAATCTAATTTATATTTGCAAGTAAACAGAAGGTTAGATGATAATTTCAAGGTTTTTCAATTAAACTGTAACATGTTGCAATGTTAAGTCACTTACAATGAAAATGTGTAATAAATCAGAAAAATGTTAAATAGAAGCTTTTTCATTAGTGGCTCCAGACTTTGGGGCCCCACCTGTACATACAGAGTTTCTCAGCACTAAAATAATGAGGTACATGTTAATTAGTGTACAGTAAGAGCGTGTATCTATATATTATTATGACTGGTTAGTGTTACACATTGCACTCAGGTGCTTCCAATTTTCACGGCATTCGCCTTCATGGTCAAGTTAAAATTCATATACTGCTGATAAGGATAAATTAAACTGGAGCAAATTAAGCATTAAAAGCCAGCAAGTATTTCTTAATAACTGGCAGAATGAATCATCTCTCTTAAGCCTCTATTAATTAAAACACGGATTTAACAAAAGCCACGGGTATTAGGAGTCTTCATCATTCTTTACAATATGAACTTACAATAGGCTGCAATGACAGTCTATCATAGCGTTACTATATTAAAAGGCTTGAATGGTCAGAAATGAATCTAGGAAGGAACTGGAGAAACAGATTCAACAGTACAAGGCTGTTCAAAAATGCCCTTAACTTTACAAAAGTCTACATCTCACTGGAAATGCTACTGTAAAATTACAGTAACCTAGGCTGTAGACTCATGCATCATCAAACTGCTAAACTGACAGCTGCTTTCATTTTTGGAATAAGTGTATCACATTTTCATAAACCAGACAAACAGGACGGAGAAAACTGTCATCTTAAAATTCCATTGCAAAATTATCAATAACTATTTCAATTTTTCATGTGGAAACCAGCCAAAAGCTTTAATATGATCTAAGACATTTATCCCATGCTTGTCGAGTATGGACTGTAATCCATTTAAACAATGCCAAAGATTTCACAGGTAAAGGAACAGCACGCTCACAAATTAAACCACATCATTATTTAATCATTGTTTAGTCACTCTTATCCTTATGTGGAAAAAAGATATTGTTATGAATCTTCACAGTTTTTTCCCCATAGAATGGCAGTTCTCAGTTCCCATGGCTATTAAACTCCAAAAATCACAAAATGACAAAAAAAATAAATGTATGTTCAGATTTAGAAAAAGGAATATATAATTTAAAACTGCAAACCCATTGAGCTTCCCACTGGGGAGGTGGCAACAGTTGCTAAACTAGGACTGGTTTAGGCGGGGCTTAGCAAATGATAGTTTGCTGAAACAAGCTGAACTGCAGGAACATGCTTAAGGCTGAAGAACATAAAGGTGGTTACATTAACTGGCACTGTTATTGCTTAAAGATGTTTGTTCTTGTTGTACTGCTCTGCAGTAGCCAGTAGCAGATGTCACAGATGGCACTTTAAAGCAACTGCTGAAGTAGCTCACAGGAGATTCGTCACTGAGCTCCTTTGAGAGAAGGTATTCTATCGCCTGGAGCCCTGCATAAAATAAAGCTGGAGTGTTGTTTTTATTTTATTGCTTCCTTATTTTCCTCTAAATATCTGAATAATTATGAATGGTCCAATAACTGTCTGTGTAACATACCCTCGTGTTGTGTTGAACTTCCTGTCTTCTGCGGAGCATGAAAAGTGGTGTTACTCACAGTGACAGCTTCTCACTTTCATCAGATAAAAAATAATCAACATCAACATTCAAAATCCGACAGTCGTAACATGAATGAATGTAACAACATTCGCTTTTGGCTGAGCTAAGCCTTTAATTACATTTCTGCTTCCTAAAAATACATTGGCCAAAATTGCTATTTAAAGAAGCACTCAAAACACATGTACTGTTTATCACATTCTAATGTGTTTAAAATCGAATTTCTTAAGTGGCCCCCATCAATGCATAAAATTCCCACAGACCTAAAAAAGCACAAGACGCTTATCCCCATCCAGCTGTATACGGCCTACATGTGCAATTGTAGGCCGTAATGAGCGCAGTGCTCATTTCAAACAGATGGTAAGCAACACAAAACCCTAATGATGTTTGAAGCACATATTAAACGCCATTTGTAACCTTTGCGAGGACTGAAAGATGCCTGGATCATATTTTACCATGTGTAATGGTGTCCCTCTGGCTATACATAACTTCCCACTGTCACTTTTCATTTGATCTGTCATGAGGAACATTATAGGTGCCTTCACAGCAATGTCACTATAAAGGAAAGGAAGGGATAACATATTACACAAACAGTCCAAGGTAGCAGACAAATGAGCCATTGTGCGTCTCATTTTTCAGCAGCACTCTTTGTGTCTTAAAGCTGCGGCGCAGTCGAATATGAACTGTAGTTTTCGTGACGCGGCTGGAAAAGTGGCGCAGAGATAAAGAAAAGCGAATGAATCATTTTCTGTTGATGTGATGAATTGAATACACCGACTTTATGATCACTGCATAATGAAGAGAGGCTTGTCAAAGGCCCCTTTCTGCAATGAGTGGGTCTGACTTTCAATAAATCGATTAAAGACATCATTTAGCATTCACCCCCCCTCCAGCTTACAGCCACCCTCCACGCAACATGAGACATGAAAACTCATCAAGGGTTTTGATCTGTGCACGTACATTCGAGCAATTAAGGACCTTTATACAGCCATTTAGAAAACTGGAGATATGAAAGTAGCTGCAATGGACGCACAAAAATAGCCACTCACTGCGAATAAACAGCACGCTGAATAAAATAAGCCACATAGCTTCACAACAGATGAGAAGGACGTCTAACAGCGTATGAGATGGGGAAAAAAGGCAGGCCGATCACCCTATGTAGCTAAGCCACTAAATGGAACCTGTGCTTATCTGAACCAATGCAGGAATTTCTCTAATTACTCAGCTGAGCTTTGGTATGCTCGGCTTCAGTGGTGGTTGTGACGCTGTACTATCCACTGTTGTACATGCTTTTATGTGCCTATACAACACAATGCTGCCAAGCCTAAATGCAGATGGGGTGCGTTTGTGGTCTGAACTTGCTCCTTGCTGACATCTGGTGAGTGAGAGGTGCAGCGCAAACAGAAGGAGAAACAAAAGAGACAGTTAAGCCTTTGATCATCTCTATCTCAAAGGCTGTGTAGCACAACAACATCTGCACCAGTAATGGAACACTTTGGCAATTGTAATTTATTGTCTCTCCCTGCCCTCTCTTACTCTCTCTCTCTCTCTCTATATATATATATATAATATATAAATATATAGCTATATAGATATATACATATGTTTGTATGTATTTGATTAGTTAATTAAATTGTGTTTGTGCAGAAGCATAAATATTTCTTATTTTTAGTTTTATTTCCAGGTTTAAATATGTTTGGGCCCTGCTGTATATGATTTGATGTTCTGTCATTCTGGTGGGTCGAGTCCTATGTAAATGATTCAGCTTCTATATGATTATAGAGGCATAAAACCTTCACAGGCAGATACTATATAATCTGATATAGTCTGATATCATTTGATCTTTTTCATATGGTAGATAGATTTTTGGGAACTCATTAAATTCAACAGGTTAATGTCTGGTGCACTTTGTTACTTATGTGCTTGCTGTTGCTGTTGTTAACCACAAAACTTCTTCTACGGTAGGGCCATGCGAGATGTGAGAACTGCTCTTTAAATAAATAAATACACATCACATAGGAGGCGAGTCTATGAACCCACATAAACACTCGCTGTAAAAAAAAAAAACAGCTCCAGCACCATCCTTAGAGACTCACAGTGCAGCATGGAGAGCAGGAAGTATGTGAATGGCTTGCCAGAGGCGTGCATTTTTCCCATTTGGGAAATGAATTATGCATCGTTTTAATCAAATAAATACAAATGAGAATGCATCACTAATCAAAGAAATGAGCCACAGAAGGTGTTGCATACCAAGATCTACAGTTTACCCATCAGCCCCTCTGTCTTTATCAGCTGGTTTGCCTTTGATCTCCCCTCCTTGGACAGACTGTTGAGAAATGAACGGTCCACTCGATTATTTGTCTCTCTCTCCTCTAGTGAGCACAGAGTAGGCAGAGGAGTTCGTGCAGTCCAGTGTGTTGTTCAAAGACACAATCCCACATACCTTGTTTTGCTATGCAGCAAGTGAAAAGCATTTAATGTGACCAGGGGATTTACCGCTTGATTATACTGTGTAAGCACATGAATAGGTCACAGTTTATAGGTACACTGTAACTTGCTTGGCTCTGGTGGTGCGTCTGGTTCATGGTGAATTTTACTCTGCCTTAGTTTTTGAGTAGTATGAAAAGCTTACATGGTATTATCTTTTCATTTTGGGGGTTTCCTTCATTTGCTCAAATATGGCAATTTGTTTAGTCTCAAATTTACCAGAAGGACGATGAAATGTCTTTCATAATGCCGCATTTACTTCGCCCGATCCAGTCCTGAGCTCGCATAAGTGTTGGGATGGCGCCGACCGACCCAGTTAAATGACTGCTTTGCCCATTCAAAGCTGCCAGAATGAAATAATAGGTTGGAAGATGCATTTCTCAGCCACAAAATAACCAGAGCCCAAATGTTTGCAAAGCATCATGTTTTTGTTGAACATGTAGTTTTGGAAATGCATGTTTATTTAATCTGGAAACATTTGGTATGATTATATTAAACAGAGGGCCACATTTCTTTGTACTGTCTTGTTAGTCACAATCCTTCTTTTTATGATTGTGGTCCACTGTTCAATGGGCGGCACAGATAATTGGTCAGCACTGGGCAATTTTAGAGGGATATTTACTGCACAAAACCTTGCAACCAATTATATGAGACATAAATATCACTGAGCGGAAGTAATTGGTTCATTGGTACTGTATTCCACTTGTAATTTGTGTATTATTTGCCTGGGTCACAATGTTGGAGGGAGATGAAAAATTGAGGTCTGCAGGGCAAAGAGATGATGAGAGAGATTGAGCCAAAATACAGATTTGGCATACAGTGGCTTTAACATCCAACACACTATGATGCTGGCACTCGACAAGGACATATCTGAGACACAGATGCAGTTAACAGCACGACACATGCAGTAGCTGAAAGGGTCAACAAACACAACAGTGTAAGTAACGCAGTGATTAGCAGCAGTTTAGTTTACTTTAAATATTCATGCCGCAGGGCATGCTGGGATTTGTGTAGCTGTACATTAGGCTGTGTAAAATTAGCAAACATTGTCTCCTAAATGCCAAGGAAAGAAGTACACGTTTTCCCCCCTATTTTTAAATTTGACAAATGATTAAGTCTTTTATCTTAAACCTAAAAATAAAAATGTTTTAGGATCTTGACAAATAAAATAGATTGTAATGATCAAAACTGACAAAGAAATAGTTAAAATAAATCAAAATATGTGCAATTGACCAATAGTCTGATTTCCTTGCTTTCTGAAACATTCCCAAATCGTGCTGAGAACATGAATCATCAAGCTTGTGGAGTTTATGCCAGCTTGAAATGACACGATTCTGAAATGTATTTTTCAAATTAACTTTTCACTTCAAGTGTTTTGCCGATAATACATTATACAGTAATTTTCACTAGCATTTTCACAAGTCTCAAACATTAAGTCCCCACTATAAATGCACGGTATAGCTCAAAAAGATTATATACTGTATATGGAACATGTAACCATTCATTTCAATAAACAACGTAGTCTTTCTCTTTGTGACGGTGAAGCTAAGCGTTACTCTGGGGTGAATGCTAGTTGACAGATTGTCTGAAAACCCTTAAAAGAATCCACGAAATCAATTTAATTTTTTTAAATCAATTGAATGCTTTGAATGTATACGCACATAAAGATACCTGCCCAGAGAGGCTGTCTGCATGCCACAAAGCAAAGTGCAAACCTAAATTACATCAGAAGGCAGATGGGCTACAGGGTGTTATTTCATTTAAAAAACACGATTCAACATCCTGTTTCCAGAGCACAAATCCCAGTGATGACTGCAATCAGCTTTGACAGCGAGGGATAATATGGATGTTGTGCTTGCATGTCATTTAGAGAACATGTCTAGAATACCGTGTACAACCGGGTCGCTAATCAATGCTGCAGGATCAGAGAAGTCTAAATCCCTTGTTATTGAATGAGCATGACTGTCAATTAGTGATGTACAGAATTAAATAGTTGTCAGAGATCACAGATTCGGCCACTTATAAGAGATGTGACAACAAAGAGAACTGTGCTATACAGCAGTGAGCAGTCCCCTATAAGAAATATCATTCATGCATTTGACACATTTATCCAAAGTAACTTATAGTACGTTCAAGTTATACATTTTGTCAGTACATATCCTCCTTAGGAATCAAACCCATAACCTCTGCACTGCTAACACAATTCTTTACCAACAGAGATACAGGAACACTCAATATAGTAATAAAAGTAGACAGCATTCAAAAGTTTGATGTTCTTTAGTTAAAGCATGTCAAATAAACCTCTTCTTCTACCTAGACAGAAAGATCTTTCTTTGAAAAATCTTTGCCTAGGTCTCCTGCATCTCAGATTTTTCTCACTGCCTGAGAAGCAGAGACCAATGCTCTCACATGTGTCTTCAAGAGATATCTCGACATCCCAATTTGTGCTCAAAGTCTGTCATCAACAGTCAGAGATTTCACCATGTTCTCAAACACTTCTCATCCAAGTCTTGTAAGACTGAGCTATGCTATTCATATTTATTTTACAGCTTTATTTTACTCTTAATATATGTCAGCAATTGTTCTATTTGGGTCCATTTTTACTAGGGAGAATTTAGGGAGAAACTTTTGAGGCAAAGTGGATACTTATTTTAACTGAAAACACAAGTTATAAAATAGTAACTTCAAGATACTATGGGTTCAGCTTAGGTTACAGGAATGCTTAAGTGCATTTATGACACAATGCTTTTATAATGCTTTAGTTTCTCAGAAATACAGTTCTTTTTTGAACACTGAATTACCCTTTATGCAATACTTTGTATTTTTAAAGTGCCATTACCAGTAATTAATAATATAACTAGTAAAAAAACAACAAAAGCGCTGTAAAATGTTAAATATGCATAAATAACCATGATAACATGAATAGGAATTCATAATTACCTCCCACTAAAAGTCAATGCAATCTGTGTCACTAGCATGGCAGCAACTTGAATCCTGAATTACAAAGAAGATAAAGTGCAGTTTTTCTCCCTTTAAAAGTGTGTGTGTGTGTGTGTGAGAGAGAGAGAGAGAGAGAGAGAGAGAAAGAGAGAGAGAGAAAAAAACTGCAGTGGTTTGAGTCAGAGAGATTAGAAATCTATTACTAGACCAGATAACTATTGGCCCTTGTCAAGCCATTCATCTAACTGTCCTCTTACACCGATCCTAAAGTTTGCATCTCCAGCCCTCAAAACTCAATATCTGAGAGGGGCTCTTGCACCATCGGACGTGTAATGAATTGCATTGGGGGTCTGTATACATCATCAGTTAACCTAATCTACTGGGGCAGTAAAAAAAGAGGGCAGGGCTGAAATCAGATGACACACTGCAGGATGAAGTGGTATCTGGACGGAATGGTCAGTTCCAGCATCGTCCTTTTAGCCTCCATGTACATCTTATTTTTGTCAGTAATAGGCTAAGTAGGAAGGGGCTTACTTAAGTCAAATAGATGTTGTGAGTGATGCAGTCTGGATGCAATAGAATTATGGGAAAACAATAAATGAGCACTCACCACAGATTGAACGAGTGGATATTGCAGACAGCAGTCTTACATCACCTTCCTAAAGGGGTCATATCATGAGCTTTCCCTAAGCTTTTAAAATGCAGTAAAAGTTTATATGACTATGAAAACATACTGCAACATTCAAAACGCAAACTTCCAATTATTATTATGGCTTGAAAAATAACTTTCATTGATAAATGTATGACCACCTGCATTTATGTCAACACTGAGTTAGTTGGCCCACCCAGTCCAACTAGGTCATAAGGAGGAGCTTAAAAGATATATTATGAATATAATATATATATATATATATATTTTTCGAGTTATATATTTATAACTCGAATATATTTTTCTTATATATATATAAGTTTCGAGCTAGCAAAACAAATTTAAAACTGTTTTGATTAAACTATCTTATCTGTTCTTTCATTGATTTTTACTGAAGTATATCGGGACCTTAGGAATCAAATGGAGGATTAAAAACTAATATGAAGTTTAATAATGTTGATAACTTTAGGGGAAAAATAAACACACATATGATATATTCCCTTTATGTGACACATAGATCTTAAGAAGTTAATCCACTACCTCAAAAGCAATCCACATTACATTACTCTGTGTGAGTAAGAGCGCATCTATGTGCCAGTATGCCGTCTGTCCTCTATTGATTGCCCGAGGCGACCACCTGACCCGATTAATAAACTGCTGTTGCCAGTGTGGCATCCCTGCATTCCCACACACAGAGGAAAAGGCGCATCCATGATGCATGAAGCAAGCTGGCTCTAAGTAGGAAACAGGAAGGGGCCGGGGCATGGCCCTCAGACAGAGATCTGCTCTCAGTTGGGATCCATTATACTTAGCTGCAGAGAGAAAGAGAGAGAGTTTGTGTGGATAAGAGACGAGATGGGAGAGGGCTATGATGGAAGAAGAGAAGGGGTAGAGAAGCAGATGATGAAAGAAGAGTCTGAGAAAAGGAAATTTAATGCTCCCTTTCAAGATAGTAACAATGATTGTGCTGTTTAACAAACACTTTTGGCATTTAACTCAACCAGCTCAAACGTCATACTGAGTCATAAAATAAACTTTACTCCAAAAGTGGCCAATTTAAAGGTTCGAGAAACTGTCAGAGCACACAGGAGATATATGTTTGTGTAGGATGGTGGAACGTATGGATGAGTGTGCGCTCCAATAATGACTTTTAATGGGCATTTTGCTATATGGCAAATACAGAAATACAGAAAGTTTGGTGTCTGTTTTACAAAGAATAAAAGGTATGAAAAGTTTTATACACATACAAATGACCTCCTCCCACCTCAGAGGTTTTGACTTTATCCAACAATTAAAATACTGACAATTGTTATCCAACAATTAAATTAGAATACTGACATAATCTATTGACATGCAATTCAGTTGTAATCTCACTTGACTAGTAACTAATTAGTAGTTGTTAACAATATTAGGTCAAGCTGATTAAATGATGGTGGGAATATTAATAACAAATGTATGTAAATAACAAAAATGTAACAATACACAACAACAGGGGTTTTCAAAGTCAATGACAGTGAGTGGGATTCCCTTCTGAGCCAGTGTACACAATGACAACACAATCCCATCCCAGCCAAAATGGTCAAAAGATCTGTAACAGAGTGGGAAAACCATTTACATTTACATTTATGCAATAACACATGAAAACCATTGTAAACAAAGGTAAGATGTAATCATCTCTTCAACTAATTAATACATCTACATCCTTACCCTAATGAACGATGAGGAATTGGCACTGTTTAGACAGTCAGAGTTTCTGACTGACAACCACATTTTCTTGCAAGTTTGAGTCTGTGCATTGGTAGAGCCCCAGATTACACTCAGAGGTGACAAGCTATGACACCTATGACACAGAGGTGACACCTATTTCACACCACACGTTAGCGGAGCGCAGTGCACCAGTGCTGTCGCACTGCCAGTGTTTACAGTGTGCAGCTGAACCGTTATCTACCAAAAGTACAATTGTTTTCAAAGCTTGCGTTGCATTATCTGGAGCTGTGTTATTGCATTATTCCTCCTTTTCAAGAAGCTTATTTTGCTATCTATGTAGTTTATATAACTTTCATTTGTTTTATCCACATCACTTTCATTTTCTTTGTCCGTGTAGTGCGCATTACAGACAGATAAAAAGACTGTCACGCTTTATGAGTTTCTATGAATGATGCAGTCAACCAGAGGAGGACAGAATGAAACAGGCCTAATACTGCACTATAGTGCATCTGTTTGCTGTCAGAAGATTGACTGTGTACAACATTACAAAGCAATTCTTCATCATAGTTGAATATATATATATATATATATATATATATATATATATATATATATATATATATATATATATATATATATATATATTTTGGAACTGTAGTCTTTGCAAGTTATCTTTGAAACAAATTTGGAAAAATATTGTACTGACTGTATTCCGGCCTTTAACACTATTTATGGAAACTGCCATAAAACTGGTATTGTACACTGTAGAAATATGCATTTATATGCAAATAAAACAGTTCCAAAATGATTTTACAGCATACAATAACAAGATCAGCAGTTCTGGCAGCACATAAATCAGGAATCAATTGCAATGGCCGTATTAATGGAAACAGATCAGACAGGGCCGGTCTGTGAAGTACACATCACAACAAAACACAACGACAGGAACAGAACAACTAGATCACATCTCACAGGACAAAAGAGAAAACAGAAACATCAAATAAAGATGAGACCAGAAATATACATAATACTGTATAACTTACAGCTGGGTAGCATGGCCCAGTTTGCCCCTGCTGGTGGATAATAGAACTTCATCATCTGGCTGCACCCTGCTCCATTGATGGCCATTCAAAAGTACACTAGCTGTGTATTCACAAAAGCTATAAATTGTGTATAAATATACATTGCTGGGATAGATTTAGTCAGAATAGCTGAATACATGGAGGTTGGACTTCTGCTTTAGCAAGACATCTGAAATAAATAAATAAGCTAGTGACTAAAATGCATTTTTCCTGCTTCCTCTTCAAGGTTTTGCTAAACGAGAATCTAAAATGAATTCCGTCAGCAAAAAGTTCCCATTCTTTTTCCTTTTAAAAGTTTTATTTTCTGTTTTATAGTATATAATTTTTCGTATTCCATTATTTTTTATTTGGGAATCATTTATGACCAAAGGAATTAATTTTATTATCTGAGATGCTATCATTCACCACTTCAGCCGTGTAGGGCTCTTAACTCTGGCTTTGCTAATGGATATTCAGATGACAAAGATGTATAATCTCAATAACCTCTTTCAAAAACTCTTGACAAGGTTTCAAAAAAGCCAGGCGTGGAAATAGCATAGTGTTCTTAAGAGGGAACAGCATCTGCACTTGATAAATGTCCAGCTATAGACTCTCCAAACTAAAACGCAACTTTAATCAACATCATTGGAATCGACAGTGAGCTAATTGATGGCAGCTCTGCGTGTCCATAACAGTCCGAAGGTTTGGAGATTTTAACTGCATATTGGCAATTTGGAGTCTATAATGAAGAGGAATGGGCTGAGGTTTTCATCGATATCGGGGGAGAGTGAGCATTTAGAGGTAAACGATAGCACCGTCTTACCAATTAATGCTGTTCTGAGCACAGTACGAACTGACAGAGGGGTGAAACTAAGAAATATGCCAATATCCAAAGTACAGAATCAGCACTCATTTCTATGAATCAGAATATACAGTATAGGAGTGAGCTCATTTATCTGCACACCATATAATGCTGCAAACAGTGTAACAATCTAGAATTGCAAGAAATAAGTTGGTGAAATTTAAACTAAAACGACAAAGGTTAACAGATATATTTTTTACCAATCGGTGTTGATTGCTCAAAACAAATATCTTAAAATTTCTAACAATGGCAATTAATCAGTAAAATCATCAAATCTGGGTTTGATTCCACCCCCTCTTCCAGCGCAGGTTTCTGCTCACATGTACTTATATGTTTGCGTCATCCACCAATGTGCTTTCATTACTCAGTAAATCATGACGATACTGCCTCACTGCTTTATAAAACATGCTGTTTCATGTTTTTGTCACATTGAATTTACCACCGGAACTGCACACACACAGAACAGCAGCTGTGCTTGTCGGCTGAGGATTTATTGCAAGATATGTGAGAAATGCGAGCTGCTCTCTAAAGGCAATTTATTTGGAGACAAGCAGCTAGAGGATGAGATATGGGTTATACTACACGATCAGGAGCGAATTACGCATCATCAATATTGGTTAACTTCTGCAATTCGAGACAGAATAAATTCATACAAACAGTAGCGTTCACATGATCCAGATCCAGACTCCAGACCATATTTTCAAGCAGACTCAGATGCAGTTCATTGGTGTGCACCCGAGTTCAAAAAACCTCTTTCACACCAACCTAGCAAGCCAAACTCTGATGACAAATAGACTCAAATGTGCACCAAAAACTCACAAGTAATGCACACTTAAAAACCAGGTGACAGAACCAGTAACTTTGATAAAAATGTAACTATATGAAAACACACCCCACTCATGCTCTTTTCTAAGTATATTAACAACCACCATGCACATTTAAACATACAATTAAACTGTGTATGTGAAAGATGAGGAAAAGATTTTGGCACAATAATAATGGAGCGTACTCAAGCTTACTCAAGCCTCAATAATGTCCAAAACCAATGCTGAGTCCAAAAACGCTTTGTAAAGGTCCGGTTTGCCAGGAAACCATCTGCTCTGGCAATGCATTTATGTTCCCATTGTTTAGAGTTACACACTGCACTGATATGTGAAAAACATTCCACAGAAACAAACTATAATAAGAGTCAGATGCCCACTTTTGTTGCCATTTGTCAATAAAAAGTCTTCATTAGATTGCTTTTCCATATAAAAACTGGCCTGAGGTCAGTTTTGAACATGTTCCTATGATACTCCAAGTTAAAACTTTTACAGGAAAGCCGATTCTGAATCAATTTTGTCTGGATCAGATGCTGCACACACAGCTTATGCTAAATTATCTAAAATTGATCCATGTAGTGGATCTGGCCTGAGAAGTCCGGCCTCGTGTCACAGTGTTAGCCAAAGCATCTCTACAGTTCTGATTGCAACTGACTATACCACATCATTCATTTCCTGCAATGCCTAAACCCTCCCTGACAGAGTGTTACTAATCTAGGAAATCTTGGCCTCTTGACTGTACATTGCTCTGGGTTCCTTACATCAAACTTCTGTAACTGTTATGGGGCCCCATGCACCTATGGGCCCCTAGAATTATTCCCAATTTTTATTTCAGTAACTGCGGCCTCGATCACAGCCGCAGTGAGGCAAGTGAAAGGATGTGACCTGCTACACCTGAGCCACAGGGGCTCACCTGTTCAGTCTTGCTACACACACCGTCAGATGCATGTTTTTAACTGCGATTCCCTAACTGCGATTTTATACAGTACCACTGTTGGCACTTAGCTCATTTACTGTAGAAACTGGCAGCCATCTAGACAAATATTTGACAGTATTTGTGACAGAGCAACAAGCCGTCTGTCCAAAATGAAGAGCCACATTGTTGTTGTTGTTCACTTATTCATCTGTAGACATAAAACTTCAAATTACGTGCAGAAAGCATATGTGATAATAAACATGCGAATATTCATTTTAACTTTAATGTAAATGAGCGAGTGAGTCAGTGAGAGTGAGTGAGTTATTGAGAATATAAAGACAAATAAAAATCAGGGGTCAGTATGCAGCCAGTGGCTTATTTATCTCACCAATCGTAGGCCTGATGAACGTTGGTGGCCGCTCTAAGATGTTAAATAACTATAATATGAATGTGGGATGTCTTTCACTGAAAGTTTTGCTAAGTAGTTAAAAAAAAGAGTTATGGCACAAAGATTCCAAAAGTTTCCATCTGTCTAAAAAGAAGATGAATAGATCAATCTTAACTGGCAGCAGAGACATCTGCCGTTTATATAGTACGACTCTGACCATGTGGAGAGGGAAGCCTGCATCAAAGCACCATTAATTGCACAATGGATGCAGGAAAGTATTGAGTGTGGGAGACAGGGAGGCTGTGGCACAGTCTCATTTTTTAAGAGTGTGTGGAGTGTGATGTGTTCTGCACTTTATCACGCTCGCAGACGCCCTCTTGATAAAAAGGCATTTGTTCGGGAAACTCATCTCACTCCATCTGAAGTTTGGCAGGTCAACTTTTGCTCATATTGAAAGAGTCTCAAATACAAAACCAGGAGGGGATGGAATATGAACATCTGAATGGAACACTCATGATGTTAACATGATGGATGTCGTTAGATGGAGAACAGACTGGAAGAACTAGCTTCATACTTTAAGTTCACCTTCTCAACGTATCTTGGGTCAAAGGCAGGGAAACACCAGGACAGGTGGCCAGCGTATGGAAGACAGAATACACCAAAATACTAATTGAATATAATAATAATAATACTAATTTAAGACTGCTGTGAAATCAACAAACAAACCACTGCTAAAGAAAACAAGCATTTGTGTTATCATCATAACCAGTCATTATTAACACTATGAGCAGCGCTGCAGTGTATCACACTGATGGAACTGGGTGAGATTAAGTCTTGTGCTGTGAAAACAGGGGTACAAATTTAACCCAATACTTGCTAGTTAGGGACTAAATGTGGGCCTTACTGTTACGTTTTTAAAGGGCAGGGCTTTAGAGAGAATGTGTGTAGCTGAAGAGAAGAAAGCAGCCTAATTCAGTGTCTAATCAAGTGTGACATCACTTACCGCCTTTAAGGTGGTTCTATAATTTCCTGTGCCAATATAAGAGATCTGACTGCATTCTGGAGCTCAAGAGGAGCTTCTGCTGTATTTCACCCAGAAAAAAGAGACAAGCTAAAGTCTTCACCGAGCAACTTGTTGTCAAGCAGACAATTTGATCACTGTCGGAAACCTCTCCTTCTCTTGCTGTCTCTAAACTCTTGCTGTTTTACTCACAGCTCGGCAAGCTGACATGCCCTCAGAAGGGGTCGGGAGCACATGGCTATGAGCTTAGTCTTATCTCCACTGAATCTGTCCATCACACTAACCTGTATCACCTGAGATCCCCTTGTAGAAGGTTTAAATGATCTATGCTTCTGATGGGAAAAGCACAGAGAAGGCCTGTCTGAACAGGTGTGTTTGTTCTTGTTTATTTGCAATTTGGTTTGAACTGCCAAAATCTTCAATTCAGTGTGTGTAACATAAGGAACTTACAAAACATAAGCCGACTTCAGGCTACAACATGTTTGATGTTTCAGTTGTCCAAATTGCACTGTATGCTTTATTACATGAAAGTACAATGAAAGGGAACCAAAGTCTTTAAGCTTTGAAAAGCATGCAAAAAAAACTTGCTTAAACAATTTTTGCACAATGCTCACAAAAAACAAGTTGCAATTTCTTTTTCTTTCACAAGATAAGGTCAACTACATACACAGAAACGTTAAATGAGTCCTCTTTTCATACTGTATGAACTAAAAACCAAACGTACTCCATTGACATCCAAATAAGGGCTAATGCTGTTCTACCCCCCACATGCACACATTACATTTATAAAAGCTCTTTTAGTGGAGGCCACTATATAAAGTTTGTATAACCTTGATTTAATCATTCAGCCAGCTTTTATTTTTAGTCTTTAAATTAAAGGGTTGTGACCGTATTTCTAATAGCATAATGTGCTGCTATGATACTGAGATACAGCCCCAGTAATTATTACATTCATTATTAATATCATTTAATGTTTCTGAAAATTCCTTATATATTGTATGATAACATGGATATGGGTGATCTAGGATTGCTACCCTAATTCAAACTCAGGAAGTGAATTTGTCATTTAAAAGACATTCTCAGTTCAATTCTTAATGCCCCACAGCCATGCTTTGCGGAGAGCTCTCATAGCATACTTTCTTTCATATTCCACGGGGAGGATAGAGACTTCACAGAAAGGCCAAAACCAGAACAACACAGATCCATTTCTAATTACAATCGCTGTGGCATTTTCATAAACATTTAATCACAATAACATCTGAATGCAAGAGGCTTCTCCCATTCCTATTAATGTGAATCATCACGCGAAACTGCGGTAACTGCACAAAATTAATTGCAGAGAAACCAGAAGAGAAATATCTGCCATTTAATTGAAAGGAAATGCTGAAAAAAACATTAGAAAGCTTTTTATGGTTTCTTTTATTTTGTAAGCTTTGAATCCACAAAGAAGGAGAGACGGCAAACAGAAAGCTATAGAATTAATTACAGAAAAACGGACTGTTGGGTTTTGAGAAGAACAACAAGAAAGGAGAAAAGGATTGTGGGATTGGGGAGGGGCACAAGTCAGATACAAAGATTTGAAAAACACAAGATGAAAGATGGAAGTGAAAGAGAAATATTTTCCTTCTGTACCTGAGTAAATTACAATATGTACTTTACGTGAGAAGAATGGAAGAGGCACCAGATTAGCAGTTGTATTTGTTAAAAGAATTTGAATTAACCAATTGTCAGTGTTCTTTGTTCAATATAAAATAAAAGGAAGTTGAAATCTAGACATCTGCAAGCTTTATGTACCATCTGCACAAAAAATGTATTCACCCAATGTCAACCTGTCTATCAAGCAGACATCCTGCAGATCCACATCCTACCAATCAAGCCGCCAAAAAATGGAGCTTCCGAGAGCAACAGCCCTATGAGACAGGATACATGAGGTCATAAAAGTGGAAAGCAATTAAAACAGAGGAGTCACCTTGCCCTCCTCTGCATTGAGCTGTCAGAGCTAATGCGAGATCTCCAAATATTTCTCCCTTTGTGATTGATGTCAGGTGAACGGTGAGCCAGTATCACAGGCCCTCACCTCACCCAGTTACAAAAGCAGCCACCTCAGCAAAATGTAATTGCGCCAACTTTCTCGCTTCATCAAAGCATTACGTTATTAGTGTGATTAAGGTTATTAGATAGCCCAAAGAAGAAGCTGAGAATATAAGGATTTTGAACATACTGGCTTGACTCCTGAGCAAATGTTTTTCACTTAAATGAAGAAATGAGCCATTTGGAAGCAGCCAACGCTAAGATCAACTCTCGTGTAGGGGAGCGTTTAAAATATAGAGCTCAATTTGATATGCACAGTGATTTTGACAATGTGAAAATAATGTGTTCGTCGAAGGGGGATAAAGTTGTAGTTAGAGGTGACTAATCAGAGGTGATATTACAGCTGTCTTCGATGACTTCTAATGGTGTCCACGAGAGCATGTTCTGGGCTGCTTACGCTGGGCTGGCTTGATTTCATTATCTGTTCCAGCAGGTTTGGGCACTGATGCCATTTAGAAGTTTTTAGAAATATTGGCATTTGCCAAAAGCCCACATGAATTAGATTAACATAAATTTGTTGCAGGAACTGCAGGGATTGGGGCATTTCCTGGGGTTCTGTGATCACTGATTGGTCGGATATTCAGCAGGTCCAATTTAAAGCAGTATCACATGATGAGGAGTGATGTTAAACTCTGTGTCAAGTACTGCAATAATTACATTCATGCTGATATAGAGTCCACCAGCACAGCTGCTTCTACCAACAAGAAATTAAATCATGTATGTTTTAGACAAAAATTGACCATTTATGTACCAATTTTTCTGTCTTGTAAAAGAAAATAGTTACAAAATCATCTTACACTAAGTGCTCGCTATATGTCTCTAGCTCTAAGTATTTCAGATATTGTCAAACGGCACAACGTTTTTGAGCTAGAGGTACAATCCAGCTACAGCATGGTGTGCCAGTGCGATGGTTCTAAGCCTAAGTCCTGGAGAACTTGAACCTGAGTTTATCAAGTACTAGTACAAGGACATCTTTTATGGCCATTGATAAAAATATCAATCAAACTCTGGGAGGTTAATCAAGACCAATTAATAAATTGATTTATTATTCATAGTGGACAGTGAAACAGGAAGTCATGGAGGTGAATACTGGCATTGTACTTTCATTGAAAAACAAGTGGTGGGGAAATTGACAGCTTATTAGGAATGTGGGAGACTCTGGTCAAAAAATGCTGGAATCACTACTGTAGCTGGACTGGCGCTCTATTTTCACAGCGCTCCCATGGGAATAATAAAGGCAAAACAGAAAGGAGAAAATGTGTATGCTTGTGTCTTTGTTTTATGAGCCACCTATATACGCCAGTTTGCAATTTACATTTACATACATTTAAATATAACATATACATTTATGCAGTTTTGCATACAGCTTGTCCGCATGTGCATTCCCTGGGAATTGAACCCATGACCTTTGCGACACTAGGGAAATGACCGCGGTTACTTTCAATCTCCGTAAGAGGCACACAAGGCGCATTTTTAAACAATGCGAGGGCTTAGTTTACTGGAAGTTCCTCCTGAGTGGATTATTTACTCAAGTTTAAATGCGAAGCAGCTCTGCAGGCTTATTACAGCTGCAGTCGCAGGTGCGCTCAGCGTGTAAAGCAGCACGCTATCAAAAATGAACAGAAGTCCAGTCTAGTAAAGAAATAAATGAGTACATAAAAAAATGAGCCGACAAATAAACCCGACCTAACCACAAATGTTTGCAAATTTCTTTTTCAAACAGGTCAGGGTACATATTCTTTCCAACTTTTCTGAGGTGTCGATTTAAAAATATTTGCCCTTTTTATGCATTATATGCATAAAATCTTCCACCAATTTCCCCCAAAAAGTGACCCTAAAAAGCCGTACTCTCATATTCTGTACAATGAAGTCCAAAAATCTGGGTTTTAACCCCACTGTAAGTGTCTTCTCACTCTAAAGCACACTGAGAATTAAGATGATAAGGGGTCCAGGGCTCATCATTAAATCAATGTATACCTTCCACTGAAATCATACAGTACACGATGTTCAAGCAAATGAAGCTCAGCTCAGAACAGTCATGTTTACATTTAACAGGGAACGACTGAAGAAAAGTTAAATCTACAGGCGTCAACTTGATAATAGGATCCTCAGTTTTCACAAGACGTTTCAATGTCCCCAGTGCAAGAACCTTTGGTAATTACCAGAGATAGCACAACCTGCTGGCAGCCGTGATGGATCGAGAGGCACGTTTTCTGGGCAATTTTCCTTTGTAGCATGTGTAATTAAGTGAGAAATACAATGTAGTGAATTAATTAAGATTAATGGGGCTGCTTCCAACAGACAGATTAACAGCAATGTTTTAATGTTCCCATATTTCACCTTTTATGGGGGCAGGAGAGATGAGTGCCGTCCCCAAAGCGGCCTTAACATTGAAAAGATCCCAGACAGGGCTGAGAAATATCAGAGCAGCACTCTGTGGCCTTTTAAAGAAGAGACTCAACTGATTTAAATAGTTGACCTACTGTAACTGTCCCCAAACTGCTACACTGAAGACGACTGAAGTTACAAAGCGTTCCTACAGATCCACAAGGGAAAACATCATATCTAAACATTTCTGCTTGCAGTTTGCAGATATTGTGCTCTGTGGAGACATACCTGACAGATTTTAAGATAGTTTTTCTTTTTTGAAATTGGTTGTTTCTTCTACTTTAGGTCCTTTTATGTCCCAGGGGTTTATTTTGTTATTGAAACAGATTTTTTTTTAAGTTTTTGTCACATTATGTCTCTCTATTGCCTTTCTCAATTATTTTTGATTTGATCATCTTTTATATAGATTGTATGGCTTTGACCTTGTCCCACACCTTTTACTCTGTGAAAATATATGATTAAAAATGAATTAGAATATGTTTAAAACTATAATAATCTAAACAAACATAAACCAAAAAATAAACAAAAATGTCAATATTTATTGTGTTGATGAAGGTACTGCCCAACAGATGTCATTACTAACTTTTTTTAATGGTTATACTTTAAGTTTAAGTTTATTTACAAGGAGACAACAGTGTCAGTGTTAATTATTTTCTAAAAGTCCACAGGTTTAAGACAGCCCATAGTGTGAAGCATATATTATTCCTGTGAAGCACAAGCAGATATTTTGAATAATAACTAGTCTCATTGGGTTTGTATCTGTTAACTCAATACAATTCACAGCAGTTTGTGTTTGATGAATTAAGATTAACCAAAACCCAATGAGATTCACTTTCATTCCACATGTTGATGTAACAATGTCACTATCTACAGTAGATAAAAATATATTCTCTCTCTAGGAGATTGCTGGAGGAGCAGCAATATGTGGCAATAAAAACTGATGGCTCAGCTGATACCTGGAGTCACACTTTCTCAACTGTGGATATGCCACTAAATTTATGAAGTCCAAAATAAGACCCGTAAATAAACTCTGGCCTGTACAATCCTAACTGTGAGTTGTTCCCTCCTGTTAAAGGAAATAGCTATTAAAGATCTAAAAAAACATCTACAGCCTACATTAAAACTCTCCTTTTTTGTAGCTACATTCTATGCATGTATTAAACATATGTGAGTGGACAGAAACAGAAACCCCAAACTTGTGTCCTTGTTACAGTAAAATTATACATTTGAGTCTTGAGTAATATTAATTAACAACATGTACTTGCTATAGGGTTAGGCTTTGGTTTAGGGTTAAAGGAACAGTTCACCCAAAAATGAAAAGTCTGACATTATTTTCAGTCATTCACTCATATTATAATATGAGGGGAATGCAGAATTACTTGTCAAGCTCTGTAGAAGTGCCTTCTGAAGTGTATTTAAATCTTTCCAAAAATGTCAATAAAACGAGAAACAACCCAATATTTTACAGAAAACAACCCATTTCACAATATTTTCTTTTGTCTTTGACAGAAACTGTATTCTCTGGCATAATGTCTTCTAAGAAACAGAAGACAAGCAGTTGGAGAATCATGATGAATTGGTCTTGAAGGTTTTGTGTCACACATGATGGTGCAAGAACCTCGTAATGAATTAATGCACAATTAGCATCAAGTCATTAAGAGATATGTGTGCTGAACTGCACCGTTGGCGTGACTGAGCCTCCAGTCAGGGAACAGGAGACTGAAAGGTCAAAATAAGGAGACGTTGACATTTTCTGAGCTGTTCACCTTACGGGCTCGACTTCAGGGAACAAACTAGTCATGGTTGTACCTAAGTTTCTGCTAAATTACTAAACTAATGTTGTTTGACACAATTACAGTGAGAGAGAGAGAGTGAGAGAGATCATCCATAGATTTTATTTTATTTTTAAGATTCAGATTTAACTCTGTGACTATAAAGTATAAAGTGACGATTTGTCTTTTGGACTTTTATAAAGCACTATTTTGACATTCTGTCTAGTTAAATTTTTTAATGTCCAACAGTGTATACACAGACATCACAAGAGAAACTCTGTTCTTTGTTCTTTTTGTCCTGATACATAAAGAAGAAATGCCATTTGCACAATATCTCAAATTATTAATCTAAAATGTCACCCTTCCTTCATTTTATACCAAATAGTACTTTCAAACTGCTTTTATAATTTTAATATAATTGCACCTGCCACTTTTGTCTCCTTGGTAACCAAGGACTCTAATAAAATATATTAGTGACTAAATTGTTGCTTGTGATGCTAATGACCCCGTAAATGAGGAACAGTAGCACTTGTGTAAAAATATTAAATCAGACATTCACACAATAAATGTTGAAATGGTTTATGATTAATGCACTCTGTGTTTAGATGCTTAAAGCATTTATTAGCTTATATTTCAAATGAATAATTCATAAATAATCATTTTTAAATAATTTATAAAAATCAATAAAAATAATCTATTTATATGGTTTAAGATTGAAAGTCTGGGTCTTGGACAAAACAACATCTAAAGTAAAAATCAGTCAGTTTGAAGAAGAATCAACTCCTGGGACACAAATGTGTCTGTAATTGAAGAAACACTATACAAACATTATCAGAGAATGAGAAATTACTGAGAGCCATTTGTGTTCGTCTCATTTCATTCCAATAAACAGCATGAAATTATTCAGTGAAATGTTTATAGTTTGTCACTGTGCAGAGGAACTGCTCCAGATTACAGAGTGTGACAGCTCATAAATCGACTTTGTCACCTGTAAGCAGCAAATGCGTAAGGTTAAAAAAACAAGTAAAACAGTCAGGCCTCACTTGATTACATTGGCTTTTGTGTCAAAAGACTGTTAGGTTTGTCAGAATAGAGGCTCACAGTCATTCATCCATCATGTGTACTGCACTGCTTTCATTGTCCGCCACACAAGAAACATTAACTCTGCATCACCAAATTATGGGAATACACGCAGGTTCGAAGTTTTCAGTGTGCAACGGAAATGTAATATTCCAAACAGAAATAGCTTAGAATTATAAGAACCTTAAATCTTCATCAATAGCATAAGAACTTAATAACTCGTCTCATTTTTAGGGAAATTCTTTTAAAAATCTTGGAAATCTCAGTGGAAGTTTGCATATAATTAACCTGCAAAATTTAAATTCAACTAAAAAGTGAAAACGGAAAATAACGAAAGAAATGCTCAAGTTTGTTCTAGATTCTAAAGTTAGAGAATGTGCAATGCTTTAGGACTTCAGGGTTGAGGTTATGAATTGTTAGCGTTTGTGTTGTTAGTCAGCCGGACGTTTCTTAGTTGGCGGTTCTTGGCCGGTTAAGAACTGTCCTAATGTACAATATGGAACAATAAGGTACAATGTGGAACAATAAGGTACAATATGGAACAATAAGGTACAATATGGAACAATAAGGTACAATGTGGGCCAGAATTTACGTTGCTAGTCAAATGTTTTGACTATGTTCTGGATATACATGTTTTGTTCAATAAATGTGACTACTAACATGACATTTACGGTCACTCTAGATTCTAGATTATCTGAAAATACATAACTGAAGAGCATTTCATTTTGTACAGAACACATTTACCTTGATTCTTTTTTATTCTGTTTTGCATGCTGGTTGCACTTGGGAAATGTATAAGAGGGTGCAAAGAGCAGTAAAATTGTCAAACATGACAGGCATTTAAATTCTAAAATGTGATAGGTCTTTTATACTGCTCTCAAAGAGCTGTAAAATGTTTATTAGCACACTAAATGTTCAGCAGAAGAGGTCCAAAAGGTTTTTTGTTAGGGTTTCGTGAGCATATATTTTAGACTTCATTCTTCTTCTCTGTTGGTATTTAGGTGTGATCTGAATCCTGTAGACTCAGATGCTTTTAGCACACAGAGGAAAATTTTGCTACTAGTTATGTTTCATTAAAGTGAACTTATCAGCTTGTCCAAGACGTTCTCCTAAAATCCCTCTTTTGAATGTGAGTCTGTTAGGACAATAGAAAGCTGTTCAACAAGGAAGGGTAGCCAAATCAAACACTATAATTAACATGAACTACTGACTGGAAACACAAAAACATTATTTAAATTTCTTGGGAAACGCCAACAGATTAAGAGAAAATACTGAAAAGAATAAAAACACAGAATGGACCATCCATGCATATCATAACCCAGCAAACCTGGACATATTCTCTAATCTGCTTCTCCTCCGCCATGCCACCAAGATTATTAAAAGTCCTCGGCTGTGTGGAAACACACACTTGTCACCATGCCAACAGGGTTGCCCACTGCTTTGCAGGCAGCTGCTGGGTGGGGGGTCTAAACCTTGTTGGCATCAACTTAGAAATGTTTATGTCCAAATGACTCTCTATAAATATAAGGCATACGGTTATATATTACAGTATATAGTGGATATGACTTTAAAATGAATGATTTCTTTTTTGAACAACTTTTTAGATTTTATCCAAGACTTCTTTAGACTGTATTCCTGCTAGAACGTGCATCTAGGTTTTTTTATATTCACCTAATGCAAAAATACAAATAATTATAATTATTTCTGGGATTACAAAAAGTATAATTACTTCTGGAAGATTAGTTTTCCAAACAACATTTGAGTAACAGTTACAGTATTAGCCAGTGGAGGTCTGAGATTTATTTATTAAATCAATTTGGCAAATAGAAATGTTTGATTCAGGTCGGATTATAATAACAAAGCATATCTGTACAAATTTTCACAAATTTTCCAGAGCATCTTTAGTCTAGTCTGAATAGGACTTAAGAATAAATAACTGGATACTATTTATGTTTCACTTTGCAGGGTCTCTGTACAATTTTGCTGATGTTAAATCAAATATATCAGTGTAAATAATGTTGAGAAAGCAAAGTAATGCCCGGTTCTGCTGAAAGCCTGAACTTTTCCCAGTCGATTATATGTAGCGGAAAGCAAAGAAAACTTTGTTTTTCTTTGTCCTTGTTCAGAGTATTACTTTTGCCTCTTTGTGGTCACTTTTAGTTGTTACGCATTAAACAATCATGGTGTTGAAATGTTTGCCTCCAAACAAAATATTTTCCCGATAAACACTGTCATTATGTCGAGTGCAGGGAAACACATTGATATTCTAGTGAGTGAATTGGGGTTAAGGTCGAATCAAGATTGTCTTCTGGATCTGCAAACAAGGCAATCAGAATTTGCATCTGTTCATATGCGCTTGTGGGTAAACGGAAAGCTTTCGTTCGTGGTACAGGCTAAAACTCTGTGTACTCATTAAGCTAATTGCATCAGTCTTCACAGCTTCTTCTCCCTTCACCTGCGTGCTTATCCGGCACAGCCTTCACAACGGTGACAGGTCAATTGCCTGGGCAGTGAGCTGCTGGTTAATCGCTCGTCAAAATGGAAACAGCCGGCAATTGAGCTCTGGTCACTGGAGTTCAGTGGAATAGTTATGAGTGAACACTAACGCGTTTTCATCTGCCTCTTTCTGGCTTCCTTGTGCTCTGACAGGAAGAGATACAAAAGTGTTTTTAATAAAGAACTCCTGATGATTGGATTAATGATACAGAAAAGACATTCACACAAACAGGTTTCTATGTTTTGTGGGGACTTTCCATAGACAATTACTTCTATACTGTATATTCTATCCCTTGACCCTCACCCTACCCATAAACCTAATCCTAGAATTTTTACATTTTCCAAAAGCATCATTTAGTATGTTTAATAAACAACTTTACTCATGGGTACAACTGTCTGGTCCCCACAATGTAGGTGTGTGTGAGTTACCATCCTTGTAGGGACATTTGGTTCCCACAGTGGTAAAAAAACAAGGACACACACACACACACACTTACAGTATACCACCAAAATATGTATACCACCAAAATATAACCAATACATTAAAACACACTCACTTTACACACCCAGTACGTCCCAAAACTTTTTTATATATTTAGTTTATCATACCAAAAATATCCTTAAAATAAACATTAAAATTAAATTTTATATTGATTTAATATTGAAATTTAATTGAATTTAATTTATCACACAATTTGATTGGACGTGCAGTCTTTGACGCCAGGCATAGAAGGTATGGGATGCGCTTTCTGCTCACCAATACAATTTTATGAGCATATTTATTTTGCCTCCTAAACTCTGCATGATTATATGGTCTGTCACATTTCATTATTTGTATTTAGTATTGTATTTTTCGGTTGCGACCCACCACTACGAAACCCCACGCTACACTGTTGACATATTTACAGGCTGTAATTAAAAAATCATTTCATTTATATGTGCAACTAATCTTCAGCCACAACAGGAGTTGCAATCAGAGTTTAAATAATGCGATCTCATTGTGATCTCATTACAACGATACTTATACCTTTTCCCCAAGGAAAAGGAAACCATGACGATACACATGCAACACCTCCTGCGAGCTATGGATCAGAATGTGCTTACGGTTTGACGCGCAGAAGAAAGTATTTGCTCCAGGAATGTTCTTTTTCAAGTGAGAAAAGGCAAATGTCTCCCTCAGTGCCACCCGTTCAGAAAACGCGAAACGTTAATTGGCTCATTCTTGGTCAACTGGGATTCATTTCAATTAACAGGCAAAACAGCTGTTAATTTTGTGCCACAAAGAATGAGGTCTTCTGTTCAATTGTTTGCAGCAAGGTGACATGCAAGCACATTCTTCAAAAAAAAGAGAGAGTCTTGGAGGAATAAAACTCAGCGGATATTTTAATTGTCTCTTTGTCTCTGTGTAACACATCTTGCTTGTGAATTACATGTTCAGCATTTCAATGTGTGTCTGTTTCACTGAGATTGTTTGATTTCAAGAGGCTGACGTCCAAATCTTGGCCCACAAAATCGCCTAGAATCAGCATCCAACAAGCGAAGCAATCTGAAGCTAATGTGCATTTCAGCTCAGCATATACAGTACTGTACTTTCCCCTGGATTCACATTTGCACATATATTGCTCTTTTATCAACCCTTTACTGTGCTTTTAAAAATTTTGTGTTCTTGAGAATGAAACCCATTAGCTTGGTGTTGCTTGTGCCGTATCCTGCTAGTTGAGCAGTTGAGCAATTCAATTCAATTGTTCAATTCATTTGTAGTAAAACAATGTGTTCATGCTGTACGTAGGGTTAGAGGTTAAAAACCCTTCGAATATTATTACATTTTGTGTGTAACTTGTCCTACATTATTTGTGTGTTGATAGCTTACATTGCCTAGATTATTGAGAAGCGTGTTGTTTAATTCTTAAAGTGGACAGATTTTCACAAAAAATGTGCAAAAAAATCTGTTATCAGAGTAGCATAAGGAAATAGGGTGAACTTTATTGATTGGCTAGTAAACCAACAAACACTGTAGCAACTTACTTAGCAATGTTGTAGCAAACACCCAACCTCAATAATATAGATAAATAAAATGAATGAAAATGTGTTTGGAATTTTTAGACTAAAAAATCTTTGTAAACATAATGTCCAGACTGCATTATCTCTTCCTGTGACAGACAGAGACATCAAAGCTTTAAATAGGACAAAAACAGGCTCTTTTTCCAAATGATCACGGAGCGTTTCCTAAGTGCAGTCACTACAGAGTCTACACAAGCAGGAGCTTATTAAACTCCTTTACTGAAACAGACTAATGGAAGATCTTTTCCACAAGAAAACAAAGATACCCGCTGATGGCTGTCATCATTTTCTCTGGAAGTTCTATAGGTCAGTCTGGTTGTGAAGAAACAAAAGTAACTTAAGAGCCTTTTAGCCTCAAATCTGTGCTAAATTGTGCATTTGTTATTTCCTTTGTCACAGGGGTATCCGTCAGTGAGAGGCTGAAATGAATGTGATAACCTTAAAACCTAGCATTAAATCTTAAAAACTTAAAATTGGTCACGAGTCTGTTTCACGTCAATCAACTTTATTAAATGACTTAAAACTTAAGATTTAAAAATTAAACTGACTGAAGATTTAAAGACAGACCAATGAATTACTACAGGTAATTACCAGACACTGAGAAAACTCAGATAGAATAGAAAATATAGAAAACTGAGTTGGTGACACTGTATTCTTTAAATAATTTGCTTTTTCTACCCCAAAGTAGGATGGCCGAGACAGAAAGCATGACCTACAGATGAGAAATCTAAAAAAAGGGACCAACTTGCCAGCCAGAGTTGCAGAGTTTGCTTTCCTGAAGTTTGAAGCGAGATGTTTCCTCAAGACCCTACAAACATAAATATCACACAGGGCCCAAGAGAAATGGAGCCGACAGCTGCATGATCTGTTATTAACAACACTACATACACAAAGTTTCTAGTAACCTTTAAAAATTCACAGCTGCACGTGTTGTCTTGCACGCGTTGAAACTTTCCGGACTGTTGACAGCACACCGTAGACTTTTAAATGTCATATTTAGAACGACTAGTGTCATCATATTGTTCTGTCTCTGCATTATCGTAATATATCTATTTTTCTGCTTTGAATACTCTATATTACTGATGGCCCTTAATGCAGTTTTCTCAGTATTTTCTGTGCAATAAACAACTAATGTGAGCTGGAATGTAAAAATGGACTATTTCTCTCTAAGATGTATATCAATATGCACACCTGAGTGTATAGTTGTATGAGACACATTCTTCAAATAATGACAACACTCCACTGACAAAAAACAATTGAATTGTTGCATATGAAACTTTGGAGAAAACCCACCAGAGCTGTAATATCGCCAAAAATCCAATACTGAGCAACTGACAGACAGACAGTAGATTACAACAGCACGCATCCCAATCTCAGTACAAGATCAATCCATGTATATGGTGAAAAGGCAGAGTGTTAATAATGATGATTATCTGTTAAACGCTATAATGTTCTACACCAAGCTAGAAAATAGTTCATTTACCAGAAAGATTTACAAAAAACGGGAAAGGTTAATTCTAATAAAATGTTATGACCAACACAGCCTATTTTCTCAAATGTTTACAGAGCAAACCTTTGTTAACATACCCAATACAAACACATCATTGAAAGAATTACAGCACTGTTTATTCCAGACGGTGAAAACAAATACCCATAATTCTTTGCAGCAATTTATGCAGAAGCTTTACTATATTATTGATTTTCAGAAGTGTCATTTTTGCACTACTAGCCAGTTGCATTGCCAAATTCATTACTGAATTCATTAATTTCGATCATTAATTGCAATGCAAATGAATTGATTAATTAATGACCCCACCCCCCCAAAGTGGTCAGACAAACACAAAGCCTAGACTCACTCTACTGCTTTTGTCAAGCCAGTTTTCAAACAAACATACCAATAAGAAAATTGATATTTTAAAGAAAGAAAACCTAATTACATTAACCGGAATCATTTTTAACAAACCCAACTTACATTTGCTTCACTTCCATGAGCTAGACGCGTTCAGTCCATTCCCATTTGTTTTGTCTTACTGTTGTTGATGACAGCACCATTTTGTTTCATTTTATTGATCAGGTTATTTGTCAAGGCAAAGGAAGAATCCTCATCATAAATTAAAAGCTCTTTTTAGCGAAATCAATTCTAATTTCAGCGAACAGGGGTCACCGCTAGAGCTAATACTTCCAGCAATTTAGATAAAAACAAATTTGGGGCGCAAACATATTTAGACAGAGAAAAAAGCTGCTTCATCTACTGCAGGCAATTGCTCGTACTCAACAAAAACCGAGCTTAAAACAGCCAGACTCCCAAGAGACCTGGATGCACAGCACTTCAAAGAGCTAGCAAAGAGTGAAATTGATTATGGCGGGTCTGGGTTGATTGACAGATGTCATGAAAATAGATTGCATTTGCAGTCAGAGCAGAAGATCCATCACCATTAGCCGGTTATGGATATGTGGCATGAGACACAGGGTCGCGTAAGCCCTGCCAATACCTGCAGTCAGCATTTCAAACGCAGTAAATCAACCCAAGTCATACATTTCTGAGGCAGGGCACTGTATTATATCAGAACACTGCTGACATTCCTGTAATGTGCACTAATCCATGGTTGCTCTGGTCTTTTGGTGAAAGGGTGTTCCGGCTTCGTTTTAACAGCATTAAGGTAGCAAGAATGCAAAATTATAATGAAAAATGTGATTAATTTACAATAACAAAGCATTTTTTCTGTAGGAATCTCGTTTCGGGTATTCCAGATGCTCTGTATTAGGAAACAAATAGGCATAATTTGTTCAAATGAATAATGTCATTTTTTGTTTTGTCGCAAAATTTGTGTTGCTGAACAGGAAACAAAATTCCTGTGCTGAATTTCTCAAAAATTTCTCAACCACAATTCTGAATTTTTCCCAGACCACGATTCAGACAAACCAGATACCAATTACTGAGGACAGACACTTTTATCCACAGTGACTTACAGTAGACTTATTACAGGCCCAGACTTCCTGGAACAACTTATTTTACACCACATTCTTCCATGTTCAGAATGTGCTTTCACCGTTCTCTGCCAATTACTGAGCACAAGCTTGGCTAAAGAGTCAGTCTGACCTACTACCGTCCCCTCCTCCCGGCTGTCTGCGCTGAGACGGGTGCAGACAGCCCTGGCCCAGTCTGTGGGTCTGGGACCCTTCTGCCAGCCAAATTATGCCCAGCGATGCCTCAGGCCCATACAAATGTCAGCTATTCACTGGCTCATAAAGGGAAGATGAGTTAAATGTCAAGTAATGCCTTTTAAACTAATTGCCTTTAGTGTTTCTCCAGAAGCAGATCTCTGTTGCTGACTCTGATTGGGTGAAAAGTTTAGCTTTAGCCAGATGCTAGCAGGTGTTCTTTGGAATAATGCATTCTAGTTATCCAGTTATCCAGAGATATATAATGTTTAATACAGTCTCTTGATATACCAAGTGGACGTTAATGAGCAGTAGATATGAGACATTGTACTGTACTGTAACCTATTTATTTGAATACACTATTTATAGCTATATAACAGTTGGTAGCAGTACCCTGTCTGATTGGACAAATGGCATTGCCATAGAGCTGAACTGATATTTAGCACAACAGCACTCGTTCACTGTGTCATTTGTCTGTGTTTGTGATCTAACAACAATATTACATAAATAACACATCTTCAACATGGCATGTCAAATGTGACAATGTTTAGCCAAGTACTAGAAGGCAAATTAAACCAGGCGGTTTAGGGTGAAGAAGAAACCCTGTCTGTCTACTAAGATTTTCTGGATTATTCAAGATGTAATTTAGTGTATATACTTCATATGTAGTTAGGAAGCATGCAAAGCAATGTGATGCAATGTGCTGTCATCAAATTAAATCCATCTCATCTTCTAACTATTTTAATTAGAAACTGTTGATTTAATGGTTAGTACTGCAATGAGGACTAGAGTGATAATTAGACTAGTCCATTTAACACTTTAGTCCCACATAAATCCAAATCATTCCACCTAAAGGGAGGTCCCAGAATGCTTTGCAGCACACTTATCAACTAACTGCAGATACTTCACAAAGGACCGGGCCTGGCTATTAGATAGTTTTCTGCGAATCAAAGAGCATTTTTAAAACATCACAGCGTGTGACATTTGCGTTGACAGCCCAAAGTTTTTGACTCATCTCCAGTGATTCACAGCAGCATTCCAGTGCCGACAACAGTGGAAAAATGACTAATTAGTGTTTGTCATAACACTAGACTCACAGATTCACGGGCTGTCTGTGTACCGTTCGGCACAGGAAGAGCCTGAATAGCATTTTGGATGCAGCGAGAATAATTATCTCTTTATGAGTTCAGCGGCTAATTAAATACAGAATCATTATTCTTCACGGTTAACGGTTCTCAGTGAATGGAGATCTAATTTTGACATGATAATGTGCAACAAAGCCCTCAACATAAACCTTTATTTTTGGTGAATCGTGACTCTTACTCACAACTTCACAGTTTGACAGATGGTGAAAAGACGTACCAAGCCCAAATGCCTGTCGTAATCCTTCTCCGAGGGATTTTAAATGATAAAAAAGCTCTGACCTCAGCATCTTAAGTGTCTGCTTTAGTTTAGTGGGGGAATGAAAAGGGATTACATGTATCAGAACGAAACAACAGACAGGAACAGGAGAATACTCTGGTTTTACAGTGTGATATGTGAGGGTGGTTAATGCTGAAGTGTTTAAGGTTAAATGTTTTTGTGACTTTTGCGGTTGTATCGTTTCTGTAATAGCAAAGAGGTTGTGGATGACTCCCGCTCAGGGTGAGACTGAGCACTGGTTGCGTCTACATGCTTCTTATCTCTATATTTGATGTATATCATTTAAAAACTCAAGGGGCAGCAAAAAATGCATTAAAACTATGGCAGATGGAAAATGATTCTAGTGAGAAATGAAATAGCTATACAATACCTATATAAAAAAATCACAAGATGTCTTTAACACACCAATATTATTGTTTCTTTTATAACATTAAATTTAAACAGTCAAAAGATTTCAATATGGGCATTTATCATCAAGACCAAATTATCTGTAATATGATTTTGACATTTGTTTAGCACCAGACTCTCACATATCAAAAACTTTATACATCATATATGCATATATACATGCACAGAAAATCATATATCAAAAAGTGTTAATTTGTAAACTTTTTAAGATTTGTGAAAAGAAAACTTTTGTCTGCATTGACATAGAAGATAAAAAATAAATGAATAAATAAATAAGCTCTTGAGCAATGAAAGAGCAGTCCCTGAGCAATCAAATTGCCCCCTTGGCAATTAGTCACGCTCAGGCTGAGACTAAACACTTGTTTCTCCATCATCCACTTTTAAAACGCCGTGTGAAAACTATCACAGAGGGGAAATAAAGACATTGGCAAAGAACAGAACAGCTACATCAGTGAGTCAGTCGCAACACGCCTCAAAGCTGACAAAGAAAAACTCTTTCTGAGCTTTGTTTGAGTTTTCCAACTCATATTTGAAACTGACTCACATGTGGGCAAGCTGTGAAAATTAACAAGCTTCAAGGCAAGCCTTCGGTCATGAAATCTGATTATACTTTGGTCCACTGCTCATATGAAGAACAGATCAACACCAGAAAAAGAAAAAGCGGTTTTAAACAGGCCCACTGGCTTTTGAACATGCCATCTGCCACGTTGGGACTTTTTTTAAAAGGCTGTTTTATATTGTTTTCAAAAACATAAAAAACATAGAAAAGGTACAGCTGGGTTAAAAAAATTACACCAGTAACTGAGATATCAGCATATGCGTCATGCAAATGAGACGGCTGACAGGGACCAGCCGATTTTCTTCACTATAATGAAAAATCTCTCCATTTTTACAGCGCTACAGTAAACTCACTTAAAGGTCACAGTTTATCAGTTAGTACGTGTGCATCTCATTAAGATTTAATCACCTCTTTAAGAGGAAATAATCACACTGTAGAGATGTAGAAAATGAGGATTCGCCATAAGCCTGGCAGGGATAATTCACGTTTGCACACCTAATTGCGAATATTTGCAGATTGTGAATTCAGTGACAGTTTTTTGCAGTTCATTTAAATTATCCTATAGTGTGGCAAATTATTTTTTATTATTATTATAAATATATTTAAAAAATGTTTAAATGGGACCCAAACATGATATTTACTAAAAGTCATTTGCCTGATCTGTATGTTGAAATTATCAACAAAGCACAACAAGTAAATATCACCCACGAATGAAAACGCTGTCATTCACAGAGATGCGACATATTGCTGATCAGTAATCTTAGATTCAGTCATCTAAAGTAATGTATCGCAAGTCTTCTCCTGGTTTCTAACCTCTAAGCCAGCCTGGTTGTTATGGCTGGTAGTTAAGCACTGTTAGTCTTTTCTCTGCTGAAGATAAAAAGCTTTTTACACCGTAAAGAGCAGCTTTTGCTGCTTCCTGTGCTCCTGTTTGGGAGAAGACTTTTTTATTCTGTTTCTTTGTGCTCTTTGGACACAAGCTGACGAGTTCATTGAAGTTTCTTTGCTCTTTTGTTATGTTATATCTCTTTAAAAGATCGAGCCGCATTCAGCACCAGCGGCAGCACATTTACAGCCTAAAGAAAAACCGTGCTGAACACGGTTAGCTATATGGTTGGCAACTTGATGTGGACAATTTTCTTTTAAGCTTCTCATTTTAGACACGTTGCTACTTTAAATTGTACTCCTTTTACACTCACTAATACTGTATCCCACATAACTGTCAAATGTAAAGTGTTGCACAAGCTGTTAAAAAACGTAGAAGCAGAAAGCCATATTGTCATGCACAGTCAGAGGTCTTAATTTATGTCACTTCCAGCTGAAAGTTTCAGTATACAATTAACTTCTTTCTTACCGTACGATCGGCAGTGAGGATGTATTTTGCAACAGTGGTGCTGAAAGTCTCTCCAGGCCCATCAGGGTCTCAAAGGAGCATGCTGCCAAAATAACAAACGCAAGGGACAACCAGTGGAGAAGACAGAGTCTGGATGTCTTAAAGGAAGGAAACAGAAGAGAAACAGCAGAAAAACATGCCGGGACAGGGTACCAAAGGGCTGACAGAAGAAACGAAACAAGTCACAGTTTCTCTGCTTAGACATTTAATTTTACTTGAATGGGAACAATGCTGTGAGGGATAATTGTAGAGTTTCTTTAAAGGGTTGCATTGCTTTAAGGTCTTATGTCTTGTCTTATTTTCACAGTCTATGTTTTTAAGAGTTTTGGGGACATGTTTTTTTAAAGTATCGTCAGCTGAACGACTGACATAAAGGTATACAATAATACAACTGATTATACAACAATACAACTGATTACAAAGCTATTTCATTTCATTCACATCAAATCACATACAACGTTTACATTGATTAAGAGTTGACTGACCTCTTCTAACAGAGGCCATGTAGTCTGCAAATCTGTGACAAGGCACCGGAACCCCTGAGCTAAGCAGGATGAGCAGAACCAAACACGTGGAGACAGAACAAAGTTTGGGGATCTGAAGGAGAGCCACTGAAGTGGAAGAAGGATTTGCGTGTGTACATTTCTACTACGTCTCGTGTGAGGTGGAAAGAGGTCCAGCTTGGCTGTTTGACACGCAGGTTACTGGTACTTTGGCTCCAAGTGCTGCAGAGCGGCAGACACAAAGCTTGTCCTTCTGCACAAAGCTGAGGGATTGAATCTGTGCCCTCCACTCTGACATCTCACTGAGTCACCTCCATCCCTCAAAGCTCTAATGCTTCAAATGGTCTTCTGAGGGGGCGGGAGGAGGACAGATTGCTGTTTCTCTCCTCTTTTGGCAAATACCTCAGCCTACACTGACTCCTCTGTGTGAAATAAGAAGAACCAGAAAACTCTCTCTCTTTTTTCTTGAATATTCCCTTGAATATTCTCCCTCAGCCAGTTTTCTTTGTCCAGTTCTCTTCTAGCCAGACGGTTGGATAGATGGTACAAGATCTGGTCCACACAGCAGTTTGTTCTGTCCAAGATCCACCTACTTACAGGAAGTGGTCATCAGTGTCAGATGACTGCTGCGTATATCATTAAATAAATTAAAATCAAAACAGACATGACAAATGGTTTCCGTTCTTGTTTGTTGTCAAAATGACAGAATATTAAAAATATTCGTCAATGCTTTTATTGTAAAAATCATGATAAGTTTGATACATATAGTGATGCAGCCTCACACATAATACAACCTAGCATAGCATAAATAAAGTATATAATATATACTTTCTATCAGTGTGCTAAAGTTAACAGTGCTATATTATTGTTAACTGCAATAACCCAGTGTGTCATTACTTCTGAAGGTTAAAAATCAGTCAATCAGATTAAAGGTTTCTAGATTGAGAGCTAGATTATGAATCTGAGAGGCACTATTCCTTCCCTGAAGTAACTGAGGTAAACACAAAAGAACATGGCAAGTGTGGATGTGTGTGCATGTGTATGTGCATGGATGCATGTCAGTAGGTGACGGGACACAGAGGGAGCTTCTTTGCTCCGTGGGCAAGCAGGCAGATCAAGAGTCTTTCAAAGGCAGGAACACTGGGCCTGACATACCATCTCTGGCTCTGGACTAAACTGAGGAGCAAGCTGCACCAGAGATAGCCGGAGGACTCTTGTGGCATCTTATCTCTGCGTGGCACTGTGTTTTGGACTGTGTGACGTGGGACAGATCTTCTGTGATGCTAGTAGAATCTAGCAGAGCCCAGTTGAAAGCTGTGTATATTAGTTCTTTGCATTTATTTTTGTGACTCTTTAATTATAGATTATAATACACCACACAGGTAGAAATAGTTCTGGAGCTTCAACAAGACAGCTCTGAATGATGAATATAAGCAGTTCATTGGTTCTAAACATTTATGAAGCGTTCTACAACATCATCAATACACTATTTTTATATCCTTTTGTGTTCCAAGGAAGAAAGAAAGTGGTACAGAATGACATGAGGGGGAATAAATACAACGACAAGTTTTTTAAACTCCTTTAAAAAACTTTCCTTCGAATACTTCATCATTTAACGGGACACCTGCTGTATCAAATCACGTCTCAATCCAACAGAGCATTCATATTTATTTCCATCAACTCTCCGCAGAGGTTTGAATGTCTTTTCTGTCCTCTGCAATGCATAAACAAAACTCTTCCCCACCCTCAGACTTCACAAGGAGGCCAGAGGTCTGTCTGCAATGAAGATGACAAAAACGTGCTCCTCCCCCTTCTTCTATGAGCCTATGAGATCTGCCAGACAGTCTCTGCTTCATCAGGGCTAAATGAGGGTTTACTTTATTGTCTGTTTGCTGATTAATGGAGTTCCAAATGCAATTACTCAAGAGCAAACGTAAAGCTACAGACCGGCCCTTAGCATCCCTGATTGAACGTCTCGGCCCGAGCGGCATCGTTTGTCACAATCTGGCTGTCAGATTGTGAGCATCTTATTACCTGGACAACGCCACTGTTATTCCCACGACTGTGAACCAGAGAGAAGAGACACTTGCTGTTTTTCCTCAGCTATCTCCTCTGATGACCTTGGGAGAGGTTGGAGCCTTACTAATAGAACCATTGTACTTTTATTATTCCATTGAACTTTTCATTTGTTACCTAGAATGGTTTTAATTAATTTTAAGTTTAAAATGAAGAAAATTTTCCCCCAACACAGATAATGCCTGGAATAAAAGTAAGCCCACAACCTTGTAAAATCCTTTGTAGTACAGAACTTTGGATCTGGTCTACGACCGCAGACCAATAAGGAAAACAGGGTCACTCAAATTCAAAGCATTTGGCTGACACTGCGGGGTAGAAGAAGAGAAGCGGGACCAGAGTCAGACTCGAACCCAGATCCCAAAAGAAATGCTTGCATAACGCACTGTACAACAGCTCTGACATGAGCTACAGGTTTACAGTAGCATTATGTTGGGTCATTACTTGATGTTTAATTTAAACCATGTTGTGAAGCCAAACAAAGCAAGAACCTCTAGTATATTTATCTGTCATTTGTAAAGAGACAAAACAGCCCTGTTACACCTGATGGCATATTGTGTATTTGCTTTTTTTTTATAGCAGAGGTAAGTGCGAAGTGCTAAAAAGGTGTGGGCATCCAAACTTGTAATTGTCCCACTCTACTGTTACAGACTGCTGAGTGATTTCTGCTTGATGAATATTAATATGAAGTCTGTCCAGTGTGTGAGGGGTGTTGTGCTATTGCACCAGGCTGTGATCTGTTTGAGTTGATCTGAGGACTGGCAAAAAATCCAGACTACAAATAATTCTGGCTTACCTCATCTAACACAATAAATTTTACAAGGGTGACTGTATGAATTCCACTTTTTATAACAGCATCTCCAGCACCATGGACAGTTCCCTACTGGCTAGCTCAACACTAACTGACTCAGGCACATATAGTAAAGCAAGATCTTATTCGCAGTGTATGTGTATACACAAACACACACATATTCTTGTGCCTACCATGTATTATGTACTTTTCACGACATCATCTGTGTAAGCCAAAAGATAAACAATTATTTAATTAATTTTTAAAATCCTGTCTGTCTAATAATCCTCTTTATGTTGCATATTCTAGCTCTCTCTCTCGCTTATTCTGTCCTTGCTTTAGTCTTTTGGTAAACAGCCATTTAAGTCTTGGCATCGTCCCCTCCAATTTAGTGTCTTGCTAAGATAGACACGTTTGCATTTTTGCAGCTGACAGCTTTTTGCCTCAGAGGAAACTGGCAATAAACTAAACTTTCTATCCTCAGGTTACTTTGAAACTTATTAGCTTTGAAGGAGCTAGTCACAGAGCCACTGTAACAATTCATATAACTTTAAAAAGTGGTAATTGATCAAATGTAGGCATGGACATGTGAACCATAAAAACTTAAAATGACCAAAAATATAATCAGCCACAAAATGTGGTGAGAGAGAACAGAAAAACACTATAAAGTTACATTTTGTAGAAGAAAAAATACTACCTTGATGGTTAAAATAGTTTGATAAATGGCCACCGGCCATATGGTTCTTTCCAAAGATAACTTGCAAATTATCAATACCATTAATCTTGCCTGAACAGTAAGCGTTCCCTTCTCATGTAACTTCTGGATGAACTTGTGACCCTCTTACTACAGTGGACATTTTGGGTCCGAGAATAGAAATAGAATGTGAATACATTTTACATTACGGACCTGTAAAAATACCTATAACAAACAGTGTAAAGCAAAAAACATGCTTTTAATACATATATATTCTATGTCTTATCTATATATCTCTAAAGACAACAATTACAATACTTGAACAATACTTTTTAAAGGGACAGTTCACACAAAAACATTTTGTCTGTGAATCTATATGAGATGCAAATACAGAATGTTAGTGACTAACATCTGCACTCAGTTTCATTGTATGGCCAAATAAGAAGCATCAACATTCTTCTGAATTTCCCCTCTCATGGTCCACAGAACATCAGATCCTGTAGGTTCAGAACATCATTTTCAATGTTGGATGATTTGTTAAAAACCCCAAACATGACCGGCTAACTTTTGTAGTTTGCTTACAAAGTGACATTTCACTTTACACAGAAATTTTTACATTTTGTAGAGTTTAGACATTCATGTTTAGACATTCGCGTGATTAACACAGTGAGGCTTTAAATGATCTAATAATATCATAATAACCCTCTAAAGCAGTGGACCAATCACTTTGCTTTACAGTGATGGAAAAACATTCAGAAGGAAAGAAAGGGAATCTTTTTTTTCTGGATTTACTTGGTGCAATGTGATTGGGCTCACTTTACTATTTGGTGTGAAGAAAGAGAAAGGATCATGCAATAATGAACAATGACCTTGTGGCCTTATTAATAGTGAAAAGGACTCGCCAGTACGTCTTCTTCCCATGAGCCCATGCAGAACTTGACACTGCTGATGAGAGCAGAGCACCTCTCTGCTTATCTTCTCAGCTGGAGTCTCACAACACGTTTGTTCAGTAAACACTGAGGAACTGACTCTCACCATAACAAAACCTCTGCTTTATTCTGAACCACAGGCTACCCTCACATCATCCTCATGACTCACCAGAAGGGTCATTTACATGTATTGCTTTTATCCAAAGCAACTTACAGTGTATTCAATATACACAGTTTATCAGTGCATATGTTCCCCTGGGAATTGAACCCAGAAGAAAATGAAGAAAACGTGCACAAAAATTCTGTTGTAATTGTCTTATTTATTTCTGTTCATATCTTAAGAAATTCTGATTGTGATGTCAAGTAATCAGGTTTTAAAGATATTTTTACTGCATAAAAACAGAAAAGTCAGTGTGGAACTACTGTCAATGTTTGAAGTGGGACTATAGTCAATAAAAATGAAACACTGACCTTCTCTCATATAACTGTTGTGTACAGTCAGCCAACCTATAAAAATACATCACTCACCACAGTATGTTATCTAGATACATTTTAAGAAAACAGCCACCGAAACAAAGGATCTGCACGTCTGTGTGCACAACACCTCCAAAGCATTTGCGCGTTTGTTAGGCTAGTATGTTACGGTCGGTCTCACCTCCAGCCGAGCTTGACCGTGGAGTTGTATCCCACTGACAGGCCTCACTGCTGTGCGGCAGTCGGTGGCATTAGCCCCGTTCGGCTTGACTCGCCTCCTCCTGACACTCGCTGCCCTGTGGGAGTCTGCAGCACAGCCCAGCATCACAACTCCTCATCATGCATTAATGTGACTTACTGTGGCAGCCGGGAGTGGGGGGATCGAGAAACAGAGAGAATAAGAGCAAACAAGACAAGTGCTTCCCTCATCTCCAGCTAGCATCACTTCGTTCCCATTAGTGCCCCAACAAAAAGCACTTAGACCAGCAGTGATGGGTCCAGCAAGCTACAGATCATTGCTGATCTGAATCACTCAGTTACCTTAGAGGGTTCACATTGCAGCCTAATACACAGGCTTATTTACCCCACAGCCTGCTCGCTCAGCTATGCTAGGCTTTGAAGACTTTGACGACAGGGAAATGAGAACAGGAGGTCCATTAATAACACTGGCAATAAAGAAAACAGGAAAAGAGCCCCGCTGGGACTGAATTCTAAGGAATGCCATTCCAGAGAGGTATGTCACAAAGAATGTTACATATATTTAGGATTTCTTTTAGATAACAGGCTTATGTGAACCGCAGTTTCCAATCCGTACGCTTGGCTCTGTGACATTACAAACGCCCTTGAGCAAAGCAACAGCAAAGCTATGAGGTTTAGAGCATATTTTCTGAGGACAGATTCCACACAGAGCGCTGTTTTAGAAAACGAATAAAGTTTCCATGACATTGTTTGTTATACAAAGTGTCACCTTGTCATGGCAGTAAAGTAGTTTGTTCTGTTTTAAGTTTATTTGAAATACATTCATCATTAATTCAAATCAAGTCCAATTATGTGTTTTTGTATCTCACAGTAATCTCTTAAAGATGAAAAATGAGCTAAAAAACAGATAACACTATTACTCCAGACGGCAGTCAGCTTTTAGCATCACTACAAACAAACAGCACAAACAAACATGTTTACACTCAGTAAACAAGTCCTTTACAAAAATATGTTTAAAATCATGCACAGTTCGAGATAAAGCCCCGGCCATATCAGTAGTTTTATTATACATAAATCAGGTCATTGATTTTCAGATCACATGACCTGCCATTTTTTATTAACCACTTTGTAATTGAACAGTTTACTTTGCCAAGTGTATAATATCATAAAACATGATCATTTCAAAATCAATGTACATGAAGTTGTTCGGTTTCTTATTGTTTGATAATAAAGTACCAGCTAATTAGCTAATCCCACAAATGTGATACTTAAATGTATGTATTTGGAAAAGTATATTATTATACACAGTGACTTACAGTGAATCAGTTTAGCCAATGTACTGTATAAGTGTTTTATCTGCTGTATGAAGAAAAATTGGTGGCTACATATACTATGTCCCAACCACTTGTCAGATGGTACCTACACCCCTGTTTGTGTGTACGGGGAAACAGCTGTGTTTCTTTAGGAGGTTAGTTGTTTATCACTGCTTTGATTAAAGTCCTTGAAATAAAACAAAATTGAACCCTAATTTGTCACTCACTTCATTGTTACAAGGACTCCGCCATCCAATTAACTCAACATCCACTCTAATCAAGTAGTTAAGTAATTTCGATGCAAATCTGAGCTTGTAATTGGTTTGGGAAGAGGGGTGGTAAATTAACAGATGAAACTTTAAACAACTCATTTCATATCTCACACGCTTACATCTTCACCAGGACAAATGAAAGCCTAGTAAACGTTGTCCAAGGCGTAACAAACAATGAAAAATTTGGTTGATATCATAAGCCAATAAGTTACGTGACTTGAGATAATCATTTAGATATTGTAAACCATAGGAAATGCTGAATTAGTTTCAGTTAATTAACAGAAAATGTGTTGGGTGTATGCCATGAAATGCAATTATTAAGACTACAGAACTTGTGTACAATCTTGTGTTCTGTCCATGAAAAGTTTTATTATATATAACACAGCCGAGAGATTAAAGTAAACTAATTATTATACAACATTCTGTATCATTCTTTTATACAGTTTCTCTGAGATTAATTGAATTGCATAGCAATGTATAGCAATATTGCAGAGCAGTGTAAATATTAAAGTAATATTAAATAACACTGGGGAAGGGAAAGTCACTAGGATGCTGGCTTATAACTACAGCTGACTGTCAGCCTAGAGTCGCCTGGTGTGATAGTGCTCATAATTTTTATGAACTGTTGGACCTGGGGATTTTTAGTGTAAACAATTATTGTATCAAACTCTGTAAGCATTACAGAGCTCTAACCCAATAATGTCTTTGCTGGAGGACATGTGGCAGAATATTACATTTGCATTCCAACGGTGAAGTACGACACCAGTGAACAATGTGGACACAGCAAAATTTCACAACCTGAGAAATATTTTATCAGAGTGGAGAGACACAATGATGACATTATCAAAAACGACCTCCCAGTGTTTTTGGTATAGTAATGCTTTTTAATCTGGAGCCTATGGGAAGCAGGAGATTAAGTTCTATAACATATTTGTAATTATAACTGTTCTCTAAGACCCATGAGCTTCTGTGTGATTACTGTAATTGTCTTAAACGTGTATTGGTAGATCAAGCTTCTTTGTAGAACTTTTGTGCAGTAATGCCGTCATAAATGTTGGGGCCAAACTTCAGTCGTACTTCCTTAGAATTAACACGGCAGATCTCAGTGATTGTAAAGTGAAAGTGACTTATTTGTCAGATATGGTGACCCATACCCGAAATGTGACCTCTGCATTTAACCATCACTGGTGAGGAGTGAACACACACTCACCCAGAGCAGTGGGAAGCACTGGGGAGCAATCGGGGGGTTAGGTGCCTTGCTCAAGGCCACTACAGTTGTTACCTGCCAGTGCTGGAAAGCAGGATGGGAAGCTTGAAAGCTGTATAAAGCTTTTCAAGCTTTTAGAATTTAGAGCAGGAAACTAAAGCCAGTTGTAAGCAGCAAAGTTCAGACCAAACATTTTTAACACCTGTTAAGTGTGGCTTTTTTCAAGGTCCAGAACTGTTGTATTTTGACAAAAAGAGTTAGATTTGTGTTAGATGTGAGGGTGGAGTGACTAAAGAGTGTAGTTTATACTGTGAAGGCAAGTGTGACAACCGAAAAACTCATTTTCAAAATGGACAAAAAAGTGCTGAACGACAATTTATTGTATATTGTACTGTTTTATGAAAAGCCTCAGGAAAACAAAAAAATTGAGGAGACTCTGGACAAGATAAAACACTAAAAAACAATAACACAAGAAAGTGTTCATACGCTTGATAAAAACAGTCCTTCAGTTTTCCTGTGTGTCCATCCACAAAACAGTGACTCACTCACTCATACTAGAATAGACACAGACAGATCACTTACATCTATACAACAAATACAACAGAATGTAGATAATGGCTTCTTTTATTCCGTTTTCAGAAGCAATCTCTCATATATTAGCATTACCCTCAAATGGGGTAAACTGAAACTATGACGCCGGTGCATTTTGCCCTTTTGGGAGTAAAAGATCATTTCAGACATTTATTTATTTAAAAACACTTTTCACAAAAATGTTGGCTTTCTATCACGTTTGTAATTAAAATAATAATTTTATAGCAGGTTGCTTTTTACATGCTTTTGAAAGCGGATGCAAAAAGCAAATGTTCCGGTGTCGTCTGGTTGACATTTACAAAGCGAAACTGAAAAGGATTTTTTTAATCATATTAATCTCAGACTTGTAGCAAACCAGCAAGCCCAAAGTACCACACACACACACACACACTTAAAGGAGGATGTGTAAGAATGTCAATGTGCCTACAAACTACATTTTAATGTACTTCAGAGATTTATGGATAAAACGACACTATACAAAAGACTTAATAAGCTAATTTGATGTCTAGTACATGAGTGGTCAAGTACAATACAGTAACTGTGATTACTCTGGAGGCTAACTGTTAAAGGTCATCTTGTGAACATAACGCTGGACTCCTGCTCTACTTCAGTGTGATATGAAAGATATAGTCATATTAAAGGATATAAAAATGGAGTTTAGGATGCTATAAACATTCTGACCAAAATCTTGAAAATAGGGCATGTTTGGCATTTTTCACACATTCTACCATAAATGTTGGTAATCTGTAATTTTCATACAACCAGCTGCAACCCTTCGTACATATCTGTTTCCAAATCACATACATAAATGCAAATCTTCATCAAGGTCAAACATAGACAATTTATCAATGTTAGGAATATCTCTGCATTGACCTTGGATTGCGATATACACTCACGGGAATGACTATATAAAAGTCATGTGCCTTTCATCATTTCCATTGTTATAGTGCCACACAGCTGAGGAAAATCTAAAAAAGTCCTATGGCTCAAATATGCAGTGCCTCCCAGGTGTCAGTATAATGGCAAGGATAATTCCATAGGGAAGCAAGTATGAGACAGTACATCATTTTCATGGTATGATTTAAATCACAGGATCAGGTCTGATGCCGATGTTATTCACCATAACATTTAACAGTAAAAAAAAAACCCTCCTACTCGTACATTACAGTAAAGCCATGGAAAAGAACCTATAAAAAATGCATAAGGCCAAGGGAGCTGCGCTGTGTGAAGGTGTGATAGCTAACAGAATATTTTCACACATTCAGGTGGTGGTGGAGGGATAATTTAGGAGAAGCACTGCAGATTTTTTTGCCAGCAACATCAGTAAGTTTCTAATAGTGTGTGTGTGTGAGAGAGAGAAAGACAAGGAGACAAGGAAAAAACAGCAATGACTGTGTCTTCTGAAGCCTCTCTCTGTCTGTCTACGTGTACTGTATACTGTATACTGTTTGTGTGTGTGTGGCAGAGAGACAGCTCCACCCAGTGGCCATCAGTGCTCGGCAGTCTGGTCCTCTGCATCTCTGCCCTGGAATGAGCAATCAAGACAGAGATTTGTGCAAAGGCTTCTAATTATCCAGACTCACAAAGTGATAACAGCAGGCAGCAGTGGGTCCGTCACTTAACAACTTAACTAAGAGATGATGTAGAACTGCTGCGAGTAGCTTTTTTTGAAAGAATATGAATTATATGCACATTTTCCCATGTGATACTGTCCGCTTTATCTTATCCAGGTACAATACATGTACATTTAAATGTTTGGCAGATGCTTTTATTCAAAGCGACCTATTGTGCATTCATGTTATACATTTTATCAGTATGTGTATAAGACATATATCGGTAGGCTATGTTTAAATGCACAAAAAACACACACACAACAAAGTGTCAAGGTTAAAAGCCAATTAATTAAGATATTAAAAATATCTTATTATATTTCAGTAAGAAAATATGATTATAGACTATATTTAGATTTATAACTAGACTATAGTTTACTCAGGAATCATTGTTCTTACAGAGCTATGGTGCTTATACGAAAAGAGACGTATAGAAACTTCAGGTCCTTCAGCTCTGTCTGACTCCAGTAATATCACTTTCAAGATTAAAGGGGATTTCAAGAGAAGGCCCTGAATGTTCTCAACTAGAAATAGCTTTAATGAAAGTTGGGCTGTTACTTCAAGCCCCCCCGTTCTGAAAAGCTGGTACAGTACAAATGATGTACCCTTTCAACAAATACAACTTCCTTAAATTCACCCACAAAGAACACATCTACAAATAGCAGTTTAAATGGAACTTGTAAATAATTCATTATTAACATTCAAGTTGTACTGTGGTGAAGTTGTGAGACGAGAGAAACCATGACAAGTAAAGAATGAGGGGAACAGTATGAAAGTTAAAGTCATACCAAACCATTTGTGCAATTTATTCTTATAGTTTTCATCTGACGGTAAATCAACACAATGAGTGTTGACTGAAAAATAATATAACAATCACTTCATAATATCTTAGATTTGTTTTATAGTGTACCAGCAGACTCACTGTTCGATCCTGTCCTCATTTATAATGTGTAGAAATACAGAGCACGAAAATTCATAAAATATAGACATACAACTGTTGATCAAGGAGTAAGGCGCGCAAGCTCGGAAAAGCATATTGGGAATACAGAAACAGATGCAATAGTGTGTACCCCTAAACCAATTTAATAAAGTATATAATATTACGATATTTAAAGCTGCAATCTGTAACTTTTACTTTGATTAGTTTGTTGAAGTCAAATTAAGCCAAACCGACATTACCCGGGAAATCATACCCAACAGCTCAATAATAAAGCATTATTATACACTTACTATTGCAAAAGTGGGTAAGGTTAGGACACCATTTTGAACACTGATCTGTTATGTACTTGCTCCATAACAGATTTTTGTTCATTTGTAACCAAAAAAAGTTTTGCAGCTTTATTGCACATGTGAAAATGCAGCACTATAAACCTACATTCACTTTTGCTTGATTTATTCAAGTGCTCTGCAAGTGAGTGCACTTATGGAATGATCACAGCCATGTGAAACTCCACCTGAATCATTCAGGTCGACCTTGGGCTGCTAACCCTGGAGTGACTAAAGCAGATCATCAGAGAGCACTTATAATGTGGCGGAAAAAAACTTGTATTCACCCAATAAAACATGACAACACATTTCTCCATCTCTGCAAAGAATTCTGTTATGCACTTTTTAAAGTTTGTTCTTGGAAAAGCAATTCTTGGCATGCCTATGGTAATGTCTCTCTCTCTCTCTCTCTCTCTCTCTCTCTCTCTCTCTTCATTGGAGTCCTAACAAGTAGGAAAACATTTGGCAAGCATTTCTTTGCACGTCTTTCAAGGCAGCGTTTTACTACATTTTACTAAATCAATTACTACAGTAAAAAGAACATGTCTATAGTGCACTGCAGCTGTGAATAAGGTAAACTGATAACACATCTGGGTTGTTATGCCTCAGAATATTGAGTCTGAAACTATCTATAAGACTGTTGAACAGATTCAACCTTCACCCAGCACAAAGCCAGCTGAAAAGATCAATGTAATTTAATTCAAAAGTAGACTGTGAGCCTGCATTACACTTTCCCTGCAGGATACTAAGAAGTATATACCAAAGCAATATCACACAGTGATATCAGCAGTGTTATGACATAACGGCTGTGATGTCATCACTGCACGCTGATATATGGCCATGACAGCATGACTGTGAGTGTGATATTGCTTCTATAAAACAATTCAACAGATGTCGGGAAGTATGTAAACAGGTAAGAAAAACCAAGAACAGTCTCCATGAAAATGAACCACTGTAGTTTCCTACTGTACAGAACAGATACTCTATTTAGACTAAAGAAATGCTGTTTTTATTTTAGGCTATGACAATGTTTTGCATATTGTGATTTATGATCTATGGTGATTTGAGAATCCAACTTCTTTCCAACCGGTGCATTTTTGCGAGGCATTTTTGGGAGAATAAATACATACAGTAAGGATGGTCTATAATACAGTTAAAACTCTGCACAATGTGGTTGCACGATGGCTAATCAGACAGTTGAATTTCTAGCTTTAACTCACGTAAGGGTAAACCAGTTAGGGTTAGTTGGGGGTGAGGTTAGTAGGGTTAGTTTTAAACAATATTAGTATGCTGATCAAATCTATATTTGTTACTTTATAGTGGCAGGGCTGTTTGACGACAAATACCAGTCTGACAGTTATATAAGACTAGTTAAATAAGTACACATACCTGAAGCAGTTGCATCTCGCTGTTGACATGTTGAAATCCTCTGCTTTGCTTGTCTTCTACTCTCTGTGCTTTCTGTCGTCAGGAAACGGAACTAGTATGAAACTATTTTAACTACCCATTTTAACTACATGTCTTTAACCACTGCTAAAATCCTGAATTATAACCGACACCTTCTGACAAATCCACCATACACTCATGTAAAAGATGGGTATTGTTTGGGATAAATTTTGTCAGTACATTCTTAGGTTCTAATCAGTACTGCCATAAATTAGATTCGTCCAACAAGGCATATTTGTGATTTGTATAGAAATAAAAAAGTAAAAAAAAAAGAAAAATAAAAAATATAAAAAAACAACAAATTTTTATTTTTTTTTTTTTTTTTTTTTTACCCCCGTCCCCCCCTTTTTTTTTTCCCCCCTTCTTTTCCCTTCAAGACCCCCCAAAAATTTTGTTGGCAAAAAGCAAAAAATGCAGTTCTAAAGCATATTAATTTACTGCATGTTAAAACTGAGTGATGAGTGCATGATAACAATTAACATTCATGGCTTTGCTGAAAACATGCATGGTTTAAACCCCGCAATACCAGCCTTAGAGACAAACATTGATACAGTTTGATATACTGTATAAAAATGACAGGCTTTTGCATAGTATTATGTGACACACATGCATTATTTTGGTGGTGAAATTAAAATGACTTTTATGAAAGTACGAAGAGAAAATGAAAATCCTAAAGGACATTTTTAAGAAATGGCTAAACCGGTTTAAGAAGCAGTTTAAGGCAGAATGTGGGAAGACTGTCCAGCTTTGAAGTCTACAGAGACATAAACTGCAGTCTGTGATGTAACATTCAGCACAAAAATTGAGTAAAATAGGATCTGACACTTTCCCTTCATTTTTACTAAAGCTTAAGTGTGTATTTCATTTAAAGCTCTGCCACAGCTACCAACAAATGAAATAAGTTCTTTAATAAGTTGTATTATATATGGAATATAAACTGGTAGACGGGCAAAAAAGAATTAAATAATTAATTCGATCAAAACTGCCAAAAATGAATTAACATATATCTTGTCTTAATTATTAAAACATTTAAAGCAATACAACTTCACAGATTATTATATTCATGTGAAATACATCTCCCTCATTCCCAAATTGTAAGCCCACCCTTGCATAGTCAATTATCTTCTCTATTTTCATACTAACACGATATAGGACAAGTTACAAAACTTCCATTGTACAGCTAAACCTGGGAGAGAATGGATAACAGGGTTTGGGCCTGGCGACAATTGGAGCTCATATTTATTGACATTTCCTCCAACTCCCTCACAATTATTGCCTGAATTATTTAGCAAAACAAGTCAGATTGCCTGAGCCAGGATTAAACATGCAAATAAATGTAATACATTGGTGTCCCACAGGTGGATCAGCCCAACAGGAATTCACAAGCAGCTCCAGATGGCCAGTCTGCTATACTGTCCCCATTGTCATTTTCTGTATAAGTCTGCTTAGCGATGGTGGTTGCTCTTTGTCCATTGTAGCATGTTATGACACCTGCTCAGATTATCACAAATAAGCTTTGGATAGTTTATCTACTCAGTACATCCCTGGCCGAAAATCATTGCATGTAATTTATGAAGATCGCCTTCATATTAGGCACATTTTGAAGGGTATGAACACATTGGTATCGATTAAAGCATTAGCTTAGATAGCAGGTAATATTATTAAATTAAAAACCTCTTAAGATACTAAAAAAGCTTTTGAACAGAGAATATGTGCACAGGAGATTGCCTCATACATCATGTCAGGATCTCTTTTGTGCTGCCTCCATTTAGATCTGCTCACAGATGCCGAGAGCATTTGGCAAGCAGATAAAAATACCTGGACATCAGGTTGAAAAATTGGACCATCAACAAATCACAGAAATTTGTTTTTCCCTGGTCAAAGTCATCTGACAGGAAATATGCACAAGCTGGTCTTGACTGCGTCTGCATTTTTAAGAACAAATTTGATCCAGAGAACAACTTTGGAAATGAGCAGCTAAACAGAGCCGTGTACACCTTGATGCTATACAGATTATGTACAGTACACAAAATATGGTCATACACCTATTGTGAAAGGGCATCAGTAGAAGTTTTTGTTCACTTGGTATTTCAGCAAGATACGATATGTCCAAACATTTAAAAAACAACTTTTGTAACAGTTTGGTAGCTCTTTTAAAAGATCTGAGATGTCAGTCTAGTGGTACAGATTTTGTTTGGCATGCAGGACCAAAATCCGACCACCAGTGATCACAGTGTATTCTGTGGAACAGCTTTGACACTTGACAAAAACTCCTTTAGTGTTCCATGGTGACGAAAGTGAATCCACTGGACTGTCCAAATTTCTGCCACAGCAACAAATACTTAACCTTCACTAATCAGATTGATGGATGGAGGGATGGATGATGGATGGATGGATGGACAGATGGATGGGCAGATAGGCAAATCTTCACAGTGATCAGAATCTAATTACATAAGCTATATAATACTGAGAACATGGAACGATAACAGTACAGACTGGACACAATCTGTATATTTATGCCTGACTATACAGAATTCAGAAGGAGAGAAATGAATATAAATATTTATTTGTTTTGAGATGCTTGGCGAATGTATAATCCAATCACGTTTATTGCCAGTTCCTTCATGCAAGAATTTCTATCAAATGTTTTTCACAAACATTTAAACACACATGACATTAGAATTTGCATGGAGCGCTAGTCAGAACAAGCCAAAATGAGCAAGGTTTAACCCCCCTTCCATTCTGGTTTATTTATTTGTGCTCAATCCTTTTTAAAGACACAACAGCGTGTGATTTGAACATTTCCCTGCATCTCTGAACATCCTCACCTCTCCGATAATAGAATGCATGAATCTCTTCTCAGATTGGAGTTACTAAACATCAACAACAGAGTGATTTGTGGATAGATTCTAGTCTTCCTATTAAAGGATCACTAAGTTGTGTTTTGCATGTGTGCACACTCATCCACACAAAAGACAGAAAATCTGAATCTAGATCCATGACTATATCCAAGTCTTTAAGTGGATGTGAGAAAAACGTTACCTGGAAGTTACCCTATAAAAGCATGAAGATTTTAGAGAAGTGGAGCTGCAGTGAAACATGACATCACTGTCACACTCCACACACGCTGCCTGGAGTTAACAGCAGAAGCATCCACATCCGAATCTCATGGAATGCTGAATATGCTTGAAATAACGCATGGAGAACCTTCATCATGAACTGCTCTCAAATCATCCCAATCACCTTCACAACAAGGCAATCAAAAATAAATATAATACAAAATGACTTGCTGCATTTTGATATGACATGCATATCAAGTACACAGTGGACGACTGAAACAAAGTCTTCAAACGCATCAGTCATCGTAAATTGAAATACCAAGTCAGACTACAGAGGCAGAGTTCACAAATGATATTTCAGGTGTCTAGAGATTTCTGCGCTGTAGAGATGCTATTAAAAAAATGAGTGATGGGACTTTTTCTCCTTGATACCCTGCCTTCTTGTTTTCCTTTTGTTTACTAAAGTACAGTCCTGACATTTTAATATCGGCAAAAGTGCCTTGGAGAGAAAAGATTGTGAGGTGAGATATTTTTCTTTATCAAAAATATATTTCCTGATATTAACCTGTATTGTGAGTGTGGAGGTCAGGAGCCACAGAGAGACAGAGTGATCGCTAGAGTATTGGAGAGTTTGAGAAGGGGGTCTTAGTGTTAAAGTGTCTTAGTCTAACACAGGTTTTTGATACGCAGGGTGGGATGAGACAAAGCCAGCGCGATATTGATTAAAATCAACTTAGATTGGACAGGATGCATTTAGGATGCAATAAATGCAGGAGGGGGGCCGAGCTTGACTTGTTATGACCGATGGTCATAACAAGGCCCCCCATCCAGTTGCCATGTCCGTCCGAAATTGCAAAAATCTGATTATTTTGTATACCTGACTCAAATCCATTTCAGATTTTGGTAGCAGATGTCATCATAAATACCAAACCGAATTGGTTTACAGTGTGAACAAAGTCTGTGTATTATATAGATCCACGTTAGTTAAATTAGCTAAAATTGATCATTTACTTACATGGTAAAAAAAACTTTGCTGCCTTAAATTTTTAAGTTTAATAAATTTGGTTGCACAAGTCATTTCAACTTACTCTTTGTAATCTTGACTGGTGTGGAGTTGAGGTAACTTATAAGAAATAGTTGGAAAATTGCTTAACCTATTTTTTTTAAGTTATACCAATCAGGATGTAAAATATTAAGTTGAAATTACTTGTATAGTGTGTACAGTGCACAGATGATATTATAATACCATAAACCCAGTGATGTCAGCATGCTTCTCAATAAACTACATAATATATATCTCTCCTGACGACTGTCTTTCATAGCACAATTCAAAAACCAAGATATATGGATGCACATAAGATAGCACACAGGGTCTGTGTTACAACCACTATTCAAATGTAGACACATTTATTACTACAGGTCAGTGGGGAAGCGCTGATTGGCCGAGCTATAGCAGAAGTTTCCGGACACGTCTCCCACAATCTTATCAATCCTGAGACTGACAAACAGCTCCTGTCGAAACCTTAGTGGTTAATGTGACTCCAGGTGGCAGATATACTAGCCAGGCAGCCTTGTGTGTGCAGGTTAAGTTGTGTTTTAGTAGTGCTGCTCGTCTTCAACGGGACGCGGAGGATCAATCTTCTTTATGTGGAAGATGCACGCCAGTTTAACAGGCTTCAGACTGACCCCTGAGCAGTTGCCTGACAACGTACACTGATGTGACAGTCTGTGAAATGAGATATTGGCTGTAAAACTGCATACAGGAGACTCTGTGGACTTACATATAAGAATATAACTGTCAAGATCTCAACACAAGAAGTTTAGTTCAATCAGTATGTGTAATTGGTTTTGAATACACCTTAAAGCTGTAATTTTTGCCTCTCTATCACCATCTCTGTTTTAAACACAATATTTTTGTTACTTACATAACATAAGACATAACATAAACATTTTATAACATAAACAGGTCACTTTACATACTTCACCCTTACGCATGTTGAAGTCAAATGACACCAAACTGACATTTCCTGAGAAATCGGACCCGACAGCTCAAATTATAATTTATTATAATAAGCATAATGTTGTGAATAAGGGTAAGGTATGGAGACAGTTTTGAAAACTGATCTGTTATGTACTTGCTCAATAATCACTGATTTTGTTAATAAAAAAAGTTATGGATTGTAGCATTAAAATAACAAAATATGAATAACAATAATTATAAATAAATAAATAATGTCAGGTCTAATAATAATAGAGTGAAACTTTTACTTTTATGTACTAAAGTAAAGTCGCAGCTTTCTAATTAGTTTCTAAATATAATTGTTTCAACAGCAAGCTGAGATATAATTATTTACATGTTGGTTGTCTTAAACCCTTGTTATTGAGAAAACAAACTCAAGATTGCAAGCAATTTTTAGACATTATTTCAGTAAATTAGAAGATTAATTTAAACAAACACCAAAAAATAAAGACATCAATAACAGTTCATTAAAAAGGTATGAAGCATATATAAAAGATGGTGATGGTATTAATGATTACATGAGAGATGTCTTTCAGCCTGTTTCACAGCCCTGCAGTGCTGATTAAAATGACGACGCAGCGAGAGGAATTTGTCACACCAAATTAAGGAGCATCAAAACAACATTTACTGACCCTAAATGCAAGCAGGTACAGCACAAGTATTAAAAAAAACTCAAAATCCTCTTTAATTATAAAGTTTTACTTATTGCTACACATGTAACAACCAAATCCATGAGATGATATCGATCAGACAATAACTAAAAATACTAAACACTGGTGGATGTTCTGCTTAAAGCTACTGTCAGTCACTGTTTGTTTGCCGTGTGGCACATTTGCAAACAAAACTAGAGAAGACTTTCTCTATATAAGCGCTAATCTGATTGGCTGACACGTGTGTTAATGTAAGAACTTTTTCACAAGGCCTTATTATGGTACATCTCTGATAACCCCGCCTCTAAACAGCACTTAGCAAACTACAACTAATTGCTTTACATCAGATAGCACTAGTCAAAATGTAACTAAACGCAACTAACAGCCATAAAAGAAAAACAGCAAGTCCAAAATTGTGCCACCAAGTGGCCGTCAGTTTTGAGCACCTTAGGGGAGACATACATTAGCAGCTGTAGTCTAGACATGTGCAGAGGAGGAGTTTAGGACAGGTACAGAAAGGAATTGTTGTGTTCCAGACTATTGGAGAACACTATGGTTTATGGCCACCATGTGAATTTGCAAAAGATTGAGCAACAGAAGAAATTGGTTATTTGTGCTTTACGGCAAGAGGGAAAGACGGTGGGTGGAAGAAGAGAGAGTAATAGAGCAAAATGCCTCGAGGGAGGAATGAGATGCAAACGTCTCTCTAGGTGGGTTTAATGGTTTATGCAGCAGCATTTCTTCACTTTAGATCAATTTGATAGCTGTAGCATGAGCCACTTGTAAAACACGCCACAGGCCCTTCCCCTGTGGTGAGAGATTTGTTTTCTTCAAATGTATCCAAGTCCAAAAAAAGAAAACAAATGTTGGGAAATTAGAGAGGGGTAATTACAGCACTTTGTAAATGCCCTCTTCCGTACCTTTGAGATGGACTTCTGGGAAGCTGTAAATTTTAGACACATAAGTTAGCCCAGTTCTCCCTGTTTTGGGTGTTTTGGGATTGAAAGAAGTCAGCAGCGGCTTCTGGTGTTCACTTTTTAGGTAATGGTTTTTTATTTCACAACGTTTTTTCCTGAAGATCACCTGAGGATGGTAGTAACTCCAGCTGGAAAACTCATGAGAATAGAAAAGGAAAGCAACAGCAATGAAAAGGAGAGAGAATGAGAGAGAAAGAGAGAGGAGAACATGCAAGGGAGGATCATGCAAAGAGAGAGAGAGAGCCTGCAAGAGCAAGAAAGCAAGAGAGAAGAGCATTTAAAATATACATCTGCTAAGATAGCTAATCCCATCAGCTGAAGCCTTTTTGTTTTAACTCAAGTAGACAATACGAAACATAAATTTACTATACTTGTATTCTGCATGCTTTACTGGCTCTGAGCTTTTATATTTAGGGTGCTTAATAATTAATACTGTGAGAAAACAGAAAGTGTAAATTCAACTCATGAATTTATTAAAATACGAAATACATATTTATATCTCCCCATCCGAATGTGTTACACGCTGTTTCTGGACAAGTACACTAATAATGCCTTTGCGAGACCGATTCTGAGATAGCAATTTATTGTGGAACTTTTGTCATTTCCCAGTACACCGAGAGATTGCAAAGTTTGGTCCTCTGAGCCTGCAAAGCCCCACTCACCCATCTCCTCATCTTCATCATGCTGGAGTGGCGTCAGAGAGTGCCATTTTCTCCTGAAGATACCTCATCACAAGCACTATGGCAAAGAGCCCATTTCCTCAAATACCACCCTGAGATCAAGCAGATGTACCAACCTAACAAAGCTGAGGCCAATAAAGGCACTTATTCTGAGCTCCAAACTGACATTTAAATGTCCAGAGCAGCAACAACCTGCTCTTATAAGCTCAACGTGTGGCAGCACAGGATATTTCCTACAGAATTCTCATTTAAGGAATACCCGCAGTTCTGTTAATTAAACATTCACTCAATCTTAGAAAATGTCTCTGCAAACTACTGCTTTGTTAGATAAACTAACTGAATGAAGAGCTTTTAGTTCAATTGGAAATGTACTTTAATTTGAGGTATCATACAAGGTAGAAATGAAATTAGCCATGCAAAGCATTTGACAGTCACTTCAACCTTCATGTTACATCATACACTTTTCTCTCTGTAACTTTACTTGTTTCTAAACGAAACCTACATGCAAACACATAAACAAATAATGTTTTGTTGCATCACCCTGGATGCTTATAATAGAGGAGTGAACATTTAATATGTGGTTTAATTTTGGGGCCTATCTAGAAATTTAGGTTGAGCTACACATGCGAGAAGCAAATTTGTTTAAAATGTCTTAAAAAACATTATGAAGACATTCTAGAAAGTCCTGAACAGTAAAACTTTAAAAAAAAACTTGTAAATTAGTTTAATCGATTTGAATAATGTCAACAGGTTTTTGTGAGGGTTACACTAGGTTTAGAGAATGAAAACAATGGATGTCTATTAAATCTCCTGACTAATATAGTGAAATAAACCCATGTGTGTGTAATGGCAAGTTGGAATACTGGGCTGGATACCAGTCTGTCACATCTGTGTGAAAGAAGGGAAGTCCATGCAGGGAATAAGTAGCTAAGAGAGAGACTGTGTGTGTGTACACTGGTAACATGACAGTGGTGGCAGAAGGATGAAAATTGATTTATTACAGCAGTGATGAGGACCGGCGTGCAGGCAGCTCTGGGGAAGCGGATTGCGGCAACATAAAACAGCGCTTTTGATAGTAATTGCTGTGGGGGTCCCTGAGGACCTGCTAACATTGGCCAAATTTATGCATTCCTGACACAGAACCCCTCTCTAATTTTGCTTCTCTAAAGCTAGTGTCTTAGTATTAGTCTCTCTCTCTCATCCACGACTAGGGAAAGGAGCTGTACTCTAATATAATACAGGTTGCAGTCTGTTTAACGACTGTCTCTAAGGCCTGCTATGCCTGACAGCGATTCTAAATGGCCGAGGCTGTAATCCAATGTCCACAGTCTTTTACAGCCCCACGACTTCAGTTACACTGGAATATAGCTTATATTCTTATGGAGCAGTTGATATTTACTGTATATATATCTCTGATGTTGTGTGTGGGTGTAGAGGTTTTGTAAAAACATGCTGCAGTAATAATAAAGTGTGAATTTATGGCAGTGTGTTTATTCTGAACAGTGAGGGATGTGATTAAATATATTCAGTATAATATTCAATATAGTACTGGTGTCTTACTAATAAAAAATAAAACTAGGAAAAATAAGTGTGAACACTTACATTAGGATGTCTTTATGTATAAGGCTTTTATTTAAATGAGAAAAAAATACTCAGTGCCTTTAAAAAAAACAACGCTGATTAACTTGTTTTTCTCTGGCATGTTACCAGGCCACGGGCTAGGCCTCTTATGTTTGATTTAAGAGTGGCCATTTTACAAGCCTTGTCTCTCACTATAATGCACTTTCTTGGTGCTCTTCAACAGCACCGGAGTGGCAGCAAGCAGTCAATACCACTGAACAGGAAAAGCTCTATCCAACCAGGGCTCCAATCCAACACCGGGCAACACTGGTTGTAAATACTGACCAAGAGCTGTTTAACTGTAGCTCAACACATATTTACACTGTAAACACTCTTACAGTTTGTGGGAAACAGGATTTTGTATTAAGACAAAGTTGGTTGAACACTTTGGATTGATCTGATTTCTGCATTTTGGTTATAAAATTTGCTTATCTGTACAGGACGCAAGATTTGTTTCTCCTTAAATGTATGTCAACATTCTGTACAACTGTTTTGGATACAGTAGTTATATGAGCATTTGAATAGTTGATAACAGTGGCTGGTCCGTGCTCTAAAAGTAATTTCTGCGTCTTTTTGATCAATGTGACAACCAACAAGAACAAACCAAACTCACAATCATTTCATAAAGGAGAACCTGCTCAGAAAACCTTCTCAAAATCTTAAAATAGTTCATCACATAATCCTAATCAAAATAATCATATTTTGAAAATGAATCATTATTAGGCTGTTTTATAAGCTAGACATGTTTAAAGGAAAGCGTATAAAAGTATGTGTCTGTACTACTCCTACTTGCACTGACATTTTTCAAAAAAAGTAGGACAATAGAAATGGCACTGTGAGAAACAACATCAGAAGCAAATGTTTCCATCTAAGAGACTGAGAGATTACCAGCTAGATGGAGTAAAAGCAGGCGGAGGTCACATTAGAATGCCTGAAAACTCTGTTCAGTAGCAGCAGTCTGTTGTGTGCCCAAAACACCAGACGTAGCAGAACACTTTACATTTATGAACAGCATAATTTACAGTGGCTGATCGCTAATGACAACATATTTTTCATTAATCAGACTGTACGAATATGACTAAAGTAAGAGGACTGCAGAGCTTAATGGGTTCTACAAGAATGCTGCAGAACTTCCAGAATTCTCCACATCTGCCTCCACTACAGAGACAGTCTACCTGAGCTGGCCAGTGCCCCAGGAGTGTGCTGGTGCTGTCACAGAATATTAAAACATCTAACTGTGTTGGAACCACATCAGCTGTCCAGCTTAAATGTACAACCTGACACTGGTATAGAAGATCAAGCAGAGGTTATGACATGCACTGGACTATCCTACTCTCATTTCCAACTTGCAGCCTGATGGTCGATTGAGAATCACAGAGACCTTCAGTGAAACTTCTGTAAAGAGATGTGCTCCTCACACTGACACCGATGGGAAACCAACACTGGCAAAACCAAAGACGACACAGATTTAATGTTGTATATAGCTTTGTAATGTGTTTTAGAAATTGTTTTCTTGGAAACCACTTTTTTTTACTTCATAATTTTTGGAAAATGATTATTGCATCTGTGTCTCATTTAGTACATTAAATATTGTAGTCATGACTGTTAACAGCCATTCATCATCTTAGGAGCAGATAACTCCTTCAATAGAACACATACATGCCAGTTTAAAGACGTAGTACAAACAGTTTTAGATGTTCACGTCTTTACTGACTAATGACCTCTCTTAAAGCCAGAGACAACAGTTAGCTAACCTGTCCAAACAAGAGTCCAAACAATGAGATGACAATGGTGGTGTTAATGAAACATTCAGACTTTTGGGTTTGTGGTTTACAAGAAGTCTTGACATTTATCAGTCTACAGTAAGCCAAGCTGTCCAAAAAGAAAGTTCAGCAATGCTGTACTCCCCTTAGAAGTGAATGTTCAACTAAGAAGACTTCAAGAGCAAAATGTAGAATGCTCAACTGGTGTTAGGAAATATCCTTGTTTGTCAGCAAAATTTCTTACAGAAATTTCTGGACCATGGTAATATCTCTGTTGATTTGTTTACGATACACAGAATATGACAGAAGAAATGTTTATGGGCGGACACCACAGGAAGGCCGTTATCAAAAAATAAAATCATTTTGCACATCTGATGTTCGCTGGATGTTTGACAGCCCTACTGGCAAAATATTCAGTGGACACTGTGTAAGAAAAAGATATAGCATACCAAGATAAAAAGATCTTTTCAGCTGTAAAGTATGATGGAGGAGCCATCATGGTTCAGCCTCCGGGTCTGAACACCTTGATATCCACAACAAACAAAATGTTCCCCCTTGTTTATTTAAGTTTATCAGGGGATGTTGTTGGAGAATTTAAGGCTGAATGTATAACGGCTAAAGTTCAACAAAAGGTGGTGATGCAGTAGGACTGTAAGCCAAAGCACAAGGGTAAATCAACAACAGAATGCCTTCAACTAAGAACACTGGCTTTCTGGAGCGGTTGAACCAGAGTCCTGACCTCAAAACAATTTTGATGCTGAACTGAAACAGTTTTATGAAGGAATGGTGAGAAATTCCTCCTGACCACTGAGCAGGTCTGATCTGCGATCACAGGAAACGTTTGGTGGAGGTTTTCCCAGTGAAATACCAGTCAGTAAATCTAATGGTTTTACATCCTTCACTGTGAATGCTTACACTGTGTGGATGGAATTATACATGAAAATTTATAATAGAAGATTGTTTTTGTCTATTGTTGCAACTTAGCTGAAAGATAAGATCAAATTTTATAACCAATTTACAAATTCTGATCAATTTGGAGGGTTCACGTGTTTTTTTTGTAAAAGTCTTCAGAAAAATGATTTTGTCTTGAACTTAGTTTAATATTTTACCACCACCAATGTACGAATACACCAATAATTAATCTGTAGCCAAATCAACAGTGTTTTAAAATAATACAGTGAGGTCCACAAGACAGGTACTGTACACAGGGTAATTCATTTTTGTAGTTTATTGTTGCATTATAACTAATGCTTCAATGGTTTTGTTGCAGTTACAAATTGCTCTTTTAACAGTAAACAACAAACAGAGCTACTTTCTACCAGGAAACCTGCTGAGTTGTAAATATTGTCTGCTTTAATGTTCGTAACACACACATATACACACTTAAAAGGTTCAAATACAAAAGAAAAACATATGCCTGAGGCTGTAGTTTGTAAAAACAAAAATGAACCTAATCAAAATGAGAATATAACGTGTTAGTGAATTTACCAAGTAAGCAGCTATATTGTTGTTTTTCTCAATATCATGGCAGTGTAATCCATGCCCCTACTTAAATAACCAGTGACGGGACTACAAATCTCCTCACGACACAGCAATTAAAAGATAATGACTAATTAACTGTCATTCTTTAGTAATTGCTTTGAAATTATTAAGCATAACAAGTGACCGACAAGGTTCATGTACAGAATTTGTTATCATACAGTGTCATAAAATTTAAATGATGCACCTAAAAACATAATTAAGTTTATACCTGAATGGATATTTACTCTCCTATTATTCCTGTATGACTTTCTTGCATGGAGCTTAAACAAAGTTCCAAGATGTTAAGATATTCTTTTCCATACAATGAAAGTGTTGGGGACTACGTCTGTTCCTGGTCCAGCATTCACTTTTATTGGACCTTCATCATATTTTGTTCTCCACACAACAAAATAAGTCAAAAGTGGCTTTGGAATAATCTGAGAATGAATAAAGGCCTTTATTTATTCATTCAAAAACAATAACAATAATGACAACAATATTAGCGTCCACACCAATGCGCGATAGCACTGTTTATTATAAACCGTGCGCTGCAGTAAATGTGTGAGCCCTTTAAATCTGCCTGCATTTGATTGGTTGTCAATGTTTAATCATTCATCAGTTTCACAAAATCGCCCAGAAAGTGATCTCAACAATATCGTTCTTTAATATTGTATCATTATCATTATAGTTTGGGTGTGGACTGTAACATTCTCTTACATTTACAATGATTTTAAAAACAGTTTCTTTATAGTCATCATTATCGTCCATAGTGGACTGGCCCTTTAATAAGCATTGTCTGCTGCAGAGACATCTTGAGCATCAGATAATATGAGAGAAAAGAAGCAAGGTGGCTAATTCAGCAACACGATGGTGACTCATGGAAAACTAGGCTTCAATAATTGATGTTCTTCTCCTCTGTAATCAGTGAACTGCAGGAAATCAGATGCCTGAGTGTGAGAAAAATGTGTGTGCACGCGTGTATGTATGTTGCATTGCAGGTTGCGGCATGACAGACAGAAAAAAAGCTGTGTACACAGGCTAAGCAAAGGTTGATAAATGTCTACAACAAAGTGCTTAGAGAAAGATTTATCCCTTCAACATCTCCACATCTAATAAAAGTTCTGCAAACTCCCATGACTCATTCATCACAGGTCCAAATCGAAAGCACATGGGGATTTGTTGTGTCTGAAAAGCATGATACATCACAACGGCATCATAAAAACATCAAACTGTTCATGAAGAAACAAGTTCACATTACACTACATGGGTATTTCGTCTCTGTGGGGTAAAACTCAGATCCATTCAGAGGCAGGTGGGCACTGAGGCATTCGATTGCTCAGTTAGATGTGTTATATTCTGGTGCAAGGGCACTGCCAACATAAGTGACTGCTGCTCAGTGGCTGTCCATCAGCCTGCCAGGGAGTTGGCATCAGTATTCCAGGCAGAGGCCTGCCTGTCAGGCTTTATTAAGGAGCTTTATCGGGGCACAGCCACTTCAGCAAGCTCAGGGTTCTGTCACCTACCATAAACATGTTAACCACAAGCCACATTATCTCCGTAACGAAGTCTCCTCCTTTGTGAGCACATAAGCCACCGAAAAACAAAGTGGGAATTGAAGGTTAGTTTACAAGATAATAATGACACCCATAGTCTTTAGTTTCTCGTAAAGTTACAGCAGAAACTGCACAACAGGGATGGAAAGCTTGATGGGGGAAAAACAATGCGTGCAAATTGCCCATTAACTTTGTTATAACCTTCATTTTCTACCTTCGTAAGCAAATTCGGGAAGAGTGGGGGATTGCCAGTTCACCCCAGTTGTGCTACAGAAGCCTTTTCAAATATTACTTTGATTATCACAAAAAAGTTGCTATATCAAGAAGAAGAACAGGGAAAGATATTTCACTGTTGCCAGGCAACAGCGGTTCAGACTAACTGGGTTTTGACAGCAGTTCTGTTAATGAGAACTCAAAGTGTAAACTTCACACAAGACGGGGGTTCAATGATAAGGACACAGGCCTGCAATAATGGGGTTGCATTTTCCATCTGCCATGTGTATCCCCAAAGGAAAAATACAGTATGAAAACAAATAACCATAGGCTATATCGATTGTACAGCTTTCAGTGTATGAGGTAGACAGAAGATGCAAGCGGGAGTTTGTTTTCCACCTCCCTGCAGAGTAGCCCAATACAAGGACTTTGCTTTGTGACCATGTTTATGCATCAGTTGCCTGGTCTCTCCTTTGCTTCCACATCTTTAGATTAAGGTCTCCATCTAGTGACAGCTTCTCAATGCAGCTGAGAGAAGCTTTTTAGACCTGCAAAAGCAACATGTTCATTATATACAAGAAGATGGAAGCTAGGTATGGTAAGAGCTTATGTCAATGCTGTGTCTTTTAGGGTACACTCAGTCTTGGGCAAACTACTTAATATATGTAGCTAAGCTATTTCACAGACAATTAGATACACAAAGCTGAAAGCAATTTTAAGACAATAACCCCATTACAAAATTAGATAGCTACATGGCAAGTAGTTCACCAAATTTAAGATGAATAAAAATTTAAACTAATCTGCTGTCTGAGCCAATGTGGACAAAGTGGGCTATACTGGCATATTCTGATGTCACCCTGTCTGATTTTCTGTTGTCTCTTTACTGTCCAATCTAATAAAAGCTATAAAGGCCAAAAACAATATAAAAATAGTCTACTGTAACTTGATCTAAATGTTTATTGGAAATGACTCCAATAGAAATAAAAAAAATAATTATATTGCCAGTGAATAAAGTGAATGAAGTGGATAATGAAACTCAATAAATAATAGCTACTGATATTAAAAGGCTACCATATCACCACTGAGAAATGTAATTAAAGGAGAAGCGTGTGATTGTTTGTGCCAATAGCATCACAAAACAGGTTTCCAAACACTCCCCTGTCCACCATTGATTGACAAACACATGGTCCCGCCCCAAACTCACACCACCGGATGAGTATTGTATTGTATGAGTATTGGATGTTCAAACAAAGAAAGGTACTAAAAGCATCACAAAGCCACTCTGTTTACACTTTTTGTGGAAAATCAGCCTACAAATGACTTATAGATGTCTCTGCATCATTATTCTGGGATAAAATAAAGAAGAAATGACATACTTCACCCTTAACGTCTCTATTTGTAGAAACACCAGGTATAACAAATGCATAAAGGTGTTATTTTATTCTTAAGCTTGGAAAGCTGAGCTAACAATCAGTCCCACTGTGAACCATGTATTAGTTTAAGTATAAATGTTTGTTCCCTACACGTGTGCTCTGCTTTCTCTGCCCTGTCAAAACATCAATATGAAGGTACTTCATTACACTTTCTACTTGGGCAAGATGTCTCCCAGAAACCGACAGAGAGCCGAGCCGCATGCAAATTTGTTTTTCATCCACAGAAGCTTGTACAATCCCTCTGTAGTCCTCTTGATCTCTAATGAAATTTAAAATGTTCTATCTCTCCAATGCTCTGCCAATCTTTCCTTCATTGCAGGTGGTCTTGTTAACCAGCAGGTTTAATTGCATATTCACCCAGCAGTCATGGCTGAGTGTACATCTGAACTTTGTTGACTAGCATGTGGGAATTGACCCTCTGCTGACAGACAGTGTAAATTTCTGCTCAAGGTAAATTTGATACGGTGCTGAGAGTTTGTGAGAATAAATTCTGACATTGCATATAAATATCCCCAGGAATTTTGTTGTTAAAAGATACTTTTTTCGAATAAATTAATTTTCTCTCTGAGAGCAACAGATTCCAATTATTGTGTGTGTGTTTTATGAGATTTACCCAGAAAAAATTGTATCGCTCACAGGTTGACGTTTCACAGCTTGGAAAATTTTGATTTATGTTTCATTCAAGTATCAACTTCACCTCAAATGATTCTCCTAAAAGTACTTAGGAGATATAAAAATACAGACAATTAAATGAGACTCTTGTTGACATACAGTAGAAGTAAACATCAATAATATTAATGTAAACAGCATAGCAAAAATAAGATGAAAGTTTGGAAGAATTTGATGAGGATTCATATATGTTCACATATGAATAATATATGTTTTGACTGCAGACCTCAGTGCAGTTTGAGTGTAGTCTGAGACACTCACAAGTGAGATCTCTCTGAAACTCTTAAGCAGAGGTCTCCAATCCATGTTCCTGGAGATCCACAGACCTGCAGACTTTAGCGCCAACCTACTCCAACACACCTGCCTGGATGTTTCTAGCAGTCCCAAAGACCTTGATTAGTTTTGTTTAATTAGGGTTGGAACTAAACTCTGCAGGTCTGTGGAGATTTTTGTTGAAGAAATTTAACACATAGTTAAGGCGAGACGACTTCAGATAGTGTCGCCAAATACAGAACTTGTTGAAATGACCTCTACGTATGAGCCTCTGTTAATCAAACTTACGTTCTCGCACCTGACACAATGATAGACGCCTCTCATGTCTTCAAATCCTGTCCTATTAGCACAGGCAGTACATTGTAAAGTGATGTGTGAATATGAGACGTCAGTTCTACTCGAGTAGCATGAGGTGATCATTTTAACAGAGACAAGACACAGAGATGGTCATTTATTCTGTCGCGACCTGCTCGACAAGGCATTTTGGTGCCCTCACTTCTTTAATGTCCCTCTATTAGTATATATCAGGGTGATCTGTCTTTATCTACTGGCTTCATTGAGGAAGAATCAAGGCTGGTGACCTTGAGAACACAGGAAATGTCACAGGCTTGATCTTCTCCCCACAGGATTTACCTCTGCATGGCTGCTCACATGAGCGTGCGCCAGTATCGATTTGACACAGCAAACCAGTTGTATGATGTAGAATTATAATCGCAGCAAATGTAATTTTCATCTTTATTTTTTGCGAATCACTTTTTATTTATTTTATTTTACCATTACAGGATACGAAGCCAATTTGCTGATAATAACGAGCACAGTTGCTCCAGCTGAATTATGGGTAATGGTTTCTGGCACCTTTTCATGTCCCCACTTGTATTGTTAATATGTTACACACATTTAAACAGTTCATAAGCTGATATCATTTGACTGTTTTTATGAATGTACTATTGTAAACAAAACCAAAATGTTTTTGTACCCTAGAGCACAAACAAGAGCTTTGCTGTGAATACACTGAGGCCTAAGGTGGAAAAGGGGCCTGAATGGTTACTGCAACAGATGTTGGAGAGGACGATTGGAAGATAATATATAATAATATGCCTAAAATCAATAACTGCACCTGATCCTAAGCACATACTTCAAAGTTTGATGAATGATTCACCAGATAAATAGATGTCCCCCTACATGAGGAAGGCAGAGCAGTTTGGTATTGACCCTTCAATTATACAGCACACCCTCAGCAAATGAGCAGAAGCCCCACATTCTTCTCAAGAGAACATCAAGAGAAATGAGGCTGGTCAGTCTGAACCCCAAGCACTTTCATTTATGCACCTGTGGGGGCAATTAATAAACTGTTCTTTCTTTGATCGTGTGCATTTACTATCAGTTAAATTGTACAACGTTATAGGATAGAGGAAGTGCTGTGTGAAGGCTTTTAGTAAGAAGACTGTAACCTGTGTGTAGAGGAAACTGTGCTTTTCTCAATTTCCTCCAGATCGTAAATTGTTTTCCTCATTCTCACCAAAGATCTTCAATCATTCTTATCAAGTTTTTTTGGAAAAGATTGAAAAGATACAGAACGTCTTTCAGGTGAAGTTCAGAAATATGGGCTTTTCTTTAGTCACAATGTACAGTGCTGTTGTGAATGTTGTTAATAATTATGCTGAAAATGAAAAAGAAATCATTAATATACACATGGCAGTATTTAAATACTGTTCTTACGTTATTGGCAAATAACATACAAACCTGTTTTTTTCTAGTTTAAGACATAAGAAAAGAATTTAAGAAAAGTTTTTTTTGCAGTATGGATGCTTCCAAGACCCAAATGCTTCCTCCCCTTTGTTTTGTGTGCAGCGATGTGAAGACAGGTCCTTCTGCCACAGAACACATAAACAGAGAGATCACAGACCTCAGACCTGTCTTACCTCATTTCCTCATAGTGTGGCTCCCAAACCCTCACCAACAACTTTCCTGAGATGTGAGGTCTAAGGCAGCAACCGGAAAAACAGTCAGTCCATTTTATGCTTTTAGAGCCTTTTGGAAAGCATTTTGGAAAGCATTTGGTATCTACTGCACCATCCTGAAGTATTAGCAATAAGTATATTGCTTGGCAAAAAACATGAGGCACAGATTGGTCACGAATTGGTAAATATGCTTTTCAGAAACAGATGGTGTAGCCTAGGTACGGCATCTACCAGCAGGTTCTAACTAGGCTAACCATTCAAATCTTAACCTTTGTACTGGATTAAATCTGTGTGTCAGTGTCACCTGCTGACCAGGAGCAAATGTTTTTTATTTAGCCCAACAAATATTAATTATAGTCAGGATTTGTTTCACATTACATTTTGCATTTGGTGCGAAGGGATCAGCTTAAGGTTTTCACAATAGCTAAGACTCAGATTACCGAGCAACTGTGGAGAAAAGAAGACAGGAACAGAGGTTTGCAGAGGCTAATCCAAGCTTTATCAACATCACTCTACTTGTGTTTACACAAGTTGCTCAGGAAAAGACAGGGCTGACAGGATAGGAGCCACAGTACCGGTGTTTTTAAATAGTCTCTTTACATTTCAATTGTCACTTTGTGCCAAACTGAAAGGAGTTGAATATGTAGATCGCTTCAGCTAAAGATGTCTGTGCAAGTCTGACTGGTGTGATGAATCGAATTTGTTAAGTGAAAATAAAGCAATGTTTTTAAAATCAGCCCTTTCCCAGAGGGACGGTCACTTCATTTCTTTATCTGTACAAACACAACACGGCATTTAAGGGGCTAAGGATTTTTACCCAGCAGTATACACACAATATCATGCACTAGCTGGTATTATCAAAGGATGAAAAGAAGAACTACATTGGCAGTGTTTGCAGATACAGACAAGTGTGCAGATATTTAGCATAACAGCACAGTGCATTTTCGCAGTTTGTATCATTGTGTATCATGTAACTATTTTCATTGGCAAATAAAACAAATATACAACGAAATAACCAAATTTTATCTGTTTTGTTTACAACGCTGTTGATATTCAGTGCAACAGCACTCGTGCTATTACCTAAATATCTTTAACATAATCAACATTAGCTTTGTTTCCTGACGGCATTACGCAGAAATATAGCCAGGATTTCAAAAACCCTCCATTGCTATCTCCATAGCAATAAGCAGACGATCACAATAGCGCAATATATTTTGTAGGGAAAATAAACGCTCCTGTTGGAGTATGAGATATAGCAGAAAAATGCACTAATTGTAGGCAAAATGAGATTGAAATTAAACTCAGAGGAGCGTTCGTCTTTTCTAAGGGCGATGAGGTGTGGAAATGTTACCAGTTTATAACTTTTAATGAAAACAGGAGTGCTATTTAAACAGCCTTAATTTGCAGATATTTACATATTTACAAAACACATGGAAAGAAATAAGCCCCTCGCCCCGGGAGTAATTTGTGCTCCCCTATTTTGAGTCATTTAGAGCTGAAAACAATTGTTGGGGTTTTTTTTTTTTGCACCTTCCAGATGGTACTTAGAAATATCAATTACAGGCTCAACTGTAACTGTTCAACTGTCTGCAAATGAATCACGCATTAGAAGTCTTGTATAACACTGCGGAAAGTTTATACTGAAGCACCATGTCTGAAAAATCACATCTGTCGGTTAGAGACCATGCCGCAATACAAATCAATTGAAGAGACAGACGCAAAATAAAAATTTGTTTATATTTAGAAGCATATCCCTAGGATATAAAGCTACAAGGGGGATGCTGTATATGACTGCAATATGCATATGTCATTCTCCATGTTTCCTATTGTATCAAGCAAAGAATAACATTAAAAAGTGATCTGGATGTGATTTTTTTGCTTGCTCCCTGGACTCTTAGGTACGCCATTTGGTTAGAGGTCAGAGATAATTGGAGAACAAACCTTTAGAAACCTACAAAGACCCTCTCAGACAAGACCCAAAGTGAACTAATTCTTAAGAACTTGAGAACTTTGTCACCTTCAGTAAAGTATTTCTGGAGGTCAGTAATTGCACCTTTCGCACTTCATATTTATTTGCATAATGCGTTTCCTCTTTCAGATTAAAACAACTTTTTTTGTTGTTTTGTGCCAGACTCACCCTAAAGTCCTTAAATTTTTTTTGCCTCTAGTGTTGTGCACAAAATTTGTTAACCAAATTGTAAGCGGTATTTGGTCTGACAGGTTATAACTAGTGGGTGCTTTCATATTTTACATCCTTGGCCTAATTGGCCCTGTAATGCAAATCTGGACATGAAAATGAGCGAATTGTTGATATTCAAACTACCTTTGTTAACTTAGTTGATATGTAAAACTACCTTTTCAGACTTAAAATGCCTTGGCCTACATTAATTTTTTTTTTTTTAATTAACGAACAGATTTTTAACAAAGCACACATAATGTAGCCAATACAGAGCAGTGCTTAAGAAAATGTTAATAAAATATTCTGTGGCCACAAGAGAAATCTAAGTTATTTTGCTAAGTTATAATTGCATTGTATATTATTTATACACATATGCTGTAGAAATATAATTGCCCAATTATATTTATAAATATCCCACAAAATTGAAAGCAGTGTGAAGCTGGTATTGATTCGCATTCTTAAAGCACATTACAAGCGTACTCCACTGTAGACATCAAAGATGGTCTAACATCAGAATTAATTTAAGGTGTTCACAAGCCAGAATTCTTGCAAACCACTCTGAATCCAATCCAGTGTCACCCGTAGGCTGACAGAAACTTTAAGTAAGTGTGACATTACTGTTTCTTGCAAGCTTCATGGGTCTGGAATGGAGATATGCTTCTTCTGCTTCTTAACTGCATCTTCTCATCTGACTCCACTCGTACACTCTTTGTAAACAGACTGCTAACTCTGAACAGGATGTGGAGGCCTACATTAATGTTAAACAATTCATTGTGTGTTATTATAAACCAGCGCTGTATATGAAATTGTCGCCTCCACCCTTATAGAGTGCGGTATTGAGGTGACAGCCATTTTGTAGTGGTGTCCAAAACCATAATGGGCATAATCGATGGCACTCATTCAATCCCATGATGCACCACAATATGTGTACACTCAGTTATAGGCAAAAAAGGTAAACCTGTAACTTGCACTACTCCCCATGTTCACAGCAAATTCCAGAGGTAAACTCTGAAGAACTGAACAGCCCAAGCAAACAAGAAATAGTTGCACAGAACATTGGCAGAGTTATGTGAAAATGTATGAAATTCAAAAGTATGTTGGCAAAGTGTAAAGTATATGGGCTAAATGAATAATACTGGGCAAGCAAAAATAAACAAAGAAAAGTTCCCCCGAATGTCTATGAGACACTGAATTCTGCTGTGCAATTTCCGAATTCTGCTCTGTTACTTTGGATGCAGCTGCGCAGTGTTGATTAATGGGAAGGTTTCAATATGGACAGAACATCGTTCCATTACTACTAGAGCCATAACATACACTTTAAGAACTTGTTTCCCACCTCGTCTGCTCTTTTTCTCTCTCCTGCCTTTTCTGTTTTACATTGCTACAAGCTTTGCATACTTTTAACCTTCTGTTCCTCTCCAGATGGCCACTCAGCGCTGGAGATATCCAGACGCCTGGCCTCTTATCGCGGGTCAGACTCCCCCAGTCTAACGTTAGCACTCCAGCTTTCAATAACCTGTAGCCACAAGAGCCCCTAATCGGAATGAATTAGCATCGCACAGTCAGAGTTGTAGCTTTAGAAAATATTCGTAATGGTCAGTTTTATGAGAAGAGATACATCCCTTTCTTTTCTACTCTTCTCCTTAAGAGCGATAGGCTTTGAGAGATTGAGATGATAATGCCCGGGGATATAAATGGGAGCATTGAGAAATCTCATTTAAAAAGGTGGGGGAAGCATAGCCTTGTAAACAAAATTCAGTTTCACATTGTTAAAAGGTAATTTGTCTCTTTCGTGGCAGGCAGGGCCTTCATAAATAAAACAGCGAGCATTTCAGGTGCTCCCTCCTGTCCTTCTAGTCCTCTCTCTTTGCTTGCCCAAACTTTTGTTTTGGTTTTTATTTTATCGTCTTTGCATGCAGAGCAGAGGATGAGGAGATGAGCGAGGGGTGGGGGCCCAAACAGATTTGAAGAGTTCCAGGCAAGATTTAAAGGTTTGTTAAACTTGTTGAATCCTGGCTTTGTTGTTCAGGAAATGCAAGTTCTACAATGTGATCAGGGTTAGTATGTATGTGAATGTTTTGCCCTCAGTACCTGAGCTGTCTTTACCAGCCAATCTACGGTACATTAGTAGTTTACTGTGGTTTGGTAGTTGAGTGTTTTTTAACTACAGACACTATTATGTCGTAAGGGTTGTCCTGCCCCTTCCACAGAAGATATATTATACATATATATATTTAGACCACTGTACTTAGTGATTTATATCAGGATGTGAAGGTTTTTCAACCAGTATAACAAAAAATGTTTCTAGAAAAAAGTATTACGTTCTGTGCCTTTAAAAATGATGAGTGTGCCTCAGAGTCTGTATGACACGTTTGGGACTTATAAAGTTTTGTCAGAAGTTAGTGTACTTATCAAGCAGACAATGATGTCACCCTGCATGATTTTACACAGGAGACAGGGGGTGTGAGGACAATAAAGAAAAACAAGCTAAACATCACTTTACAGACAGAAATGATGCCCTGAAAATTTTCGTGCCATTTTCAATCAAGCTCCAGTTTTGTCAAATTATGCAAATGGATGCAGAACAAAAGACCAAACAAATGTTCAGAATGCATTACTTGAGATGTGGTGGAAATGACATTGTGTGTCACATTGACATTGTGTGTATATATATATATATATATATATATATATATATATATATATATATATATATATATATATATATATATATACATACATATGTATTCTGTTGAACATTGTTAGTAGACAAATAAATAAATAAATATTTTTAAAAAGATGGAGAAGTCAAGTCAGAGAATATGGAAACATGGGCTGAGGGATATCTTCTAGTATCCATCAGAAGGAGCTGACAGGAGCAGGCACAGCTCCTCCAACTCCCGGAGCAGTTGAATCATTAACTGCTCTGCACCAGGTTACCCAAAAAGTTCCATGTATTTTACATGCCCTTCTGTACTGACACGGCAACCACTGTCTGTCTGTAGTGTGCTGATTTAAAGCATCGAGAGTTAATGTTGCTGAATCCATAGATGAATCCATTCCAACCCAGCCACCCCAAAATGGATCTCTAAATCAAGCGGGGCATCTACATGCAAATTCAATTAGTGATATTTATGTCACTAACATGGTCGTTATGGCGATGGTGACAGTGAGGGACGTAAGACATTGGCGTTCAGTTTCAAGTCCAATTAAAGTTCTGTAGGTGCAAAATTTTACAGACATGACATATGAAATCTGACATATATGACAAAAATTACACACCTGAATTATGTACTATTGTATCAATACATATTTGATTATTATTATTATTTTTATACAGAAGCGTCAATATCTGTTATATTATGCCTGGAACATTACAATGATTACATTCAATTTAGCAATAAGCACCAGAGGCCACATAAGAAGCCAGTTGTAGTTGGAAGAAATGCTCCTCACGACCTGCATTTAAAGAAGGTGAAACAGAATCCACCTTGACAATGCTTGAATCACATTTAAATTTATGCATTTTTAGCCAAAGCAACTTTCAGTGCATTCAAATGACAAATTATATCAGTGTGTTCATTTCCGAAAAATCAAACCTATGATCCTGCCGTTGCTAGCTCAATGCTCTACCAGTTGAGTTTAATACTGGAGTAACTGATTGTGATTCTTTCTTCATCATCTAGGACTAGTTTAGGTTAGAAAGTTATGTGTAGAAAGTTATCCCTACATCCTATAACATTTATAAGCATGCATAAACAAGCCCATAACAGTGTAGAAACTGCTACATCAAATGGTTGGCACATTAAGATGGAATATATAAAGTTACTAGGCAACTTGGGCTATGCCAACGCTTCCAATCTGTTTTTGGAATCTGATCTTTAGAACTGACCAAACGTTCTGCTAAGTGATCAAATCATGACTGTGTGTTGAGGGTCTGTAGTTTTCTAGCATATTTACATCAGATGCAACAGAAACTATCAAATGTGGAAGAAAATATCAGCATGGTGCCAAGACGCTTCCTTCATCAAAACTTGCTTACGGAAAACTGCCAGTATGGAGACAGATCACAGAACACCAATCAAATTAAGAGTTCAGTGTGCATCATGCAGGCATGCCTTAATGAAATATATAATTAGATTCTGAAGTATATCGTTTATAAGTGCATTATGATCACAGTATGAACATTCTCAAGTGACAGAAGATAAAAATATGAAACTATAAAAGAATTCACATGGTAATATTCCAAATACTTCTAGGAAACTGATGTACAACAAACTTGCAACAGTACAACAAAATAACACTTCAAATAGTTATTTGCTTGTTTGTTTTAAAAGCAATGCAGGTGCCTGTGGCTATTTCAATGGCCAAAATCAAGCAAAAACATAACAGTTGGTAACAGCAGTTTATGCTGTATATGACGTCACAAGCACTGAATTCTACATACTTTTGGCCAGGTCAAGTATAATAAATAAACTTTAGTTTTTTTAGTTTTTACCATGCTTTCTCAAGTCTAGAATTTCCTACATTGTTGTATGTATTGTTTGACCAATCTTAGAAGACAATAAAGACGGGAATGAGAAATTTAGCGATTCCCAGACTGATTAAGCAAAAAGCAATTCCTTTGACATTTTGTGGCCAACGCCTTTCTCTGCTCTCCTGAAAATGCTTGTAAAATGAATTTCCCGCAAACCCACCAACCCTCATTCCGTCTCACAAAATCAGAATGGCGCACTCAAGTGTCAATCCTGCTAATACATTGCATTCGATTAGATCTTTCCAGACATCAATCACGGAGCGAACTGGAAGCACACCAGTATTCTCTGCAGGATTACGCCTCAGTTAAATTGGCTGCTCTGCGAAAAATGAGCCATGAAGCAGGTGAACAAAGCAGATCCATAGAAAAGCAGGTGTGTTTGAGAGAGAGATGGCAGGGTGAGGCAGCTCTGTTTAAATCAGAGAATTACTTCTCTGGCTCTGTGGAATGGTGGCAAACTTGGGGGAATTATTCACTGAAGGATAATTAAATGCACTGCAAAACTTTAAATAAGCTAAATAAATTGCTTTTCTCAGTTATACTTGCCTCCACCTTCAGGTTTTTCTCACATGGGCTAATGTATATAATGGCCACGGGAGCCTCCGTATATGCAGAATATAGCAACAGAGAGAGGAAACACAAACAAAAACTGTTATAAACCACGTTATTTACATTGACAAGGTGCCAGTAAGTATTTTTATTAATAAAAGGAACTATGATATATTTTTGGTCATGTCCAAAAAATTATATAAAACTAAAAAGTGTGGAGAATGACAGAATAACACTTCCACAAGACAGATGTAACTCATGGCCAAAGTTGGTCATTGGCAGCAGAATATGAATTTAGGGCTAGTAAATGTATTATTACAATGATTTGTTCTGTAACTTGTTGTTTATGAACAGGTGTGTCAGAGTGTGTGTGCATGTGGTTCTGTAAAACACTTTCTCTAGACAACTATGAGTGTTCATTTTTCTAAAAACTAATTATTTAACTCCCAGCATGAATAGAAAATAACCGTGTTTTACTAATTGTTGCCTAGGTGTTTAATTTTCTCATCCTCATCTGGTCTATAGTAATTTTTTCTACAAATTAAAAATACATAGGCTTAAAACCCTGAGCTTTAAGCAGCTCTGATCACGTTTTAGTATAACAGAGAAAGTTTTTATTCAGCAGCTGATTTAGACTTGCAAATCAAATCTGCAGAGGCACCTCAGACGGGTTACTAACCCTAAGCCTGTCTATGAATTATACAACTTGCCGTTTAATATTAAAAAAACGAAAGGAAAAATGACTGAATTATAAAACTCCACAGCAAACCAAGGGACAGTCAAAAGGATAACTTTTGCATAATTTTAGTATATTTTTCCTTTCGAGGTCTTTCCCCTTTAGTATGGTGTCGGAATGGACATTTCCTTCTGCTCTGTTAAATATGGAATATGCACATCTCATAAATGAATTCTCTGCTGTCCTCACTAAGCCTGTTTCCACACTCGAGTTAACAAAGTTGTGACTGGTGTGCAACTCCATCTTAAGGCAAATGGTAATGTCTGTATGAACTGCTCACATCTTTGTAAAATATGGAGATCCGTGTGACAGGATTGAGCAAAATTCCAAACTTAAGAATTATCTCCCTTCAGTTGAACTAATAGTAATAGCAATAATATAGCAAAAATAGATTCATAAAAAGAGAATTTTATTTTACCTAGAAATTTGACATGGTCATACAACAAAGAAACTGAATCAGTCTAACACAAGTTTTGTGACAAAACTAATGTAGATTAATAACTGATTGAATAGATGGTTCTAAGATCGAAGCTCAGCATACAGCTAGCTGCATATACTGAATATAATTTAACTTCCGACCTCCGAAGTTTAATCTATTTATTTATAATAATGTTTGGCTTTATTCTACTTTGACCTACAGCACTCTGGGCAATTACCGGAAAACAGTAAAAGTTCATTTATGAAAGAAACAAATACATTTGTTAAAAACTAAATTCTTAACATTTTCAAATGTTGTGAATTGAACAGTATGCATGTACTGTATGATGGCAATTTTCTACTCAGGTACTTCCTGACCTTTCTGATCCTTGCACAACCAGCTTGGACGCCTGCCTACAGTACTTGACACACTAATAATAATAAAAAAGCAGCACTTTCTCGGACAAGCCACAGTAAGGGAAGTGTTGTAGGGCAGCAACTGGACGACATCGTCTTATAATTGGGTGACAGTTTCTTATAATTGAAACGTTGCTGGTTTTCTCAAACAACAGAACTAAAGTGACTTTTTCTTTGCCCTACATGCTACTTTGTCAGTCCATGGCTAGTAATAAGCTAAAGAGATCTCTGCCCGTCTTCCCAACTCTAGATTTACTTCTACAGCTAAAGCACATGAAGATCTGAGGCTGACAGGTAATGGCTGTCTTTCTCCACACTGTCTTCTCTCATTCTTCAACCTTCTGCGCGCACACACCACCCCTTCCATCCTTCATTATTTTTTAAAGAAGATGTTTCAGCATCAAAAGCCTCTTCAGGGGAAGGAATCTTCACTTCAAAGAGCTGTGCGTCCAATCCCTCAACCAAACACTCGTTCAGAACAAATAGCATCAAATGAATCGCAAAAGATTGAGGGGGCAAGCAAGAAATAACAGCTATTAATATTCTTTCACTCTCTACCTTCACTTCATTCGCACTAGCTGTTCTCAAACAGACATAAAACTGTCAGGTTGTTTAATGCAATTTGCCTGAGGAAATGTAATTTCCCTGGGGAGGGTAGGAGGATATCTGACTTCTGTAACGTATATAGGTGTGGGTTGTTAGCGTATGTCTAAATCGGCTGGGGTGAGAGCGCGTGCTCCGCGCGGCCCAACACAATTTCATATACTTGCTGTTGTGCTAATGTTAAAGGGAAATGTGTGAGGGTTTCATCACATCCTGTCCACAAATGATGTGGATAAATGTATGGAATAAATGTATAATGTTAAGGTCTTTAGCTCTTTACACTGTAGTATATGTGTATGTTAGTGCAGGGTTTCCATACTGAAGGCAAAACAGTAGCTACCTTTTTACTTTTTTATAATATCACATTTCTCATACAGAATAAAAGGGATTTTATATGTGAAAAATTGAAGTTGATATTATATTTTAAGAGGTGGCTTATCAGTCTTGCCATGACACTCAATTTCTCTGAGGGACGAATTTTTGAAAATGTTCTGACAAATATAGTGAAAAATGTCACAACTAGGAAAAAATACTTAGAAATGGTTTTGCAGGCTTCTTTGAGGATGAGGTTTAGGGGTATGGTAATATTATTAGACTGGTATGAAAACAATGAAAGCCCTCACTAATCTGATGGGCATTACTACATAATTTACAGTTTCTATAATACATCATAACATTTAGTCCTTTTCATTATTCCCTGTTCATATATTAGATTTATTAGACTATAACATGATGGATTTCTGATGTTCTGCATCAGGCGCAGTGTGTGGGGGAACAACAGATCATTGTAGGAGTATCTCCTGGCTTCCAGTAACACTGGAACTGTGACAATGATGTGGAGATACATTTGTTTGATACGTCTCTCCCTTTGAAACTTTAATGAACCTCACATTCTTCCTCCGGCAGGGCATGAATATAAATGAAAGATCTATGCAACTGGTACAGGGTTTTTCCAGCTTCGTTTCTGTGTTCATCTTAATGAATACAAAATTGATTGAAAAAGGCCATTTTGACTTCAACATCAATACAAAGTAAATGCAACTGCATATTTCATAAATATTAGCAATTTCAAAAATCATGTTGTGGAATAAAACAAGTGTAATGCTAAGAAAACTAGAAAGTACTTCAACACAATATTCTTTTGTTTTTATATATCAGAAAAGTAGTTAAATCTATCTGCAAGGATAATAAACCCATCTGTAACACCCTGAAAATATACAATCTTTCATATGCACCCACACACATACATGAAGTGGGATCTAATCTAATATCCCTCTATTGTATGTTTCTATTTTGCATTTTCCTACCTTTTTCATTGAAAAAAAGTTCAACATATAAATATAAAAGAATACAAACACATACATGAAGTGGGATCTAATCTAATATCCCTCTATTGTATGTTTCCATTTTGCATTTTCCTACCTTTTTCACTGAAAAAAAGTTCAACATATACATATAAAAGAATACAAAATATAAAAGAATATTCAAAATATATCACTATAAAAATGGATTGAATTCCAGAATATCGTAGTATTTTGTATGTCCCCCTTTTAATTTAATGACAATTTGTGCTCGTGCTGGCTTTGGCTCTGGAAAATCCAAAGGGTTTTCGTTTTTCCAGCATGATCTGAGAATGTTGAACAGAACATATCTAGTGTGCTTCAATGAAACCATGGAAGTCTGACCTTTCACATTGTGCAAAGGAGTTCCTGTGGTTAATATCACAAACCTGTGACTATAGTAACTTTACATCCAAAATCTTAACTTATTTTTTAAACTATTAAAAATCCTAGAAAGTTCTATTTACGGTATTTCCAGGTTAAAATTAAGGAAGAATTAGATTCAAAGCCCATATTTTGAACGTCCTCTCAGGTTTTTGGACCTCATTGTACATGCAGAATTACTGCTGGAAGACATGAATGAGGAGAGAAGAAAAACCAGATGAAGCGTTAAGAGAATAAAAAACAACAACAGGGGACTGTCTGGCTGCGAGAGGACAGCACCATCATGTTGATCACGGCTCACGGCAGGGGGACCCAAGAAGTGTGGCAATATGACACACGAGTGCAGGAGCCACAGCATGGGCTCCTCAGCATAGATGAGGATCTGGGGGAAAAAAGCAAAGAGAGGACAGAGAGAGCAAGAGAGAGAGAGAGACAAGAGAGCAAGGAGAGAGCTAGAGAGAGAGAGACAAGAGAGCGAGGAGAGAGAGGCTCCTATCGATTTTAAATAGCTCTCCGTGCTGGAGTGAGCAGCTTAGAGCCAGAGAGACGCCATCATTACTGTCAGTCCAAAGTTCACATGGATCAATTTTGAGACTAAATAAAAATTGCAGGTAATCTCCCTTGGTGCCCCACCGAACACCATCAACCTGCAGCTAGAGGGGCTCTGTCAAGGTTAACATTTATAGATGATGCCCACAAACATGAACTGAAAATGTGAAGAATTTAATCGCGAAACCAGTATACTCGAGGTGCACAGATTCATACCGCATGGAAATTCTGTTTTTGTTCATTCATCCTCAAGTCATACTAAACCTGAGTGTTGTTATTATTATTTATTATTTGTGTGTTTCATAAAATCCTTGAGGCATCTTTACACAGTTCTTTTGTGTTTCACTGAGAAAATAATAACAATGGAGGTTTGGAAGAACATAAGGGTGAGCAAATAATCTCTTTCAATGTGTGTTTGATACACAATCATCTGCCTGAAGGTTTTTCTAACAAGGAGGCATGTGAATGTACAGAGAAACCTCAGCGTTTACAGAAACCAAAGAAAGAGGAAATATCTTCTTAATTTTCTGCTATGCTTGTTTCTGTCTTCATCATATATGTCTTAATATACAGTATAGAATATTAAACTCACAATATTATATATGGAAATTAGTAAGCTTTCTTTATCACAATTTCACAGTTCAGTTGAAAATAATTAAATCATTTAAATTATTAAAATGATGTAAATAATTGATTTGAGCATATGTTGGTATTTTTACCATATCCCCAGGTGATATGTGCTAAATGAAAAAATAGCGAATTCCTGTTTTCCAAAAGTTTCATAATGACACAATTTTCCAGGAAGTCATTTGGTATTATCCAGGGCTTAACCACCACAGACCTTAAAGCAAACAGGCCCCTCCCACCAAATATTTGTTTATACATATTTTAGATTTTCAGATTTTCAAAGTTTTACATTTGCGCCCCATTTGTCTGGTTCATTCTGTAGATATACTTCATTTCAGAAACATAATTATTTTTTAGTTCTGGAGTTAAAAGAAATGACACAGTCTAAAATGTGTGAATGAGCTTAATCTAAAAAAAACAACAACCCTGTCCTGATATTCAAAGCCTTTTCAAAGGCGTTAACAAGCTCCATGTCACAAGCTCGATACATTTTATGTTAAACGTTTTCTTCCTTTAAGAAAAGGAAGGAAAGTAAATACCTCATTTCAAATCTTCAGCTTAAATTCCTGTAACTGGTTTTGGCAACTCTGAGAATGTTTGGGTGTTTAGCCATCATTACTGAGGAGGTGTTGTGTGAGAAAAGAGTGCAGCGAGCTTTGAGAATCTGAGAGGTGCTTATTAAGCAGCAAGACCCTGAAAGGGAGCCAAGCAAGTATTAAGAGAACAAACTGTGTGACAGGGTCCACCAGAACTGTTACAGCACCGTATATATGAGATATATGTAATATGTAAATCACAGTGATGCATCGTGGTCGGCATAGAGGCACCGAACTGACCAATGACTGACCATTAAGCAGACAGAAACAAATTGAAATGTAAAAGCGGCACCCGAACTCAACTCATTTCTCCCCAGGCGGGATGATTCATAGTCCCCCAATCATCCTATCCTCACTTTTCCAACCTCCCTACCTCTGATTAAAGGGGCACTTTTAATATCCTCTTTAAAGCAGTGCCAGGGTCTGTAGGGCAGACAGTGTAACCGTTTTTTGGCAAGAGCAAATTCTTGTTAAACTCAGGGGAGCCATAAAACACAGCAGCAAATGAATCTGTTATTTCTCATCTAGTCAGGCCTGATCTTAATAGAGCGCCATTGATTAATCAACAAATAAATGACAACAAAAGTAAAGAACGATTAGAGTCCAATAGTGACCTAGACATTACGTGCCACCCGCCTGCAGGGAACAGATAATTGTCTACATATCAGGTCTAGCTGAGACATTTAGCTACGCTTGTGAATTTAATTTACCCTTTACTAAATGTTTTCAGTGTGTTGACTTCTTGGTGGTGCCCTGTGCCAGGTAAATCAATTTATGACAAAATTCTGCAACTAGGACCAAGTATATGGAGTTAGAATTGTATCCTATTACCAAATACAGCATTTACAAATAGCTGATTCAAGCTTTATACACAACACACAATGTTTTAGGTTGGAGATCTATGCAAATCACACTTAAAACTCTGCATACTCTGATCGAACCAGGTCTTGGAAATGGCTCTTAAACTGATATTTGTAAAAGGTCAGCTCAGACATTTGATTCTAGAAACTAAAATGGCGCTAGGGAAAGTTTTTTACCAACTCAAACTAAACATTTTGACTTCTAGACTGTCTGCACACAACCTTGGTGAAAAAAAAGAGAATCTGTCTGCTTGCTCAGTGAGAATTAATCTTCATTTCACAGAAACAAAGTTTTTCTGCCTCAGTATTCCTGACTTGTATGTATCTTCTAATTGTTGCACAACTATACGTACCTTTGTTGTTTCAAACATACCTTTATGAACAGTACGGCACTTAAGACGCAAATAACTAATCTTGCCTACTCTGTGTAGTATTATGTTAGATCTGTCATCATGATCATTGTCATGACGACAGAAAGCTAGACCCAGTAACTTCATACCATCTGTAAAAGAACTGTTCATCCACCTAGTAATATGACAAATATTTTTAAAATTACACTTCAGAAAATAAACAGGGTTTTACTGAATAATTCCTTTAAAATAAATACTGTCCCAGTTTCATGTCATTGCACGTGTATTACTGCTTTTTTGCAGTTATTAACGTTTTCTACAGTTTATCAAAAAGAGGAGAGTCAAAATCATTTTTGTGGGAATCTGCATTATGTCACAAATGCAGTCGAAACAGCTTTATATATTAAACCAGAACATTGCTTTTGGGAACCATGTAACTGCATGCAAATAAGACATCAAAAATAGTTATAAATTTTTACAAGTTTACAAAAAGACATCACTTAGTTATATGCACCAAACTTCTTATACTTCTACTCAATAAAACAGAATCCTTAAATGACTAGACTGTAAACAAAATGTATAATTCAAGATTCACATAAATGATTAAAAGTATTAAAATAAGGGCATGAATTTATTAAAATAAGGGCATGATTTTGATGATGGTGGATTTGTGTGTGTAAACGAAGGGTAAAAGAAGCTTTGATTTGCTGGTGAAATTAACATTCAGAATGAGTTTGTTCTATCCACAGCTCAAAATGACAGAAATTATCACCATCACAAAATATATTGACCAATATATTACTGACCACTGTAAGGTGCTACGTAACACAAAACCCTCTGTTTAACAAAACATGAATGTCATTACAATTTAAAATTGCTGGAAAATATGCAGGATAGACTAAGTGCAACGCTAATGGATCTTTCAGAATGGTATGTTTTGAAATATGAACGCTTGTATTCAATACAATTTATTTGTATTGAGCTTTTAAAAATAGACATTATTCTGAAGCAGCTTTTTACTAAGAGGGCAGTAAAGAAAACAGTGTCATACAATCCCCAGTAAGCAAGCCAATGGCAACAGCAAAAATAGGTTCGGTCCTGTGAATCGTGATTGGAGGTTTTCTTCTTTTGTGTTTGGGTTTAGAACAACATTAGGGTCAGGCAAATGACAGAATGTTCCGGACAATGAAAAATCAATATAATTGGACAGTCTGGTAAATATTACCCAAAGAAACCAAACAGCAACCAAAAAACAAACGTTATCGAAACTGCTCACAACTACTAGATATCTTGAGAGCTTGTCTGCAACAGAAACTGTGCCATGACTAATATTTAACTTGTTTTTTTTTTACTCCTAAACCAACTATTTGAGGACATCAGCTCAGTGAGTTGAGAATTCAACTTGGCAGCCCTGAAATTTAACTTTATTTACAAGCAGCCCTTCAAAAGTCAAATAAAGGTTTTGATTTCACAGGGAACAGAAAGTGCCAAAAAAATGGCAAGTATGTCATACATCAGCATGAATCTCCATCGGACGTCATGGGGCTGCAGACAGACACAAACCAGATCAAAAAGATCAAGAAATGGAAGCATTAACCATCTCTGTCAAAATAAAGTGTCCAAAACAGAACAAAGGGAAAATTCAGAAATTCTTTTAGCCTCTGTGTCAACAAAATCAATCTGAGCTGGGGTTAAACTGACATTTGTCAACCGTTGAAGGACCTTCTGATACATGCAAACTTTAGTGACAAACTACCCAAAAGGCCTGAAGTAAAGATCTACATATTTTGCTCCACTGAGCAGAATAAAACAGCCATTGTAAAATTGTGGCTGTTTCCTGATCTGAGGCCTCAAATCGTTAATTGAAAAACTTTAATGGCCGACAATCACCCACACAAAGTAACTTCCTTTTCATGAAAATTGATTTCCTCTTGAAGCTCTGCAGGTCTTTTGAGCATTGCACTCATTTAACCAGAATGGCACTTCTAATAGGCATCCAGCCAGAATGGGCTGAGACCTGTCTGTTAATCTCCCATAATTCAACCCATGCTACTATTATTAAATCAGTTGTTCTTCTAAAAATAAGCTTTCTCCTCGTTTACTCATCCTGTTCTAAACCCGTCTGAAATAATGTTAAGGAATGTGCTGGTTTCTTTTTTCATATAATGAAAGTAATCTGTTAGACTATAAAATAGGAAATGCAATTAATATATCCTTTAACATTTCTTATTTTGTGTGCATTTGGAACAGCACAAGGGTGAGTAAACAATGACAGAATTTCAGTTTTGTGTAACTAACACTTTAAAGCATGCCTCGTCTTTTTCTAACATATCCCTGTTATCATTTTATAGCTGCTGGATCCAAACTCTGAAAATACATTGGATAGACTAGCTTGCAAACTTACAGTCTGCTCAGTTTCAAAGAAGCATTCTCAAAAAAAAGAACACTAGGTTGTCTCCTTCAATATTTCATACCTCCATTAAATGCTCTTATCTTCAATTCCTCAGGTTTTTTTTTTTTTGCTCAGTACCTCAGTACTCAGTATCTCTGTTTCTGCTTCTAATAACAGTGTGTCATTTTCTTCAGCACTGTGCCAGTTTCTTTGAAATAAAACACGTCCATTTCTCTCCATTTGATACAAATGTACTCAGTCTCACGTCCTATTTCTCTAGGTATCTTTCCTCTCTCTCAACTTTTGTCTTTTTAGACGGAAACGTGCCACTGCATGCTAAACTTTACCCAGGGAGTTGAAGTAGAGGTGGTTATAAGATTAAATACTGAATACCTACAGAAATATAAAACGCACTGTGGACAATGACCTTCAGATTTTAGAACAAAACTTACACTTTGGTTACACAAAGTTCAGAAAAGGGAATTCAAAACAAACCTCCTGAGACACTGACCCATTTTTTATCTCTACAGGGTAAAACACAAAAATAATACATGCATGAAGATGCCTGTGTGGTAAACAAAATCAACACAGCCTGCACAGTAAAATAACTTTAATAATAAATCAGTCGTGACTGCGGCTATGTCAAAGCACAGAGAAAAAAAATACAAACAGCACATTTATATTCGAGATACCAAATATTAAATGTTTGCTAACGCTTCATCCACAGCGCTAATGAAAGCATCGTTTCGTTTAATGGAAAATAGAAGAATGATGCTGAATGCTTTCATGTTTAGATAATGACAAAAACTTGAAAACTACAATGAAGATGTTTCTCTTAATCCGAAAGTGCTAAAAGCATACGCCTTTAATAGCTCCGCAAAAGTGCGGTAGTCCAAGCGGAGAGTTCTTCATTTGACTTTCTCAAAAAGATAAATCGTGTGTTTATTTTGACATTGTGCTCTTTTTGGAGGGGTGGGAATTGGCACTTCTCCTAATTTCATGATGGGATCCGTCTCACTGTCGCATGACTGACGGCCTCATCACGCGGATGGATAAGTGATGGTAAGTAAACGGTTTATAATAAAAAACAGTCGCGCTGATGCAATGCTTTTGCTTTCTTCTTACAACAAGCAGCAACACAAAGCCCTCACAATGCACATCAGGACCGCGATGAATGGAGAAGCCTTAATCAGTGACTAGACTGCAAACTCAGCCATCAAATTAGCTCAGGATTTCAGGCAGAGAGAGAGGGAGAGACATAGAGACAAAGATGAATGACATCCTGATAGAAGCCCTCTCACCATTTCATGTTTTCTGGAGTATTGATAGATCAACTTGGTTTTGGTTTGCACCATTATTAAGTTGCAGACTGGGCGTTTTGGTGCTTGATGAAATCAGCATGGATGTGTAGAGGATAAATTGCATTAGCATGCGACCGTGCGGGGAGCGAGGCACTTTAAAACAGGATGTGATGCGCTCCAAAGCTTTGAAACGTTCAGACGTTTTCAGTCAATGCAAGCACACCCGGGTGTAATCACAGACTGAACTCAGAAACCAACCAGGGGAACTCAAGTACAGCTTTTTGAAGTCTAAAAACAGAGCGTTTAATCTTATCCCAGCGCTAAGTGTGCAGCCACGGCTATTACTATTACGGGGTTTATAACTACTGTATGTTATACGAACACTTTACCTTCTTCAGTCTCATAAATTTAGAAGACTATAAAATAAAAAGGCCGGGGGTGGGGCGGTGGAGCTTTGATGCCAATGCCTGGAGCAGAGCGCTTCTTGAGCAGTTAAGACGTTTTATCTTTGAGTAAGTTGTCAGGCTGGCTCGTCAACCTGGACGCAAAGGGGAAAGCTGTATTTCTGCAGCCTCAGACTCATTCATCGTTTCTGCAAATGAGACAAGAGCTGCAGGATGGACAAGTTCTGGATCACAGCAAAGCATGTCCTGGCCTGCAAGTGCAGGTCTCAAAGTGGTTTTTAATACCTGGGGGAAGCTGCAGTATCTGTTAGCTTTCCCTTTCATCTCAATGGCAGTGGCAAGGTTAGTGTATTGGAAATGCGCAATTTGAAATCTGCTAGCATTGCTAATGAGTTCTGCATAAGTTTTTTTTGAGCAAATCATCTAAGCTCTAACTGATTCAGAGCTTCAGATATATGCAGGAGAGTCTGGCTGCAAATCTGCACTCTCGGACACTAATGTTTCATAAAGTAAGATGGACTAAGGTGGACTATGGTACAAACAACACCAGGGTCATGGGTTTGATTTACATTTAATCGTTAACAATGTTAAACTGAGTAAAACAAAAGAAAGTTACTCAAGAAATGTCAAAATCATTGTGAAACAGGTGCGTTCTCAGCTGTTTTTGAAGGTTGTGTTTAGGCAGGCTGGATGGAGGCTGGCAGCTCATTCCACCAGAGAGGAACAGTATGAGTGAATGTTTTTAAAGAAGATTTTGTGCCTCATTGTGAGGTAAAAATCGGGCATTGATGATTTACTGATTGTAGATGGTGAGAAGGATTCGATGTCCATGAAACACAGCTGGAGATTTTAAGCAGCCATATTCATTAGTTGGATAAACCTTAACTTCTTTACACAGCCTGTCTGCAGAGTATAGGTCACCAAAAATATTGTCATAGGTACCAACAGCACAAATAATTATAATAAAGAGGCTCTTAAAAGTAAAAGTGTTCTCCCTTAGTGCACATATAAAACGAAGGTATAACACAGACACAAAAAGCCTCAGATAAAACTGTGCTTGCTGGGACAGGCGATGTAGTCGTTTGCAGATGATTTAAACAGGAAGTAAATTCGGTGGAAATGAATAAAGAACTTTTGCTCGTCTATTGTGCCGCTATCACAGCCTCTTCTAAAATGCATTAAAAGGAAGCGCAATCACATTTTTCCAGCAGTCACAGTGGAAAACAATAACTTATTCCTACAGAATTGTCTCACTTTGTACCCATCAGCTTCGCAAGCGTGAAAAATGAAACCGTATTCTCGTCGCAGAGCAAAATCATCTCTAACTGGCTTCAATGGGAGCAAGTGTTGATCTATTTTTCACTATGTGCTAATTTTTTTTCACCTACCAATTCCTTTTCTCACCTCCACATGGCGTTTTGAAATGCTGTGGTAATTTTGAGACACCGCTGCTTGTTTAAACAACACCTCATGCATATAGCATATTTTTTATTGGTTTTTATCCCTTCTCTCAAAGGAATGCTTATTTAAGAGGGCTGTGATGAACAACTATTGTCGTGGCAGAGATGAATCATGGTATCCGAAAATCGCTACATGTTTACCACAGGAGCGCCAGGCAGCATCTAATTACACGGCTGGATATGTATTAAACACCTACGGATGTTAACTACAGTACCTAATTCTGGAAAGTGATATTTTTTTCTTTTGAAAATAGAAAGACACAATTACACCAAGTTAAAAGCATAAGCTTTATCATCTATATGTACATAGGCAACTTTCGGTTTGGTACGTTTTCTTCTGAATGTTTTTCACCTCATTTGCTATGTTTTATGGGACGTGGAGCATGATTAATATCTTTTTTATGCCGTTCAACAAGCGTCTCATCGTGCACACAGCAGCGGTGCTTGGAGTGGCAGACTTAACAACCATTTGCGAGACATTGTGAAAAGAACTCACGCCGACTTCTCAGAGAATGAACAGCACTTACCATTGGCCTAATGCCTTCTGGGATTGGAAAGGTGGTGGTAAATCAGACACTTTTTTGTTCCGTTAGACCCATAATGAAAGGCTTGTACCAATTTGCATGCGCACTTCAAACCTTTGGGAATACATTAGTCATCTCATCTACATGTGTGCCAAATAAAGTTGTGTACAAATTTAAAGAGTTTGAAAAATGGTGCTGAAGGGTTTCTGGTGCCTGGCTGAAGAATGTTCCAAAAACGCTCAGTTTTTGTTTGATTGATTATGAGAAACTTTTTTGAATCACTTTAGTGGGTTTAAATTACATAACTTTAAAATCTCTATGGCTACACAGTACCCATGACACGGTACAATTGATTTCCCAGTAGAAATGTGTTGTTAAGAGTCATGTTATTTCTTGACTAAAAAGATGTTATGGGGCAAATATGTGAGATACTTAAAGGAACAGATCAGTAAATTATGATTCACTAATTAACATTTAATAATGTCTCTCTAAAATGATTTTTAATTAGGACACTGATATGTCTGGAATGATCACGTGATAGTACATGAAACATGCTTTAAATGTACTTTCCATCACTTTTATCTGCAACACTTTTTAATGAGTGGAAAATGACTGAATGTGCAATGAATGAATACATTGAAACGCATTAGAGCATTAAGGTTGCAGCTCTTTGCAACTTTGCCAGCGAATAATTTTGCTGATGCTTTTATACAAAGTGACCTAGTTAATGGATTACACATAGCAAACCCTTAACCAGTAGGCAACTTTCATATGGGCTTTTTGTGTAAACCTTTGGAATTTTTTGTAATATGGAAAAAAAAACACTATACGGTGTTCAAATAAGGATCCTCAGTTACCGCAGAGAAGAACAGTCTGTGTCCAATTTGACATAGGAAGGAAAAAGAGCAAATTATAAAACTACACTTGGGTTTTTTTTAAAGTCTTCATTTTGAACTTCAGTCACAAAACATCAGCTCACAATCCATGTGAATCAGGACCTCCCTAAAACTTATTACAGAGCAGTCCATCCCAAAACATGAGGCCAAAACAGAGATCAGCAGGAGTAACGCATTCAAAAGCAACACATCACTCTACCTACGACACTGTGGAATTCACAAGCAATTACAAGTAGTTATTTGAAGGAGACATTGATTTGTCTGAAAGGCGGTTGATTGATCGAGCAGTTGCATCCATACAGACTGAGGTAATGATTTAACTACGGGAGGAGGGAGAAATGGAGGCAAACAAAAGATATATTGTGTTACGGGTCCATGGTGAGCTAACTGCAGTCTGGCTACCCTGGAGAGCTGAATTTATTTGACTGCGTGAGGCCCCTTTTGAAAACAGCAAGCATGTTAACTTCACTTTCAGACACTTTAAAATACAGCGTGTACCCAACCATGAGGGCAACTGCACGAAAGTCCCACGAAAGCTGCAAAATACTAGGCTGTATAATCCATATTGATGCCTTCGCTTTTAGAGACTACAAACACAGAGAAAAGGTAAGATGTGTCGGTGGGTAAAATGCGTCACCGCCATAAGCAAAATGTTTTTTGTTTTTTTTACAGAAATATATCTAGCATTTGTGTCATGGCCATATATCTAAAAATGGCCCAGCAAATACATTAATTTTTCTATGGCTCTGTCTGAACCATTCCGTTTACTGCAAACATCCTGAAATAAGCCCATTTTACCTCTGCTTGCCTAAACACAACTTCTCCCCTACTGAGTGAGGAAGCCTTCAGATCAGTATGTTTTGAACTTGTGAGAAACATATAAGTGTCTTTCTGAATCTAAAAGCCACCGATATAAAATAAACGTCAGTTACTCAATTGCATTCTGTCTTGACACGTGTGTACGTGTCTAAAAGAGTCTAATGGGAAGACATGTATGAGAAAGATGGTTATTTTTCATCATTTATCACTTGTCACCCTGCCAACATGCAGCTCTTCAGTCGAAGGGAAAGCAGCGCGGTATGAATGAGAGAGCGCGGTATGGTGCTTCATTATCTATGCGCAAAGATAACGAGAACCATGGCATCACTCGACCATAGTAACGTTCCGGGAGAGTAGACACCCTAAGCCCCCAAACAAATAAAGCCTTAAATTTGACCTCCAGTCTTTATTATGGTAATTTCTCTCATGCAGATTGGAACATAATTGGTAACAATATGTACACAGCATAATCTCTACCCAAGCTGACAGTGACGGAAATGGAGATAAGCGCACAAAGATGTCAGGCGGAAGAGGACATTTATAGCCTCCATTATCTATTTTTCAGCTTCCACTAAATGTCCACTTTAATAAAAAACATTTGAAAGAGGATGAAATAAAATCTCTCCAGACACATCTCTTGCTCGCTCTCTCTTAAAACACTTGCACATATCTCCAACAACTAACAGACACAACTATGATGTGTATTGCACTATATTATATAACTATGGTATATTGCATTGTTTGTATATACTGTAAATATATTTTCTTCTGTTTATTTTTTTCTTCTACAGCATGCAAAGTGGAAAGCAAAGTAAGAATTTCATTGCACAGGAAACTATGCATATGACAATAAAGGCTTTTGACTTCTGACTACTATAAAATTTTACATAAACAGTGTGTTAATGGAAAAGTCTTTTGCCATTTAAATTAGTTAAACTAGAATGACAATTTGTTGTATAAAAATAAAACTACTTACAAAAATATAACTTTGCCACAAAAGTAGTGCTGCCTAGAAAGCTTTGAGTTGGGACGAGCAATGAGCTCAAAAATGCTCAAAATCCAAGAATAAAAGCAAGCATTCATCCACGTTATGCTTGTGCGGCTTTCAAATATTGTATGATAATTTGCTCAAAGTATATTCCCTAATTTTTGCAGCAAAGGCACATACACAGATCTGATCAATGCCAGTTCGAAACCATTCTTCCCTCTTCTTTCCATTGCAGTTCAACTGTAGGGCTGAACAATACAGTCAGTGTACGATGCATTTGGCGACATTTCTATGCTGACCTCCTCCTACTCAATTGCACATGTATTGGCACTATTAAAACAGGAGCAAACTTGCACATTTTTTTGGTACAGACAACCTGTGCAGCCTCACATAATTGTGACTGATAAATATGTGATTCCAACTAAGACTATTCATCAACTGTGAGCCTTCTGAAATGCACCTGGCAGGAGAGCGCATTTGCATTCTCATTCTTCATCAGTGTAAAATGTGAATGCATGTCATTAAGCAGGAGAAATGCAATCACAGGGCAAAAAGAAAAATCCTCCTACACACATTTTACCTTCCAGTGAGGAATGTCAGAACTAATAAACCCGTGTCTGCAAATACAAAACCTTGCTAAAAGCCTGGGACAGGTGACGTGTAGTTGTGCTCTTTTCATTGCAATCTAAATTTCAGCAATTTGGTCCATTTAGGTCTTTAAATTCTTCATGCTTGAGTGAAAGTTGCTGTACGAGAAAGCCTAAACAGCGTGTACATTTGAATCAAGTAGAAGTACAATTCTCATGCATTTTTAGTCATCCATAATGACGCCTTTATAAACTTATGCTTTGAGTCGACTGACTTCAATTCTATAACTGCACAAAATAGACACTGAAAATAATTTAGCTTTCAAAACCGAAGAAAGATGACATTTAACGCCCTCAAAGAGCTGGGTAGCCAGAAGGTCATGCAGAGCGGGCATGAAGGTACGATTGTTGCGAAGGGACGTTGAAGGCTTTCAATTGAGCAAAGGAGTTCTGCCGGCCGAGAATGGAATTGTGCCACTGAGCGATTTGATTTAACAATAACACTGCCTCTCACCACAAGGCCATACATTCTTTCGGACTGCCAAAAGGATAACATGCATCTTCCAAACACCCAATCACAGAAGACATACATTGTACAGCTGTCAGTAAATAGAGCACAGAGGAGCTAAATGTTCAAATAAATAAACTACTACAGCATGGTATCACAGCATAAGAGATATATTTTCTGTTTCAGAGAGAGAGAGAGAGAGAGAGAGAGAGAGAGAGAGAGAGAGAGAGAGAGAGAGAGAGAGAGAGAGAGAGAGAGAGAGAGAGAGAGAGAGCGCATAAGAGATTCAAACAGTGCCAGGTTTAATCACAAAAAGCGACATGGCTTACATAGCTTCAAGAGTGGCAGAATTACACTTGTGAAACTTCTAACAAGAAGGCTGTAATCAACTATGAGATGGTTCTATTTTCCCCGGTGCAAATATGGAACATGTACTCATAGAATCAACTGAAAACACAAAGGTGTGCGCATTGTCGAGCCTGGAGGAAGATGATGGACTCCAGCTGGGAGGAAGGTCCTCAGGCAGGGAGGGCAGTTTGTTTGTCACACTCACTTTAACAAGTTACAACATCTTCCTCTTCTCAAACTCCTGCAGAGAAGAGGGAAGAGTAAACAGGGTTCAAATGAATGTGGCTGACAAGGACTGAAGCAGAGGTTAGAGATGGGCATTAGCACTAGTTTCACACTAACTAGTTTCACACTAACTAGTAAAACCACTTCAAGCTTAGCATTGATTTTTCTTTGCAACTAAATCTGATAATCCCTCGGCTAAAACTCATCATTAGGACAATTAGGGTCTATTTCGAAGCAGGAGAGATGGTTGGGTGTTGTTTTCAAGTCTCCACCAAGAGTCAGAAGGACCACTGAATTAAAAAGAAGACCACTGGATTAGCAGGGGTTCGCTGTGAATCTTAGGAAGAGAGCTCACTACCATGCAACTCGCATGCAAAAACATTTACAGAAGCCGTGAATAAACAAACAGAGCTGTTAGAAAAAGCACTGTAGGATAAAAAGACAAGCATAAGATGCACAAGATGAATGCAGATTGTTCCAGTGAGGTGTAGCTATTTACAGTTAATTTACAAAGGCTAACAGCTGCGGGGTGATGCATTGTGCTTCTGAAAACATATTTTCCTCATATAAGGATGACAGAATTGTTTATTTTTGTCAGAATTCCCTTATGCAAATGTCATGTTTTAGAGATGAAGACGCACAGGTTCTTCTGCAAAAATACTTGAAACTCTACTGCCATCTAGTGGTCCTGGAGTGCTCAAAAAAGGACACATGGATTACAGAGAATAGCATTGCATATACATGACTGCATTATAAGTACAGAGAGACAGAAAGAGAGAATGAAGCTGTGATTAGTACATTCCCTGTGCTGTGAGCAGTACACACTACAACAGCTGGGTATTTAAGAAATATTCACAGCATTTATTCACAGTATTTACAAGTAAATAAGCGTTAAAGTGAAATCAGATTTCATTTTCAGTAGCAAAAAGTGTCATTGAGAAATGATTAAATCTGGTTAAGTTGAACTGATAAACTCTTATTAAAAGAAGAAAGGGTACAAATTCAGGTTGAGACTGAGACTGGTATGGCATGATAATGTTGCTGGTGTAATAATGTTGCAGGCAGAAAACACACCATCAACTTTCGGGCATGTGTGTACATGCCACCATTATTAAATCGGCCAATAAAATAAACATAGATTTATGAACACTATAGACTGCAAAATTAACAACCAGCCAGAGTGTTTTTCATCATTACTTGCAATGATTACAAATTAGAATCCAGGGGTGTGGTGAAAGAGAAAAGAAAATAGTATTGATGCAGAGGAAGGGCCGTTTGCTAGAGCTGATAATGAAAGGATGAAATGATGAATGAGTGTAATACATGCTTTCACTTTTTATACATCTTGTTAAAAGTGCTGGCTGATAAATTGAGATAAAGAGGCAGAGCTGCTAACACGCCAATATAAACGGAGCCTTGTTCATTTCCTGTCTCGTGGTGGAGCTCTTCTATTGAATATCTTACAGTAAAAACTGCTGTGATTATCTAAGGGACCCCTTATATTAGTCACCGGTTTGACCCCTGGAACAGGTGCTTCAGAGAGCCTGTTGGGCTAGAGCCACGCATGTTATGAATCGACTTTAAAATGAGAGCTCAGCAGGCCGAGCACTGCAGACTTCTAGGAGGAAAAAAATAAATAGAATTTCTAATATGAATGCCGTTAATGGTTGCTCTCAGTGTGTTTGCGTTGGCAGGCACACCTCTGGAAAGAAACAGCATAAGCAATTAGACAGTGAGACTGTAAAATGCTGAAGTGGGCAGCCCTGTGTGACAGCACTAACTCTCTCTTTGAATTTCGGCTTACGCTGTGAGCAAACCGTCTCACCTTAAACATGGTACTGCCCAGCTGCGCCGGAGACATGCTGACGATGACTCCCGCCGACTGCAGGGCGGCGATCTTCTCTTTGGCACCCCCTTTGCCTCCGGCAATGATGGCACCAGCATGCCCCATCCTCCTGCCTGGAGGAGCCGTCAGGCCAGCGATGAATGACACCACAGGCTTAGCGTTGGCACCCTACAGATAAACAATAACAAACAATTAATGAACTTTAAATATATAGGTAAATGACAAATAAACATGTCTGACATGATAAATAATCTTTATCATGTCACTAATAAAATCTTGGTCTTGAAATGTAATTGTGTATACATGTATACATAAAACATTGAAAGTTATACAGTTACAAACAGTTACGCCATGTCAACATTTTAAGACCCATGTTCATCACAGAACAGGTGTATTCAAATGACAGTCATTAATAATTGTAATCTAAACTGGGGAGGTACACCACTTCTGCTGTGACCCTAGATGGGTAATATATGGCTAGGTAAAAAAATGTGTATTGAAAAACAATTACAGGAGGCGAGTCTGTTTTACAGCCTCAAGCTGCAGTTCACAGATGTGTAAATGAGGTGAAGATTAATACAAAAGCTGTCAGCCACTGTATAATATGGTAAAATGTAAGCAGATTAAGACATCTAAAGTAACTGCTTTTGTGGGAGTGAATGGATGAGCAGACAGTGGCTGTAGTCTGTCATTTTATACAATCTCACTTTCAGTTCACGGCAATCAACTATCAAAGCCTGTTTTGTCCCTGATTCCCTGCTGGATAAATACTGGTTTCTCATGTATTAAGAAGCCAGTTTTGTCCTAATCGTCGCTTCTGCTGGGGAGCAGAGGTGAGAAAGTGCCTAAATGACCAACAACTATGTTGCACCAAGTGCACTGAACTTTACTCATTAAATTTTTAGTCCAATTTGGTGGATCACATCAAGGGCTGGGTGAAGGTTGTAACTCCTTGGTGTAACTTTGAATTTAAATGAAACTCAGCTAAAGCCAGCACCGATGCTAATGTGCTCATTAGCATCTCAGAGGAGAGAAGATTATTACTAAACTTGCCTGGCAATTTTTGATTTTAACTTTAAATGGGATTGCAGGTGGAGAAGAAGAAGTGAATGTGATCGCCAGTCAAAGGCAATTGAGCTTAATAATCTAAAACTGCCAGCTAACGTTATAACACTCTGCAGGAGCCATCTTTGGTTCAAAGCTCAAGCCTTGCTCAGGCTGTTTGTACTTGCCTAGCCAACTGCAGACTAAGCTTAATCTGGGAAGATAGAAGAACATTTTGTGTTTTTTGTTGAGTGACAACTTATCCTTCAGATGTTCTCCAATCAACTTTATCCTGAGCAATGAATTACATATGTTATAAAGGACCAAAATAATCATCACAGTCATTCCAAACCACTTTCACAAAAGAGAATTATGGGCAAAAATTTCACATAAAAAAACCCACAGTGTTTTAGTACTAGGATACTAAGTATCAATTTTAGCCATACTAAGCAAGTGATGGACGTTTGCAGAACAAACAGTTTGTCGTGTTTATGTTACAGTTGGAAAGCTTCCTCTCTATCATTTAAGCAGGTGCTGAGGTGTCTGTGGACCACAAGTGGATCTTAATGTGCAACGTTCCCTTGGTGGCAAATCACAGCTATAAGTAATAACAAAGTGTGTGTCTGACAAGAACTTGAGAGTCATATTCATATCAAAATGCTAATTTCGCAGAAAAGCTATTTCCCAGCTAGCCTTGGGATTTCTGTCACAACAGGGCCTTTAGGAAATCCTAAATTAGAAGAAGAAAGGACAGCAGGATGCTCGAACTTTTATGTGCACAATGCCTCTGTAACTAGTGGAAAGCAACTATTTAACATCTCTCAAACGAGATATGGGGACGAACAAATTACTACAAAATTACATGTGATGAAACAGGTACCAACGTTCACAAAGTTAAATGGGATTGGTCAATGAGACCCTTGTAACTACTATACACAAGAATACACATTTTTCAAGGTAGTAGTGAAGAATTATTCAATCCTTACTAATCTACTAGCCTGTTCCCAGTCGATTGTTCCCAGTCCCATCCCTTTTTTCATCCCTATTTTTTCCTAGGCCTTTTCAATTGAGTCTAATCAAAGCACCAAAAAACTCCACTGACATCAAAATAAATCATGTTAGAAATTACTTTCCCAGAGCCAATAGTTTACCAGCCCATCTCCATTTCTGCCTCCATTAACACGGACAACCTCTAAGCTGATGCATCATCCCTGTCTGAAGTCCTTAATCAGACCACCCTACGTTTTACAGGCTGATCAATTTAGCTCTTGTTAACAGCCACAAAAGCAGAACATTTCATAACTGCCAAATACTTCACCCTCAGCTGAAACCTATCATGAACATTTATTGATCTCCATTATTCACGAACAAGGCCATCTTCAGTGTTCGCTAAACACTATCTTCTTGCAAGTGGTTTGAAATTGTTCCTTTCAGGTAAACTTTTCTTATAAGTCATTGAAGAATATTTTCCACCAAATCAATTAATCTCTAATTCACAGGCATAATTTAATTTAAAAAAGTATGCATGCTCAACTTTGCTCAAAGTACACAAAAACTTCTTGAGGGGCGGGATATATTCAGCTAGTGCTTGGAAAAATTTTCCTAAGCGAGAGTTGGTTAATATATTAGCTCTCTCTCAGCAGCTTCATAATGGAAGAATAAATATAACACGGTTAATGACACAAACCCAGGCTCTTTTAGGAGTTTGGGAGATCTTCTGACTGTGAATAAATACAGCCTGGCTGGTCCAGAGATCACAATGAAAGCCCTGTAGAGTTTTCACAGACAGAACAGATCAAAGAGCAGCTGGTGGCTGTTTTCTTATTTACAGACACAACGTGAGCTCGGGCCCTTCAGCCTTTACGTCATCTCAGGAGCTCCTGGCAGCTTGGAAACAGGAGCTCCGTGTGTGGAGTGTTTCTGTTTGTCAAGGAACATTACCAATATCCAGAAGATAAAGCAGTGCTTACATCCCAAGGGATGAGAAAAACAAAGCAATGGTTCGTGGGCCTAACAGTGAATCATAAATGAATAAGAGTTTTTTCCTCTGAGTGGGTGTGTGTGTAGTTTCTGCCAGAAGATTCCATAGATAGATTCCATAACTACACCATCTGGATCTAATCTGCATCGTTCTCCATCAACTTTTACCCTCAACTTTATGTTTGTACAGTCTAGGCATGTAAGTTTGCTGGACTGTTGGAATGGAACAAGATTATGGAGAACTATGGCAGAAACATTTTGTACATTGATAATGATGTCTGGTGATAATATTCAGAATAAACCATGAAAAGCTGCTTACAGAGTTGTGCTGTTTAAGGTACTCTGCCGCATTCTCCTCTGCATCTCCTCCGATCTCTCCAATCAGAATGATGCCCTCAGTTTTGGGGTCCTGGAGGAACACCTCCAGACAGTCAATAAAGTTAGTGCCATTAAACGGGTCTCCACCAATACCTGAAAGACAAGACACTTCCTTCAAAAAAACTCTCAGCCTTTTAAATTCTTTTCTATAGAATAAGAGTTATAATAATGAAGCATGACTGAGTGGCTCGTACCAATACACAGCGACTGTCCCAGACCCACTTGTGTGGTTTGATGTACTGCTTCATATGTGAGCGTGCCCGACCTAGATACAATTCCTAAGGAAAGAAAAGAACAACACAAAGAAATTGTAGCATTTTCTTTCATTATGGAACAGTTAGTTGTACTCTTCAAATTGTATTTGCTATTCCAAGATTACTCAAGTATGTCAGCTTAATGTGTTAACCGAGTGTGTGAAGAATAACAAAAATATAATGTGTTATAATGCAATTAATAATGCCCCCTGACCCGTACATAAATCCTGTAAAGGCCTTGTGTAATGTGGAACAAAAGTGTAATGTATTTGAATTATCTGCAACTAGGAGGCGTTAAAATCCACAAATATTACTTTGCAAATGTCAAACGTAACCAATAAAATACAAAAATGGCACAGGAAAGTGGTAACCTCTGCTGAATGGTTTTACATTTCCAAACAGATATTTTATGAGGTCACAACTTTCATTACGGGAACAAAAAACCAAAGTCATGTTTCAGTGCTGTTCTTCAAAAACATGTGCCATCCATCTAGTTTAAAGAGACTTACTGAGACAGAAACTGGCGAGAAACTCACAAATTCAACATGTTAAAAAAAAAAAATTCTGTTTAAAGCTGACGACACAAATACAGCTGAGCGTTTTCAGTGCTCTTTTGAGATTGTATTATTCTTGTGGAATGTGATGTCTTGCTCTGATAAAAAATATCACATGCAAAGATGAACTCAGCTAACAGTCTGAGTGAGGACACCGAGCATCAGAGATAGAGTAACAGACAGGTGTTGTCATCCAGTGGAACTATTACCAATTCTTCCTTTCTTGTGGATGTGTCCAGGCATAATTCCAATTTTGCATTCACCAGGCTGTAAATAGATGGGGGAGGAAATTGAATTAAAAATCAGATTCTGTTCACATTATATATTTTACTGTAGCCAATTCATTTATAAACAAAATGGACTGAAGATGAAGTCAAAACTGACCCCATTTAATTTAATTTTGCACATTTTTTTTATTTTGCAAACAATTCATTACTGCATGCTTTTACAAAGCAGATAGAAATGTTGTCGAAATGACTGAGTGAGTGATGTGTTCAAATGGTGCCGCTCTTACGTTGATGACACCAGGACAGTTGGGGCCGACGAGGCGGGTCTTGCTCTGACGCAGCAGCTTGTGTTTGACACGCACCATGTCCTGCTGAGGGATCCCCTCCGTGATGCAGACCACTAGCGGTATCTCCGCATCGACTGCCTCACTAATGGCGGCCGCAGCAAATGGAGGCGGTACGTAGATCACTGAGGCATCAGCTCCTGTGGCATCCTTAGCCTGAAACACCATTACACCATTACACATCATTTGTACGCATTAAAACTCACATACTCACTATACTGATATTTGTAACTTGACATCCCCTGGTAACTGCACACTGTTCATATAAAAGATCTGAACCATTCTTTAAACATTTTTATTTATGTGGCCCAAAAATGACCCCATACAGGTTTAAAATGACACATGGGTAAGTAAAAATTAACCAAGTGTCTTCTGGAAAATCTGTTAAAAGGCCTACTGACAACAATTCCAAATGTTCAGCATATTAATCATTAAATGCATTCTTATTTTAAGATGAAATTAAGAATCTCTATGAAGATTTTAGACAATGGCAAAAATATGCCATTAGACTAAAGTTTTACAATTTGTAAATATTTAAACTTTAATAACATTACTTGATAGTGGATTTGATGGGAACAAGCCTTTCAACTTTTATTGAGAGGCACAATAAGGCACCTGGCTTCTGGCCTTTAACATTTTTTGTTACTGTTGATATCAGTTCTCCAAAATATGTCACCTAGTCCCCTCAGTGAATGAGGGCAGCTGTCTATAAAGACACTGTGGCTCACAGGAGACTGTCAGTAGTTACACAGGCCATTACCTCCTTGACAGAGTTGAAGACTGGCAGACCCAAGTGTGTTTTGCCCCCTTTCCCTGGGGACACCCCTCCTACTAACTGTGAGCCATAGTCCAGAGACTGCTGACTGTGAAAGGTGCCCTACACACACAGAGAGAGAATGGGATTACCGTTTAGCATAGTAATAACATTACAGAAATAGTTCATTTCCATCATCTTTATATTACCCCTCCTCATCTCACTCCAAACCTGTATGATATGGAACACAAAATGGGCTTTCCAGTGACCTGGAATTCTCAATCTCCGCATTTTTATAATATTTAGTGCAATAATCATCTTCATTTTGCTTATTTGTTTTGGAGCTTGACAGTCCCTGGTCACCATCTGCTGACATTGCATTGATAACAGCAGCGTAAACATTCTTCAACATTTCTTCCAACAGTTTGGAAGACATAACAGCGATTAAATGGCAGAATTTGGTTTAGAAGAAACACTCCTTTATCACAAATCAGAAACCAACTGACCAAATGTAAACATACACAATCCAAGTTACCTGCAAACTACAAGCAATCTAAAAATGAACTTTACACCTTGTTGGCACAAATAACCTTTAGAGTTTAGACTTGGGGAGTGTCTATAACAGATGAAATGTTATCAGTAGCATTGGCATAATAGCCCTTGTTGAATCGCGGCGTAATGCCATTACACAATAAAATAATTATATCAGTTCTGTAACAACATAAAGGACATTTAAAACAGGGAACCAGCCTAAAGCCCATACACAGCATATTTTATGTACAATTGCATGGCTTGTATGAGTGAAAATTTTCATGACTAAATCGCTTCACATCTGCCTTTAGATAAAGACTTTAATTTATGACTAGCTCTTAAGAGGATATTGCAGAACATGCCATACATAGTTTTCCTGCATGTAGAATACAGGCATTGATTTGTTCATTGTAAATTACTTTATCAATGAAAGCTGTAAAATATGCAAGCTTAACAGTAACATACTATTGCTTTATTAGAATGGATTGGAGATTTGAATACTCTGTGAAAATGGTACATTCAGAACTTTAACCTTCTGCCACCACTACTTTGTGTTAATTATTACAAATGATTTTGTACAATTGCATATAAGTGCGAAGGCAAGGGTCGCCAGTAATGTCAATATCTAACACTGTAATGTTTTAAATATAATTAGAGAAAATGAGGAGAACAGGCACGTTTTTAATCCATCTCCCATCCCAGCGACCCCTTGCCAACCATCATTTGTTCTCATGCTTTCATTAAAGCACAGTGCTAACTTAGCCGTTTTCCCGCACAGTGCCTCTTTTAATGGTGCAGCGATTAATCTGAGGTATGGTTTGCTTATGTAGCTGAAGAGCAATGTTAATATGTGGCAATAACACTGTAGTCATCCCTCAGCCCTTTCTAATTATAATGAGGGTTCATTAAAACTTCATTTAATAACCCCTTATTACAGCGAAGAGTTATCTAAAAGGGTGAAGGAGAGTGAGAGAAATAAAATGAGTGACATAAACCAGACAGGTGAGAAAAGGATGGTTATTGGTTACTGTTGCACTGAATATCATGTTTAAAGGCAAATTGCTAAAGACATAAGTAACACTCTACAATAAAGTAATTCCGATCATTTTTTCTCCCTAAGCTCCACTTATAATGTTTACTGTATAAAGTTTATGCACCTAAAGCAGGCATAATTTATGATGAAGATCAGAGTATGATCAGGGATCTTGTTAAAAACATAAAGCTGTAACGCTGGGAACCTTGCGAAAGGATATGCAGAGAAAAAGGTGATAAACAGCCAGGAACAGCACAAAAAAACGTCTGTGTTTGGGTGTAATACAATTCATTGTGATGAAACAGAGACTAAAACCATGTTGTTACCGATGGATAAAATTGTGCCAATATTGTGTATGTGCTCAATTTAACATGTATGACTTTACACCCACCTTGCCAACACTAGATTTTCTATATGCATACAGTTTATATACGGTAGGGAAAGTTCACCCAGTCACAGACTAATTACACCATGCTGAATCCAGACCTGTGGGTAACACAGACTGTAGGTACACACCTGTTTTCCTGTGAAGCCTTGACAAATAACTTTAGTGTTTTTGTTGATGTAAAGGTTCTTCCTGTTGCCGGTATAACAGTGTCTCACCCCAGCCTGTTGCACTGCAAACACAAATACAACACATGAGATCAGATCACTCCAAAATACTACAAAGCCAATGACCTCTCTCTCAGATTACACAGTAAGTGCAGGGTCCTCACAGGGTCTGATGACCAAAGCTCATGACCTCAAATAGTTTAGAAACAAGACTACCATAAATGCACCAGTGATCTTTGTCTGAATATCCCAAAGTGTCTACAAGTATAAATAAAATAAACAAAATAAAAATACAACTGTTTTAGTTAATAAGAGCATAAGTAATATTGATCACATCTAACAAGATTAGAGAGTCTGTCCATGTCTTAAGTTCATTTTGAGCCAGTGATAGACAATCAGAAGGAATGCTATTATAGGTAAATTCCTACAGCTGCAATGCAATAAATGCATATGGCATTTCATTGTGATTTACGTTTACTGTTCAACTGTCTGAAAAAACACGTCATGCAGTGTATAGCAGTGTATACTTGAGGAAGACTTTAGTCAACAGGGCTTTCCGTTCAGTCTGTGAGAAACTTCCATTATTGACAGACACTGAACAGAATTGCACAAGACTAGAAGATCCTACAGAGGAACAAAACTACACCCCTACACGAATACAGTAACTACCCTGTTCATGAAGACATTTTGTTATAAAACAATACTTAGATGCTGTGCACAAATGACAGTAAAACACGTGACTACACACATGTATGTCACTGATGATAATAAAATATGATGATAATATGATAATACCTGTCACTACGTGTTCTGCAAAATCAAAGAACAAGTACAGCCCAGTAGATATGAACAAAACACTCTGCAGAAGGGTAGCATTAACAAAGATCACATCCCTTCCAGAATAAATATAAGCACATCATTATATCATATGCAACTGCTGTCAGTCTGCAAGTTTCCAAATCTTCCGCATGCTATTGCTAACAATAATAATCTAATAAAGACAATTACTTAACAGGGTTCAAATTAAGGATTTTAACCAGTATACGTCATGGGTCACAAGTTAAGCATGTCAAACTACTTCTCAAAAGACCAGCACAGCAGCATTAGCGTTAGCTGTGCGTTTAACCCAAATAACAGGAGATGATTTCTTCCACGGTTACATTTGTCGCTGAAACAATGTGAACACAAAACCAGCATAATGTTTACAACACAGCGACGCTCATGTCGGTTTTACTTACAGAGCAAGCGGGCAAACAACCTGCTATGCGACATCTTCGGTCATTCACCAATGACACCGAACAGACATGGAGCTAAACGTCGGCGCACATAGTAGGCCTGCCAGATGCCGGAAAGGTCGTGTGAAGAAAAGCTTCTTCAGCTGTGCTTAATGAGCATTTAAAATAAACTGAGCGTTTTGATTATGCGCATGATTCGTTTAAAAGTTAAAAGTACATAAAAACTGTATATAAAAAAAAAGTATCCACGAACGCAGGCATTAATGTAAGTTTCCTCGCGGCGCAATGGATGCTGGTCAATGTTGTTTTGTAAAGGCTCTGCTGAGAAGACTCAAGATTAGTGTGTTTTAGCTAATGCGCCTTTGTGTCATGTTATCCTGTTTCACGGTGGTGGTTCTGCTTTAAGCAAAGGTAGGGTTTTTACAATTGTAAACTAAACTGAGCTTATAAATAAATAACAAATAATTAACGAAATAACGAAAATCAAGTGGCGCGGTGTAAAGAGCCAATCGGACTCAACCAACTCCGCAGACGGTGATTGGTGGAGGCTTTACGGCGCGGCGTGAATTTACGCGTATTCCTCATTGAAACTACGTATTTTCCCCAAGTGCGGAACAGCGCCTCTTCATTTGCAAACGGAAGACGCTACGCCACTGAACTAACGCGATGACGTAAAACATCCCAGGAAATATATCGTTGTGTCTCAATTAGAAGTGCACAAAGTCTTGCAAGATGGTGTTAGAAACGATCTCCAAGATTATCAAAATACAGCTTCCAGCCTACCTCAAAAAGCTGCCTCTGCCAGAGACTATCGGAGGGTTTGCGCGACTTACAGGTATGTGTTTTGTTACACAACTTAAGTAATATTAAGTTCCCATACATTCCTGCATAGACGAGGGATGAAGTTGATGCTTTCATTCTGTCATTCTGGAGATGTCCATTAGTCTCAGTACATTAAATACATTTCTTTTAAAACATTTAAACGTGTTTTTAAAACTTTAACAAAGCGATTCTCCTTTACCCCTACAATAAATTCACACCAGTGAGTGAGTTTTGCTCTTTGTGAGTAGTGCTTTGTTTCAGCTCACAGTTTTATAAAATAAAACTTGTTTTGAGGATCATACGAAATGGGACAATAACTGCATCTCTGTATCTGTAAAAAAATCTTGCAAAATAAGGCAGAGACTGAACTTGATCCATGTTTTGAAGTTCAGTTACTGTCATCCTGGTCTTTTTGCCATCATGTATCCAAATGGGATATGCATAAAGTCATTACAGTTTAACAGACATTGCACCATTACAAATTGATTTAAGACTTTGATATGTTATTTATGCATGGCTCACAAAATGATTTATGCACACTGAGAACTGACGCATATGCCACTCAGTTTAGCAATACTTGTGCACTATTTGCCGTAGTGTAGCAGCTGTTGCATTGTATAATAAAATACTTTATGTATTTAAAATTAAGACTAATATGATAAGCATAGGAAGTCGTTTTATGTGCATCATTTATTAGCAGCAACATGCAAAAAAAGTGCCTTTTTAGGCAGAAAAAGAGAGCCCTCACTAAAATGAGTTTGCTGAGTTATCTTGATATTTAACTCTAGATGATTTTCTGTGAAGCTGCTTTAGGGAAAAACATGCATTGTGAAAAGGGATATGCAGATAAATGTATTACTGTTGCTACAGTGCTAGATTATGGCTTTTAACTCTTGGCTGCCTCAGTTTCAGAGTGGTTGCGGCTTCTGCCGTTGTTAGGCATTTTGGCTTTGCTGGGTTATCTGACCATCCGGCCCTTCCTGCCCAAGAAGAAGAAGCAACGAGACAGTCTGATCAACCTGAAGATCCAGAAGGAAAACCCTAAAGTCGTAAATGAGATCGACATAGAGGACCTGAGGAGTACAAACGTTTGTTACTGCAGGTGCTGGCGATCTAAAACGGTAAGAGGGAAGAAGCCTATAGAAAAGCAATACATTGTATGTGAGATAACAGTGTTTTTCCATATATAATATTCTGTCTCTGATTAAAGATGTCATATTTTTTGACCTTTTCAAATTTCCAGAGGAAAAACTGGAAAATTATGACTGATGTAAAATTATGATATGATTGTATGATATGACCCCTTTAAGAGACTAATGAAACTATTTGATAATGCTTCAAAAATAAGGTGTGATTTTTCCGGTTCCTCTTTTGACAGTCACTACCAACACTAAATTTAAAGTTCTCTTCTTGCAGTTTCCTGTGTGTGACAAATCGCACATAAAACACAATGAGCTGACAGGGGACAACGTTGGTCCACTTATTCTAAAGAAGAAGATTCTGTAGCCCACCTTGTTTTGGCCTGGAGAGAGAGAGAGGAGTAACCAAGGCTCTGAAGACCACTCACAATGCTGTCATTTCCAGTCTCCTCCATTTTTAAACAGTTTATCTCCACTGAAAAAACTACTGTAGTTTTGCTTGAACTATTTCCATCTTTTACTCTTCAAACTCACAGGTTTGTAAATTGATCTAGATGTTGTCGTTGATCTGAGAGGTTAATTATATTGATTACTTTTTGTTACATTGTTCCGGTGTGTTTAAATTTTTTTTTATATACTTTGCAAATGTAGTTTGGTCTTTGTGTGCAATATAACCGGACCGTAAGGACATATAGTTTATCCTAGCCAATCAGTTTTTGTGTGCCCAATAGTGTCATTTCCATTCTTAATCTATATCTGGATTCATGACTTTAATGTTGCGTTTTAATATTGTTATTCTATTGGTACAGTGTGCTGAATCAGACCTTTTTGAGACACAAAAAGTCACGTTTGCTACAGGATACCAAATTAGTGTTTGCATACGTATAGACATTTAACGTTACACTAGATTGTAACAGATGCCTTGGTAAACACTATTGTTACACATAGGTATATGTTATATATTAACATTATAACATTTATCATAATGTAACAGAAAGATTTTCTACTTGAATCCACATTCTGCAGCATTACAATTCATGTCATGTTCACACTCATTCACAGTCAAAACAAATCAAGACATTTCAACAATCTATTGGTCTCAACAAGGATCTCTTTTACTGGTGCCAACTGGTTTGTCATGTTTGATGGCTCTTGTAGAGGCTCTTGTACAAGTTACATTTGTATGGTAACTGGAATGTGCTTAACTTTTGTAAACTAAAGATTTAACCAACCATACTTTTTTAAGTCTCTATGTAGTCTTAGAAGGGTGTGTATACATAGAATGTATTGGGTATAAAGGGATGAACAAGGTGTAAAATATTATACCACCATCAGCCTAAAAAGTCAACACAAAGCAGAATGGATCTATACCTTCATGTTGTTTACTGATTGGCTGATTAGATGTGTGTTAACAAGCAATTTAAAAGATGCATCTAATAAAGTGCCATATATCGCTATTGTCCCTAGTTTGACTGTTAACATGTTTTAAGACTAAAGAACTAAAAATATGTGTGATACAAACTTTTATAGATTAAACGCTTTCCTTTTTGTACTTTTCCCAACACACAATGGTGCAATCCATTCCACAGCTGCTAAAATTGTGTACTGTAAAGTAACAGTGCAGCTTATTTACATCTGCTTTGCCTTAGATGATAAAGCAAGATACGTTTCCAAATGCGTACGGGGGCTTTTGCCTTTCATCCTTAACAAGGCAAATTACATTCATTTCAATGCCTCTACTAACAAAAATGACTACATATACACACATAAAAACCAAGACATGATGCCAGGCTTAAGTGTGATTATCAGCAATCATTTAATTACTGCATAGCATCACCATTATATAACAGACAAAACCACAATATAAAACCTTCAATCAGTACTCTCAATTTTCTAAATAAAATGAACTACACAGGTAACGTAACTCTACCATTTACATGACTCTAATAACATTTAAATACAGTACAGGTTAAAAAACAAAAATCATAGAAAATAAAAATATAGATCAAGAAAATAAATAGCTAATGCACTTTGGAAATAAAATAAGCCACACAGTGCTGAAGAAATCTTTTACTTGAACAGTTTTACTTAAGATGCTCAAAATCTGAAAACAATGACTATTTAACAATTAAAGAATACAAACAAATAATGTTACAGTATTTCACTGTATATTCAACAGGGCTGACACAATATCAGTAGTAAACCTGATTCAACAGCTCAGAATTGTATAGAGGTCCAAGAAAACATTCGTACCATCACAATGTAGTATGTGGTTTGTACCACAGCTTATTTAAGAACTACTATCATCACAGCAGCAATCCAGTCAGACAAAATAATACTGATAAACGACAGCTTAAACATCACAGTGTCAGAATGATCTTTGTAGTTTTTGATGCAAACAAATCCTGTTGCTCCATGTTCTGGAGAAGATTAACCTGTAAATTGTAATCTGGCTAGTTACTGCCTTGTTACAATTACAGGGTGTTTCCATCCAGCTTGGAAGCTAGAACTCAATCCACCAAGTAGATGAACTATTTATAGATAGCCGTAAAATGTTTCAATCCTGGAAAGTCCATTTCAGAAACAGTTTCTGTGATGCATCACAGCGCTTTCATACGTTGCTGGGGTCCCTGATGCAGATAAATCACCTTGACTGACAGCTACAATTCAGAAAATAACAATTAAAACAATTAACAATTGAGTATATTTTAATGAGTATGCTCTCTCTTTATATTGCTTATATAGCCTGATTATTTGCGTATTATATTCCATTTAATGCATCTTACATGAATGCATTAACCATTCATGTTATCAGTATGTGCCTGCCCTGGGAATCAAACCCACCTGAGCTACAGGAACACAGTTATAGAGGATAGAGCATGTAAAAATTAAATATAAAAGAAATGTTTAACACATCAGCAAGTCAAAAGCACAAACAATAAAGTAAAAACAGAGTGAAACAGGACAAAGAGTTCTGCCAGCATGCAAATTCTCCAACCTGTGGTTGATGTGGTCATACATATCCATCTACATCAGGAATCATGTTCAAATGGATTGTTTGTTCTCCACAAGAAACATGTTTCAGTGACATTTACAGAGAAATAAATAGGTTTTGGTTTCTGTTTCCTGTTTACATAAGCAGTTCATTTATCTCTTCTAGTGGCCGACTTCTCATGTGAAGTGCAACAGAGACTTGACTAACATTCACAGAGCCAACAAGCTAAGACGTTAGCATGTTGCTAAACTAATAAGCCCAAACTTTAATACACAAAAACATGCACAGCATTTTTTTTTTTTTAAATCTGGTCGAACATTTCTGGTGGAAAATGTTTACATCAACATTTCTACCAACTCTGGCCACTGCGTGAAATTTGGCGAGTATTTGGCGGTGCATTTAGGGATGTCTTTTTACTTGACTAATATCCTTTCTTCTTTCATACCACTTTTCCCTGTTGGGGTCAAAGGGAGTGCTAAAGCACATCCCAGCTATCTCGGGCCGAGGCAGGGAAACACCCTGGGCAGGTGGGCCAGTCCAACACAGCTTAGCTAATAAAGTAAACATGTATTTATATTATTTTATAATCAAGTATTTTATATCCAAATGCTGCCTTTTAGCCCAAATCTGACAGCAGAAAAAGTTCCTGAGGTGAGCAGGTCACTTATGAATGTGTGGTTATGTGTGTAAATGTCTTACCCCACTCTGGGTTCTTTGGTTTCTGCAGCACTCGAGGGCCGAGCAGACCGATGATGAGCGCTCCGATAGGAGCAGTGATGAGGATTGACAGCACAGCCACAGTGAGGACGTTCATACCGTACTTCTGCAGCTCCAGGTCATTCTTAGAGCGTGCCATGTCCAGAGCCGTGGAGCCTATTGCAGCCTGGACCAATCACATCTCAATGCATTTCATTTGTCATTTAGCTAATGATTTATATCCAAACTGAAATCACACTTATTATATGGAAAATCCGTCCTACAGCTGGGAATAAGAGTCCTGCTCAAGTGGTTTAACCTACAACCTTTCATTTACTGGCCCAGATATTTTATATTTATATTAAATAAATGTTATTACTAATATTAATAGTAGATATTTAGTAATAATAGGGATAAGAGCTGAATCTAAGCTACAGGATGCAGGACTACAGGAAACAGAGGCGGTATTGACACGTTGGCCTGCACACATCAGAAGAGGGTTACCTGTACTGTGGCTTTAGGCATCCAGGCCAGAGCGATAAACACCTTCTCTTTTATGTTGAAGCCGGCATGCAGGACCACAACAAAAGTGATAAGCAGGCGTACAGTCAGAGCGATAAACAGGGCTGCTATACCCAGAGCTGAAGACACAGTTTAGAATACCTCATTACCGCATGTTTCAGACAGTACACGCGTGCACACTCACACTACCTGACAATTTCAGATTCAGTATCAACATTTAATTCAGAACTCTGAAGTTCAAGAGCACAATGATGATAACTAATGACTCATTCCTTATAGGGCTTGAACCAAAAACATTTTGGTTATAAGCTGTAAGCCGTTGTTACTACACCATACCAGCCCTTTTAAGAGATTTAAATGGATAGTGCACACAAAATATGTCATTCCCCGTTGTTGTTTTAAACCTGTGGAGATGGGGGTCAGAACTACCATTTTTAGGTGAACTGTCCCTTTAACTATTTGAGGAGAGCCCTGACACTACAATACAAACAAGCACAGACAATAGTGCAACCTATTATTTGTTATAGTATTTTATTAGACACATTATATGGTAAATCTAAATATGACTAACTCAGGTTTATGTATTTGTTCAACCTTTTATTTAGTACAATGAAAGAGAAATATCATCTGATACTCACACACAGTGCTGATCTCCAAAGCGGTAATAACAATCTCAGCACCAATGAGACCAAAGAGAAGAGGCTGAAACACAATCCAAAATCTCTCAACCATGTCCACCACCACAGCCTGAAACACACATAAACACAGACGTTACACACATGAAGGACAGAGAGAGCATGAGAACCGAGTCAAGAAAGACAGACAGAGAAGGAAAAGAAAGACAGACAGACAGAGAAGGAAAAGAAAGACAGACAGACAGAAAGAAGGAAAAGAAAGACAGTACAGACAGAAAGATTTAAAGAGGAAAGTGTTTGTGAGAATTCCAACCTTATCTTTTCCCCAGCCTATTCCGGCCACAAATGCCAGCACCAGCGTACAGAGACCTCCTGCTCCAGGTATCCCGGCCACATTACTGCCAAACAAAACAAACACAGACAGCCCCAAAACCAGAAAGGAACGTTTCAGCATCAGGTTTCCCTGTGTGGTACATCAAAACACATAAATCAACAATATGAAAACCCTGAAATGGTTTTAAAGAGAACATAAATTTTTTCATCCAATTTCTAGAATATTTTTAATCTGAAAGGTCATAGTGCACTTACCTGGTCTCTACTGGGGAAGAAATGCAGAAAGTAGCCCAGGGCCACACCAGTGACCGCACCACCAAGTACTTCCAAAGGTCCCCGCAGCACATTTAACCACACAGTGCCTACATAGGATGACAAAGAGAGCAGTCTAACATAAAAGGGGATTGCTAACACTATGCAGATGATGGTAAATAATGCAGTGGTTCTTTTTAGACAACTCAAATATCACATAGTCAAAACAATGTGTGGTTACATTGTCTTCATCATTAACATGGGCTATACATTAGTCTTACAAAAATCTATATTAATTTTTAATATTTTGTAAATAGGTCTAATAATTATCATAATGATCGTAAATGTTACATTACATACCACCTACAGGCACAGCTTTATAGCTCACCTGTAGTGAAAGCCACACCCAAAAAGGTGGTGAAGCAAGTAATGGCAATGATATCATCACAGCTGCAGGCTGCGATGAGAAGTGTAGGTATACCCTGCTCTACTCCATAACCTTCCTTCTGCAGAAGCAACATGGATGGAACAACCACAGCTGGAGAAACAGCCCCAAGGACAAACCTATTGAACAGAGAACGAATGCAATCAAGCTAGTAGCAGTAGATCTTTCAGAGAAGCTCCGTGTCTTTGATTTCCAGGCAGCACAAAAGCATCTGTCTAATGCATAAATGTAAATGTCTTATTAAAAACATTACGTTACCCTAGAATAAAGCCCCAGACCCAAGGAAGACCCAAGAGTAAATAGGAGACCACGGCCATAGTGATTGCCTCAAAGGTGAGGGGAAACAGGGACAGACGTAAACACACTGCCTTCAGCTTCTTTAGGGCCTGAAACAAACACAAGAACTCATAAACATCCACTTATTTACTAAAACTAATCAAAACATCAATAAAAATGGACATCAAAAACAATCCAGCTTCTGGCTAACAAGTTTTTATGTAAGTACTATCAAGGCACTTAATACATTAAATACATTATTTTTATTTTTGGGCAACTACTTTTTTCAGATAGGGTAGTTCAACTGTAGTTATAAGCAAATTATGAAGCAACGCAAAGAAGCATGAAGTTTCAAAGTATCGTCTCTCACATTGCCATCTAATTCCAGCCCAGCTTTGACCAGGATGACAGCCAGGGCGATGTTCCTCAGAGAAGCCGACCATCTAACATCAATGTAAACTGCATCTGTCACCACAGGGATGTTTCGAAGGATAAATCCAGCCAGCAGCATGCCTGCAGACACATGTGGAGAAGACAACAGAGCTGAATTCCCATGCTTACTCATTACCATTTTCTCACAGTGTGAAGCCGACCACTTGGCAGTTGAAATGAATAAAAGAAGATACCATGTTATTGATAAGAAGGACGTTTTAAGCTGTGAAACTTGCAGGACGTAATAATGATACCAAGACCTCTTACATGTCAAAAGATCAAGGGAAATTCGATGCATCACGTCATGAACCCTTTTATGAATGTAAAGTTTTTTTGCAAGGTCTGCGCACATTTTTCACCATCTTTAGTTTTGTAAATATCAAACGGTTCACGGTTAGAACATTTTGTGACAACACATTTTTTGACCATACTGCAAGAATAGCAGACTACATACACACACTGTACAATAAGCAGTAACAGTAGGCTAACATCCTATTTCAAACGTCATTTGCTTACGGTTCAGAAAAAATAGCTCATACCAAGGAGAGGAGGCAACGGTGGCAGGTTCGGGAAGCGCATGAGTCCGAACAGCTTTCCCCCAGCCGCAGAACAGATAAACAAGGTCACGATCCCAAAGAGATTTCCGCCTGGGAGGCATTCCTTCTCTGTGATGGACCACACCACCCCATAGAGCACTGCAGCCATGATCACTGCACAGGAAAAAGACAACCCAAAGCTGTGTCCATTTGTACATCACTGGTAATCACTGAGACAATGTGGACAGCGTCTTCACTGAGGCTTTAGATCAGGGGTCTCCAATCCATGTTCCTGAAGACCCATAGACCTGCAGAGTTTAGCTCCAAAAAAACCTGCCTGGATCTCTGCAGGTCTATGAACCTTGTTGGAGACCTCTGCTTTAGATGGTTCTTGACTCAGTTTCTAACCTTTGGTGATTACGGTGGCCAGCAGGCCTCTGGGCGGGCAGGGGCATAACCTGCGCAGCCAAGCGCAGCATTTGTATGGAGGGTCCGTGTTGGTGTGTGCATCTACTGAAGAAACCGGTCGGGGGGCGTATATCGTCTCCCCTGTCAAACTCAGACTGGGGCTTTCTGAGCGCTTACCAACCACCAGGGCAGTCTGACTGACAGTGAGGGGATGCTGTAAGAGAACATGGAGAGAGAAGGAGGTCATCCAAAATTTGCTTATGCAATACAGCATACAGTACATATTATTAATCATACAGACAATATATAGGCAATCATTTTAACTTGTAACCTACCTCAGCATGGTTTCCCATGACGGAGGCTCCATCCTCGGTCCTGTGTGAGTATGTGGAGTAAGATGAATGGGGTCTGGACGGGACATCCGCCATGGCGGATCTCTCTGGACTCTGTTAGCTGTGGTACCTCAGGTCCCGTCCATCGGTGTATTCACAAACGTTGATGAAGCGGGTTGATGAAGGGATATTACGAGTACTAGTTTTCGGTTTATTCCCTGTGTTAATCGGATCGTGTCAGGACTTAACACAACGCTTGGACCACATTACGTTTATTGGACCAAAGAGCGGAGCGGCGAGGAAATCCCTCACTTGTGTTTCCCCTGAAGCTGCCGAAAACCCCTGTAATCTCCGCATTACTGCCAGCCTTTTACTGTTAAATACATTTATCTAACTAATCGGCTATTGTATTATATATATGTGAGCTGTTTATGTATTTTCCCTGTTATGGTTGTGTTGTATACTATAAATATATACCTAACAATAACACCCAATCATTACACAATGAGATGATCCAACGAAACAATTAATCTAACACTAAAAACGCGGATGTTCTTTGTTTTTTTTTACATGTTAATAAAATAAAGACTATAAACAGACGCACGTCATTTCACTGTTTGCATTTTTCTGGTTTCCGTGTTGTTAACCGGTGACTAACTTCCGGGTTCACGTCATCGGCTCCAGATGTGATGAACGACCGCAGCAGATTCGTCAATTCTGAAAGCACAAGCCCAATAAATATTGACCTATATAATAAACGCAGACTTTTACTATTACATGGTTTGGGGATTCTTGTAACGATTACAAATTATTGGCATGAATTGGGACTGTTATGGTTTTACTGCAAACGAAATCGCAAAACTTTGGTTACCGCAGTAAAAACACGGTGCATTTTCGTCAGACACCACCTGATGTCCTGTTATATTATTATAATAACATCGATATTTTCTGGTTGTTTCTCGTCCCGTTAAACTGCTTTGTAAATATGTCAACAACGTTTTCATTTGACCATACTAGTAAATGAAATATAATAAAGCGTTTCTAGTCGAAACTGCTTATATTACTTTGTAAACCATTTGTGACCATTCATTTGTCATTTCTATTGAATTTAAACCAATGCAGTAATAAACAACCAATGACATAAACCACATCTGTGTGCAGTGTGTTTGGTGACACGTTTTGATATATTAATGATATATATGAAATATTAATAATAATGTGGAGCATTGATTGAAAATGATTCTCCTGGCTGCATTATCAGATGTTAGGAAGACAATTTTTGACAACAAATGGAAAAATAAGAAATGCCTGCCAGTGTAAAAATACCCTTCACATCGACCCTCTGGATGACAACATATGTGGGAAATAGTGAGTGAGCGAGTATGTCTAAAAAACCATAGTGCATTACAGGTTAAAAGTTGTGAACTAATGTAGGGATTGAGCTGTTCGCTCAGAATTCGGACACTACCAAATAGCCAACACCCTATGTAGTGCACTATATAGGAGATTTCAGATACAACTTTATTCTTCTACCCATTAGCAGCATAAATTTTTTCTGTAATTGGTCTTGTTTTCTTAATTACTAAAACCGAATTTTGGTTCTAAAATGATTTGCTTACAATTCATACACTTTGATTTATGAATACGTAATTTGCCCAAAAAGTAACAAGTTACAATAAGTAACATGTATACAAAACAAATAATATTGATTACATTGACAAGATATACTGTTGTTATTAAAACCAAACAATACCTCTTCAAAACGAAGCTGAAATGATCTAGCAACATAAAAATATGAATGAAAAATAATGCATAGATGTGTGGTTTATGATCTCATTAAGATCACGTTGATTAAATGAGAATCTAGAAAAGGATCTACTGAGAGTGAGAAAGACACATTGATTATCGAGCACCATTTTATATCCGATCATTAAAACACTGCCTACAGGCCCTGGAAGCTAAATTCAATGCATGCTTTATCAGTAAATGCATCCGACCATCCTTAGAGCCTCCATCCTCCATCAATGACGACTTCTGTACCTGTGACATAGGCAGACTGCAGAGACAAAACGTATTGTCAAAAATTCAGTCAATCACAAAAGCCAAGTGTACTGTAAAACAGACAAAACCTTTTTTCAGTAACACACACCATGTTCCCTTCACAGGGAAGATAAAGTGCACTGTACTACACTCACCTCATCTGAGGCCAGGTACACACACAGGTGTGCGATTTCTTCTGCAGTGCACAGCCTACCAATCTTCTGTCTGGCCATGAAGTCTTTAAAAGCCTGATAGGTGACAGAACCAGAACTATCAAGACAGAATGACATACCGACCTGTTTATATATCACTATAATGTATAAATAGTGATATATAATATGTATGTATATATGTATCACTGATAAAGAGGTAACAGTTTCACTGAAGGTATTAAACAATTTCAGCAACAGTCAGGCACACAAAGGGAATCAACACAATACAAGCATGTACTGTTTACAACCTCATTAGAAAATTATTTTCATATGATGTGTCTTTTATTAGAGGGGTACAGAAAAAACAGATGTGCCTTAACCTGTTTTGCACAATCTAAACTGACTGAAAAAGTCACATTCTTTATTATATGAGCATATTCACATACTATATACAGTATATATATATATATATATGCAAAACTGTATGATATGCAATAGGTATACAGTATATTTGTGTGGCTGTGTGCAAAGAAATTAAGGCACAAATTAAAGTAAATTTAGTAAATACACACACACACACTATACAGATGTTTAACTTTGTTTTGTAAACAGACTGCAGTGCAAATAAAAGCTTTTTTCTGTTTTTACCAACAACATCATCATGAAAGCTTATATGACAAGGAAGTTCTGCAATCAACACTGTTAATCTTTTGTTTCAGGTCTGTTTAGAGATTGTATGCTTTAAAACACCTTTGGCTGTGCTTCTTATATCTGTTAAACAGATTAAAATCTTAACAGATTGTCTTCTCTAAAATCTTAACCATGCTCACACTATAAGATTGTAAAATGACTGCAGCACTGGTTAATGCAGTACCTGCTCTGGATCAGGTCTGGCCTGGATTCTCTCCCGTAATGATGGTGTATCTACCGTTCCTGTAAAGATCAACAGAAGCAAACTGACTTAACCTAATCATTAGCGTTGTCATTTCAGTATGTCACAGGTACTAATGGGTCCAATGAAACCCAATGAGCCAGCAGCATACCAGGACAGACACAATTGCAGCGGACGCCCTGCTCGAGGAAATCAGCCGCCACTGATTTGGTCAGCCCGATGACAGCAGCTTTGGACGTGCTATAGACACATCTGTTCACAACCCCTGGACATGCAATTAAGAGCAGGCAATTAGGGAAGAGACACTTCACCTGACCTGGCATTTAGCCAATTTCAGCCTCCGCTGAATCGCAGATAATGAGGGTAAAATAATACGCCAAGATTTACATGAAAATGTCAATCATCATGCGTAATTATGAGGAAAGGGTCGAATCCCAGTCGACAACATGATATATTACAGCCTATTAATTCAGCATCAAAAATGTAAATGGGCCTCAACAGGATAGACTTTTATTTTTTTACCTTTGATGCTAGATGCCACGGAAGCCATATTAATGATATTCCCAGATTTACGAGCCAGCATCTGAACAGGAGAAAATGAATAAGAGAAAATTATTTTAAATAAACAGACCGCATGCTGATGATACTACTGTGGCAGAGGCATGAGCTAGTTTCCACACACAGTGGACAAAGAACACAGTGAATGAGAAATTTTCTTAAATTATAAAACAGACAGACAGGAGGCTGACAAGGTGACCTTGGGAAGGAAGGCCTTGATCATCAGATACATGCTGCGGACATTCACATTCATAGTAAAGTCCCAATCCGACTCCTCACAGTCCAGAATGGATCCATGATGGACAAATCTGTGAGGAAGACACAAAACATCACCATTTTATCCATTTGTGACCCTGTCTGTGAAATCCAGGCAAACGTCTCATAATCTAATTATGAAATTAGGAGCATCAAAGTTTGAATTCAGTAAATAATTTCACTATGATTTCAATCTTCTGACCTTACTCAGACACTATAGATATCAAGGTTATGTTTTTACAGAATGTTCTTTACATTATGTAAAATGATTTTATGTAGAAAACAGTAAATTACAGACAATGACCTCAGCTGGGTTTTCACAGACAGGGTCACGTTTAGCAGCTTTCATCCAAAGCAATATACAGTGCATTCAAGCTATACATTTTGTCAGTACATGCATTCCCTTGGATTCAAACCCAGGACCCTGCTGTTGCAAGCACCATGCACTATAAACTGAACTTCAGGAAAGCCAAATGAAAAATACAGAATATAGAGAGCCAGTTCATGAACACTAAGGCTTTACAGTATAATTTGTGTGTGTATTTCAACTTTAAATGTTTTGCGGTGAAAACACATATTGAGAGGCACAAATAAGAACAGGTTTTCCAAATGTGACATTTCTAAATGAAGGCGTGTGAATGCAAGGGAATCATTTTTTTTCATCATTTCAGAAATATTAATTCTATTAATGATTACTGTTTGATTATATTCAGACTTTTAGCTCAAGTTCTACGTTATTATACAGAATAACAATAACAACCCGGCAACATTGAAAAGCACATCCACATGGTCAAAGTCCTTGGCCAGGGCTTCCACTTGGTCTTTCTTCGTAACATCAACCACCCTGGTTTTAATACCTGATAAAGGAGAAGAAACTAATTTCAAGAATCAGACGACAGTTTAGAAGCCTTAGAGAAGCACCCGTGAACTGAAGCTGGTTTCAACATAATGAGATTATCCGGCACAGTAGAGAAGTATGAAAAATAGGGTTTCAAAGGCTGCCAGCCTTTGAAATGTTAGTGGGAAAAAGTCTGATACAGACATGACTGCTTGAAGATCAAAAAGGCTGCTTAACCAGATGAAAAAGCAAACACATAAGCCCATCGCTTCCATCACCAAGGTTACGATTCAAAATATATTTTTATAATCGTATATATGAAATTCTACACAATTATATGCTGACAAAAGTAACGAGCAATAAAAATCAGCGAAAACATAATACATAAAATATTTTGAAATAATAAATGTTATCATTATTACTGTCTTAAGTGATAAATGGTTTGCTTATTGTTTTTTCATTGTAATTCCTGTAATTACGCACATTTGTATTAATACCCTATTTAATTAATATCAGGCAAAGATAATCTTGAAATTATATCTTCATATATCTTATTGAAGACTCCCAAAACATTCATACATATTTATGAGTAGCTGCCTGACAGTAACAAATAAAGATCTTGTCTATATTTAGAGCAGCCTGTTTATGTCCTCTAGGTGGCAGTACACATCCAGCCAATGATCAGGATCACCTGAAACACCGTCCAGCTCTTTAAGTTTCTCTCCATTGATGTCTGTAGCTGTGACTTGGGCACCCTCCTTTGCAAAAGCCTATGCAGAAGCATTACAGTTAATATTTGTGAAAAATCTTCATTTAGTGCATGCAAAGACCAATCAATTGATAAAGCAATCTTTTTGGTTATTTTAATAAACTAACGCAAACCCTTACCATCTATACCTTTTAATAGCCTTTAACTACATTTAAATTTAATTCACAACAATTCGCTTTATGGCAGGGCTCACTCCTTGCATTCATACATCTACCAGCTGCCTGACTCTGTAGTTTCTCCCATTTAATACTCATTTAAATATTCACAAATTTGTAAATTTGTGTAATATGTAAATGTATTCACCTAGCAGGTGTAGCACTCAGGCTGATAACATACTGTTGACTCAAAGAGATCAAAAATTTGCCTAAACGATCTATGACACTCTTTTGTTTCAATCCTTAATGATTTATTATAGGATTTTCATAATAAGAGGCTGGCTGAAAATACTAGAATAACTCTACCCACAGCTGGGCTCGGCCTTATCCACAGTGTTACTGTGTATTTACATATGACAGCCTCCAAACTCACAATGTCATTGTGACAGGCCTTGAATGTCAAGCTTTTATTCAAATGTGAAACTTTTAACAATATAACTTATAACCCTCAAAGTAAGTCCATTTATTAAACTCATCAAAGTTTCACAGAGCTCTGTCAATGAGCTGCTTGAACTTCAGGAACTAAACAGAGGAAGTGAAATCGGCTAGCTTTGGACTGAGTATATTAAAGGAGTTGTAAATGAATGGTTACTATAGCAGAGGCTCTTCCAATGCCTTGAGCAGCTGCAGACAGCACGATTACTTTTCCATCCAAACGTCCCATTGTCTTTATACAGAACCTCAACAGAACAGAAACAGGATGGTTAGTTCATTCAATTAGGTGCCAAAGCTGTTCCAAAGTTTATTTGAGTCATGCTTATATTCGGATTTACTCTACATATCCTGAGATATTATATTCACAGTATATATTACTTTTCCTACAGCAGGAGTTCATTAAAAATGAATTTCTGTTTGCTCACACAACGCTTGCTTTTGGACAGATCTTTATTTTCGTGCATGCCAGCAACAGTCTGCATTCACTTTAATTGCAAGTGTGTTAAGAACTGTTATGTTTTATGTTATGTTTTATGTTATGTTTTATGTTATGTTTTATGTTATGTTTTATGTTATGTTTTATGTTCCTCAGTGGGAATGTCATTAAAATGAACTACAGCTTTAAGCAATGCATGCACATATCACCCATAACATGACATACTCTGTCATGGAGGTTTTTTTAAGAGCTCTTAATTCAAGCATAAATTATTTTTATGATAATATCATATCAGTTTTTTAGGTTAGTTTAGTTTTTATTTATGCGTCTTGCTATTTCCCATTTAATACGGACTAGTTGTACCTTATTTTGATATGGAAGCGTGTTGTTTTTAGATTATAAAGGTTTTCAGCAAACAACACTGTTCTGCATACATCACATGAAGGTTTCTGCAGCTATACGGTGATTTATGTTGCGACTGTGATCGAGCTGTGATTAATAACATGTCACGTGACGAGTTTTGTCTTTAAAGACTTTAAACACAAACTGTTCACATTTACTCTCTGAGGACTTTACAGAATAAAGTTATCATACAGGTCAGTATAAAGTTATCATACAGGTCAGTATAAAGTTATCATACAGGTTTATCATTTACTCTTTGTTAAACTTCGGAAACTTAAAGCAACTTACTGTCAGTTTCGAAAAATCACGCGCTGCACAAACGTCTGACGTTTATGTCAAAATAAAAGTCTGCATAAAAAAGTCTAAACCAAATAAATAAGATATTTTTCGTCTATATATGTATATATACAATATATGTATATATATATATATATATGTGTGTGTGTGTGTGTATATATATATATATATATATATATATATATATATATATGTATATATATATATATATATATATATATATATATATATTATTTTGGTTATATCATTGTAAACCAGGAATAGTGGTTTATAATGAATATTTAATATTAATAGTTGAATATATATATATATATATATATATATATATATATATATATATATTTAGTTAGTTATAATTGGTTATATCATTGTAAAAGATAGTGGTTTACAATGAATATTTAATATTAATAGTTGAATATATAATATTATTATATATTGTATTAATATTATATTATTATATTAATATTGAATATATATATAATATTATTATAAGATGTTATTTTGATGTATGTTTGAGGCAGGAATATAATTGTCCTTCTTTAGCATCCATTTACATTTAATCACGAATACTTGCAGATGCTGGAGAAGTACAGTGTGATAAACATATGGCAGTTCTCTGAAGAAAGACATCAGCTCACAGTCAGCTCACTCAGCTCAACAGGCATCACATGAGCGCAATATTATCAGGCTGTTATTCTTTAATGTTATTATAGTTATGCACAACAACGGTCATTTGCATGTTTATACTTAAACAGTGATTTTGTGATATCATGGTGAGAAAAGGTTTATTTCTGAAGGACTTTAAGGTAGGAAACGGTAATCTAGTGATATCTGTTTCGAGAAACGAAACGGGCAGCATGATTTTGTATTTTATTAAGCAGCGTGGTGTGATAGAATGACAGGATGTATAAGCACAGATGGCTGGGCAATGGAAAACCATGAAAATTAGCAATAAACAGTGACGTGGCTGTCAAACATGCCTGTATTCTGAAAACAAACAGTAAACTTATATAACTTTCTTTTGTTCGCTCATGGACACTGCTTGGTTTCAAAGGTTACTTGAAACCTTGGGCAATAGCATGATCTCTACAGTAGGTCTTTATATTAACTAAATATGAGGTTCCTATGAAGTGTTCTATAAAAACTTCTGCTGTGAAGCACTTCAGAATGTAGAAAAGGGAAAAGTGCTTTATGTAAGAAAGCAGGTCTTTTATGAGTCATTGGTTTAATAGAGCATACCATTTTTTCAACACAGAATTTCTTTAAACATCAAATTTTCTAATTAAAATGTCCAATGCTCATTATATTTATCCTCAGAAAAAAATATAATGTGGTGGCCACATAAATGTAGTCTCTTTTTAAAGCTTTTATCACATGGATACATTGTGTTGAGGACGAAGGCTCTACTTGACACGACTACAGCACACTATTTAGTGTCACAGTCCGAACAAAACGGGAAAATGACTGCCGAGAGGTACTAGGACCCCAATCTCATCATGGGTCAATGCAGAATAATGCAGTATAAAACATAAACGGACCAACAAGTAAATTGTTTTAATCTCAGTACTATGATGTCGCTTCAACCCATCATCCAATTCACTGATCTGAAATGAATGTTTTGTGAGTTATCAGGCATGAAAACACTCACACAATGCTGGAGAGAGATACATATATAGAGGATCTTGTATTTCAGTGGATGTCTTATTAGGATTGTAGGAAACCTTTAATGACTTATTGATTCTGACAAAACTGGAAGAAAATAATTTTGTTGTGCCTAAGGCTTTTCTTTCTTTCAACATCACAGGTTGCCATTAAGATGTCAATTCCTTCGATTTAAACCCATTAATACATTTATTTATAAGTGACCACAAAAAAAAAGAAAAAAGCTATTAGGGAATACATATAACTAGCAATTGAGAGAGTTTACAAAGGCAGCAATGCTCTTAGATCCAGACTAACCTAAATCTCCAGAATGAAGAGATCCCCAGTGATATAATGCTTTCCAGTGTTGTGATGACTAGAAAGAGAACAGTGCGGCTAAATATATAGGGGATAAGTTTTAAAACTTTGACATGCCAAATGTTATTTTAACATTGAAAGCACCAGTTGCATTTGTTGTTCTTGAGAGTAGAGGCCCTGTGTTGCAGGCACATAAATCATTTTCAGAAAGAAACAGAACAATCAGAGAAAAAGTTCAGAGTATTGGAGAAAGGATGGTACATCAATGCTTTATATTTAAGCAATATCACATGAGTACAAGTGCTGTTGTACTGAATAAATAGTTCTGTTACAGTAAATATTAGAACTTTTGGGACATCTTGTGTCCATCAGATAAGAGGACTGACTGTTGTGTAATGCATAATACTGATTATATAACAATACCTAATATAATCTACAATATTACAAAATCTGACAGTACACAACAGTCTGCTGCTCTATAATTTTTAGAAATGTTATCCTGAGATAACTGCTTGCTGACAAGTCTGCTGTGCGCCACATGAAAGTTATAATTTGTCACGTTACGCTGAGTGAGTCCAAACATTGCCTGAAGAGATAAAAAACATTTCCACTGTGAGTATTAGCTTTATATTTTATAAGCTTTTTTTATAACTCTTGGATAAAGTAAACTGTTTGACTGTAACAGCATCCATTTGAGAAGAGGAATTATTTGAAAGCAAAAAAATATAATAATTTGGACTGCCACAGCTTACTGATTCATAGATTTCAACCCCTGCTGCAAGACCAATGTATCAATTGATTTCAAATGCGTAGACAGAAATGCAATTGTTAAATCTCATGTTTAACAAACGCATACACAAACACTTGTGAAATATAAACTCTGAAATATTCCTAAACAGGATCTTGACACTTGATCAGGAAAGGGTGTTCCTTAAGACTGGATCATTTATTCCCTGTTGTTTCTGTATCACTGTATACGACACGTTATCATTCAAGGACTTGCAATTAGTCTGAGCTCCAGAGAATAAACTGTCAGATATCTCCAGCAGTAACATATGTTGCATGTGAAGATTTATCTTACTTTCTTCCACAACTGGACTTCCACTACTTTCTTCCACGACCACAACCCACTGTTATACTGGATTTCCCAACAAGCAGTCATTTAAAACATTGGCATGTGCAACATTACCAACAGATAGCAATAGATAACCCGTGAGATTAATCTTCTTTAGTCTTCTTAAGATGTCTCATGAGAATGGGTCATTATTTCACTACCCTTACTACATATCTGTTCTGCAACAATATAATGAAAGTTTTTATACAGACAATTAATATTTTGTTTTTTCAATTGTTCCATATCATTGTAAATATTAAAAGATACCTAAGGCGCTCACAGAAACCTACAAAGGGGGTTCTCCATAACCCTCTGGGCCAGCATTCAATTTTTCATTCCTTACATGGTGGTTGCTCTGCATTGAGTGTTGCTATAATTGCAATAGTTCCCTAATTAAGGCAAGAGTTTCCCTGGAGTGATCTGGGTTAAGAGTTAATGGAACAGTGGCGAACAAGCAGGATTGTGTGTATAAACAAATGTCTTATTGGACTAGTAAGTGATACAGACAGAATCGAGACCATAGAGAAAAACCACTTTTGTTGTTTGTTGCTAATACTCTTGGATTCTTGCAGGATTATAAAAGGGCTCATTTATACTTACACAGTAAACCCAAAGTATACTTTTTATGTGCACATGTATCTTATCATATGTGTACAGTCATACGGTCTACCTTTTAAAGGACTTGTGCCAAATGGCACTCTAAGCCCTCTTCCTCCAAGTCCACACTTTTGTAACAATGCTGTATACACTCAGGGAGAAGCGTACTCGGTGTAGTAAGTGAATACGCAAGTACACTTCTAAAATTTAAAATGAACAATGGGACACCCTGCATATTAGTTACAGGTGGGTGCACAGGGCAGTGTGTCATTCGGGACAGAGCCAAAGTATGCTCTGTTTTTACTCCATGCTATCACGGTAACTGAAGAAATGATGACAAGCAGCAGAAATAAAAATAAATAAATAATACAAAATAAATAAATAATACAAAGTCAAGACCCAAAAAGTCAGGAATTTTCTTTAATGTTTGCTTCTAATTGCTCAGAAATCTTTGTGTCTGCTGAATAATAAATGCAAATAACATGAAGGCATGTTCGGAGGTTATAAACTAAATGGTAATGCATTCAGTCTGCAAGTGGTTTTAAACTAATAACATCGATGGTAGAATTACCATCAACATTAACTCAACATTGCTTAATATTAACCTAAAAGCTGAGGCAATTTCCACTCATCCAGAGTGGAGGAGGTTCTGAATGACAAATAAACCGGATGCCCCAGACCTCTCTGAGCCCTCTGAGTCTGTAAACTCAGTTCCATTATGTTCTAAAGCATTGAGTCAGTCTACAGCATTCAGCTGTGCTAAACATCTCAACTGGATGTTCCTCCATCTTCATCTTCTGCACTGAATGAAAATCAACATGGCCGAATGTGGATTTGCCTTATTTTGCTTCTCCAACCCAACATCTGCTACTGCAGATAACGTTTGTAAAGAAAAGTGTTTTTCTCTGATAATTCACTAGGGCAGATAAATGCGATGCCATTCCTTTTTTAATGAAATGCAACATTATAAGAACTAAAAAGTTAAAATTAGGCATTTTAATGTCATTGAAATGCCCCCTGAGCACACAGACATTACTGAGGTCTTTTGTGCAAATGGATTTGTTATTAACACCCTTAATGAATTTTCAAGAAATTCAGCCATTAATTTACAACGATAATACAGGAGAGTTTTAACTATTCACTGTTACCATGTTTACACTGCACAAGCACAAGTAAATTCTATGCACTTCTTTTGACAAATTTCCATGAGGGCATACAATTTCCATAATGTCCTCGGCCTGTAATATTGTTTGTAGATTCCCCTGAACTAATCGCAGACCATGTGGCTCACAATCTATCAGCTCGGTCTTCTGTAATTTGACGAGGCAGAGGCTCCCAACAGCTCTAAACTCAATTCTTCCTAAATCCATCTTAAATTTAATAAAGACTGACACGGCTACAATAGCATGGCATGCGAAGGCGTCCCGTCCTGTTTCAACAGGATTAAAATGACGAATACTGAAGGAATGAACTGCCCTACCAATTAGGGCAACGTCATTACACATTCAGTTTCAATTAAATTCAGCATTCAGATCATAAACCAAGGCAGAAGGCGAGAGCGTTCATCACAGCTGAAGAGAGATGGGAGTCTGGAGAAACGCTGGGAATTCAGAAGGATTTCACGAAACTTCTTCAGTGAGCTTTTGGATGGCAGGTGCAATAATTAGGAGATCATGACAAGATGTGCTTTTGGGACACTTCTGAAAAAATGTTCCCCTCCGTTCTTGTTTTCTTCAGAGTAGTTTGAACTTAAAAGACCCATTATTTCAAAACAGCTTTAAGGAAACAGATTAAAAGGAATAATTCCCTCAAAAACAATTGATCAGCTATTATTTACACACAAAATCAGTACATACATATAATCTTGCCACAGTATGTCACAATGACAGCTCAATAACGTTTTTCTGGAGTTTAACAGCCCCGAGTCACTATTAAATGTCTGGACAGCGTCTGTTTAACAACATAAGGGTAACTCAATAATGACGTTTTCATTTGTGAGTAAACTTTAAGTAGCGTGGGATAACCGTGAAAACATCACCACATGAAAGTGGTAAAATATGGTGCTGTTCGTACCTACAGCATGTTATAGCATGTCAATCCATCCATTAAAGCAAACTTTCGAGAGAGGAGACACTGCTTCAGAAATATAAGCACTGACAAATAGTGCTCCACAATAACTGCTATCCTGCAGTAGCACTGAATTCTGGTCTCATGGATAGCCGTTGTGTTAGAGCCATTATTGCCAGAGTGTCTTTGAAAGCAAAATCTGAAGGGTGTTTTAAAAATGTTTTTACTTTTCACATCAGAACACACCACAGTAAGTGTCATTTCACCTCAAAGCCCAAACAATTCTGTTTGATTAACAGTGTTGAGAGATTCCTGCACATCTTGGCTCTGTATAGCAGGTATATTTGAAGTGAAGTGCTGGTCAAGTATGGTGACCCATACTTGGAATTTGGCCTCTGCATTTTACCAATCCAGTTGGTGCACACATACTGGAGTAGTGAACACACACTGCAAACCGTGCACAAACACTCTGAGCAGTGGACGGTACTGCAGCACCCAGAAAGCAATTGGGGCTGGCCCCAGATGTTTATCCTTCAAGATCCTACAACATGAATTGGCCAAATATATGCTCATATTTATGCTAATGGTCAAATATATGCTTATATAGCTATATTTAGGCTGCCTATCATTTCATAGCTCATGAAAAACAACATTTAACATGTAAATGTTCACACAGAACCCCCTCACACACACACACACCCTTCTATTTAGGCCCCCCAATTATTATGTCTCATATCGAATTATTGCGATTGAAATATAGAAATATATTCTGCACTGGACTCTGATCATTTACAGCACAGGTATTTTGAAGGTGGCTATAAGGGTGTCATTTAAAATGTTGTAGGCTTTCAAATCACAGCTCGCCTTTTAGCAAAAGAAGCAGAGCGTGAAGCAGCACTGTTACAGAGATCCAATAATGTCCAATATCAGATGCTTTTAAAGATACAGTATATGAGGACTACTTTCATCTGAGTTATTTAAAACGCATTAGTATCACAGCCAAGTGAAAGCTGTCACCTGAATATGTCTGTTTTGTAATTCAAACAGGAATTATTTACATAATGGCAAGAAAATGTCTCACCATATGAAAATAAAGGCCTAAAGTTAAACATTTAGCCTAAAAGATCACCAATTAAAACAACATTTCTAAGAAAACAATTTAAAAACATTTTAGTAGAGAACGGAAATAAAACAGAACATAGCACCTATATTTTTCTTAATTAATTGCAAGTTTTATAGGTTCATTTTAAATGTTAATTTTAAAAGCGCACAGCAATAATTCCAACATTTTTTGCAAAAATGGCGACAGCTAAAACCAAAGTAGTTAAACAATTGAAAATTCACCCCATGTTTAATTAAGTGTGATATTGCGATAAAAAAACAACTAATATGCTTTCCAGCTTTCAACATTTGTGCATTTTATATGTTATTCACCCATCTTTTCACTGCTTATCCTAGCGTATATGGGGTTGTGGGGAGTGCTAAATATCTAGGGCCGTAAGCATGGATACATATTTTATGTGATTTAAAAATGAAGATATACAGATGGGGATATGAAAATGTACAGCATAACAGAAAGGACCCTCCGCTACAACTTCCCCTCATCGTTCCACCGGTGGCAGGCAAATGCTGTAAATGATGAAGGGATGAAAATGAGCTCTCACTGTGTTACACAATAACTCTTGATGAATATACAGACTGGCTGTAGAGCGTTTAGAAAGACCTGCATAATTCCATTATCTTCTCTGGACATCTCTAGAAAGTATTTTTTAACATATGGTCAATTGAAATTAAATGTAAAGTTTTACATCATTATAAAAATGTTGTTGGGAGTGTTTATGATTATTAGTAAGTAAATCAATAGCAAGTAAATGAATTGCAATTGCTTTGAGATCACATTCTGCCAGCAACAGCCTAAAGCAGCCGGACAGCAAAGCTCCATTCACTGGCCTCTGACTGCATCCTTACAATGCAAACTTCATACTACAAATATGACTAAATACTTCTAAACAATGAACACATGACTGCAATTATTGTACACTACACAGGACAATTTGTTGTATGTACATTTATCAAAGGATGGGCTCCTTAGATTTTTTCACTGTTCACCTAAACATCTTTTGGAGTTTTACTTGCCATAGTTACTGTGGCTGGATCACAAAGTAAATTGTCTGTATAGCTGAGTAGAAACAATATGCATTGCGCTTTATAAAAAAAACAGCAAAACAAACTAAACTAAAAGGAGGCACAGATCGGTGTTCAGGACACTTCATGAACTGTAACGAATTCTGCCGGAAAAGTCTTTTTGATATTGCATCCGTAGAGTCCTTAGATGTTACAGATAAGAGGAAATTAGTTGCTCTTGAAGCTGTTGGTGATGTCCTGTTTATTGGTGCTGTTTCCGAGTTTTTAAAGTTTTGGGAGTATGAGGCAATTATTATTCTTGCATGATGAGGCACGCCTGCAAGTTTGTAATTGCTACGGTTTATAACTTTCAGAACAACTTTTGGTTTGCTCACACAGTCTTTTGGCAGAAATGGAAACCAGGAGAAGCTTGTGAATGTGGTGAGATGAATCCAGAAGATTGAGCCATTTGCCCTATGGGGAAACCATCAATGCTTAAAAAAAATTTTCATGACATGGACTTTGATTCTTTCTCCAGTTTTGGACAACCGTACATTCAAATCATATTCAAAAGTACATGAGAAATCTGGAACTCCTAAAAAAATAGCCACAGGCAATGCACAACTTAAACCACAGGCAATGCACATAGGAAATTCACTAGAATAGAACATTTACAAAATAAGTGTGATGCGAAAAGCAATGAAAGACATCTCTTTCATATAAATCTGAGGTCATTTGGTTTTTATATAAAAGCTGCTGCAACTGCCATAAGTGATGAGAGACAGGACATTATTTATTTCCCTGGTGTGGTGCTGGGTAGCCCTGCCCACAGTGCTCTTATTGGTAAACATCAATTATATTCTGCTAGGTTGTGATTGTTTCACATCGAGCATCATTTTTGCTTTCATTTTGGACTGGTAAATTGCTTGTCACTGGAAATTGTTGGCTTACATTGTTAGGACATATTATAGTTAAAAATGAAAACATCAGTGCAATATTTTTAAAATGTATTTACTGTAGGTGGAATACATGAAATGAATCTGGAAAACATTAACAACAGTAAAAATCAAACAGCATGTAAAGTTGAATTTCCAGCAACAGAGGGTGAGTAGCCACACACACACACACACACACATATAAGCAGACACACACACTTTTAACAGTCACTGATAGCAAACATAACTTTGCTTTTGTTGTAGATAGAAGAAACCAGGATGGACCAAAGCGAGGAGACTGGGGAAAAAAATGGGACAAATAGGATGATGAGGTGACATTTGGTGACAAGTAGCATTCAGGAGAAGGTGAATAATATGACAAGGTGTGGGAGGAGCCTGCTGATTCTGTGACAACAGTAAAAAAGTTGCATTTTTAAAAGTTAAAAATAGGATTATTTTAGTTTATGGGTAATTTAAGGACATTGTCACTACAGATTTCAGTTTCAAAGAGAAATTCGATTTCGCCCATTCCATGCCGGGAACAGTGTTGAAAACTCACAGTAAACAGCCATATCCTGCACCAGCAATCTTTCATTCTGTCATTTCAATCTGTCATTCCCTTTTAATTCAGTTTGTGGTTTCTTTCAGAGGACTGCTCACAGAAAGCAGTCGGGTCCCGTGGTGCCTCCACGGTTCTGTCGGCGCCTGTTAAGTCAGAGGCAGCATGAGATAGATGCAGGGCACAGATATCTTCTACAGCTTACAGCCTAATGTTTACCCTGGAACGTTTCATGGTGCAGGATGATTTTATGAGGGTTTCCCACTGGTGCTCTTTGAAAATGTTTGACAAAGACGGTGTTCCTTACAGTCTGATTTGTTCTCAGAGGATACTTTGAAAACAACAGCAATACAAATCAAAACGGCCCACTGGTGTGATGTCAACACCTGCATCTCCTAACATCTTTGCAATGCCCCTTCAGGCAAATCAGTTCATTCTGCAGCCACCTTAATAGCACCCTACGCAACTATTTTCTCTTTCTATTTTCAAGTAGTTGCAGCTCTAATCTACTACACTCTTAAAAAAGTTTTTTGTCGAGGTGTATGGTTCCATAAAGAACATTTAACCTCCACAAAACCTTTCTGTTGTACCAAAGTTTCTTTGTAGTGGAACAAGATTCTACAAAGAAAGATTTGTTTAAGAACCTTCAACTGAAAGGTTCTTTGCAAAACCAAATATGATTTGTCTATGGCAACGCTGAATTAAAAATAAATTTAAAATAAAGTAAAAAAAATTAAAGTTTGCTACAACATCTGAGGAATAAATTAATGTAAAACTGTACAGTAAAAACTTATTTATCAGACTGGTACAGTTATTACATGTGCGTGTTCAAAAGTATATCAAAATTACTATAGCTGACTGACCGGAAATTGAACCTGCCCCAAATCCTAGCTGAATCCTAGCCACTAGACCACCATGGAGATGATGGTTCCCGCCTTCTTTAACTGCAAGGCAGGGCTTTCATGTCTACAGCCCACACAATGAACACTGAGTTTTCCCCATTCACATTTCTATAAGCCTTTAGTCTCCTCACAATATTGGAAGAGGATCAGAAAAAATAAACTGAGGAGCTCACACAGGTTCTGCGCTGCTTTTCCACTACAGATTCCACATTGTATTGAAGGCTGGCTCATTTGAGAAACAAAAGTACAACACTTCCTTGAAACAGATCTTGTAATCAGAGTCCCAGCACCAGGTTGCTGATGGGAAAAGGACAAGAGGCACAACATGAAAGCATCATTAACATGATTGTGGCATACAGAAGCCCATTAATCTGATTGGTATTATTATAAACATATTGTAAATATTCATGCGTGTTTGTTCCTCAGCTGATGTGAGAAGAAAGGAGACAACACCAGATATTGAAGGCCATGTACATCTGTGTTCCCCACCACAGTTCCTTCTTGTTGATTTAACAGCCAATTTTCTTGATCCATTTCCAGGAAATCAAAACAGATCAAGCGGCGAGAGGGTGGTAATGACAAACACACTGGGAAGCCAAATTAAACAATGGTATAGGTTTAATATTGTTCTGACTTTTATTCCCCAAATGGGTTCAGAAGATGTACAAGGCACCTTTGCAATATTGTTGTGCCATAATAACTTAAACCCATTGCTCAAAACTCATTAAATTTTGAAGTCAATTAATAAACATGGAGTAATCTTGTGAACAAGAAGAATGGAAATGAGAATCAATAAAAAGTGTTCATTTCAAGCAGCCACTAACCAACTAATGATGCTAAATGATGAAAAAGGCAGCTGCGAATAGATTTTAGTATTTAGTAAGACCGTAGTATTTAACTTCCCAACTCATAACAATCACACAGCCGACTTTATGAAGTTCTAAATGTAAGTTCAGGAGAGGCCTGATCATACCATCCTGTCAATCATTTTTTAAGCGTATTTTTTGCAGCCGCCTGCCTTTCCTTTAGATGAGAACCGATTATAGTACTATTATCATTTTTATTAAGACTGTATTGGTGGGTGAACTCATGAAATTCATATTGCAAACTTTTGTTCTGCTATTGTTGAGAAATTTAAAGATATAAGAACATTTCAAATCCACCCAGAAATGTTGGTTGTGTGTGTTCTTGGAACTACACAAATGTTTCTGAGCTCCTCCAGTTATTGGTTGGTCACATCTAAGCCAGTGATAGGAGACATAGGTGACATCTATTAAATCTCTCTGTCCTGGCCTTGAGCCATTACACCTGCCACAAAATAAAATGATGCCCTAGTATGTGCTGCCACAGCTGAGTTTTTCATTACTTTTATGGCATTACATTTATAGTTGTTATGTGAGACAGTACCATATTAGACAGAAATAATAAAAACCTTCACAGAAATGATACAGCAGCTTCAAAAGAAGACATTAAGAGTTTTTGACCACATGCTTTCTCACCTCCCCACAGTTCCACCCTCAGAACAAGAATGCAAGAACAGACAGACTTGAGGTAGTGACATTCTGATGCATATAGGGTGATGGTCTGCAGTCCAGCTGATAGCACTCTGCAGTGGTTGCCAGTTGCTCTAACCACACACAACAAAACATTTGGTGACAAAGTGAAGCTGAGTTTACCCCTATAGCCCTGAAAAGGATGCTAAAGCAGGTGCTATATGATCAGTCAGGCGACTCGGACTATATATCTTCAAATGTTCGTTCTTGTTTGAAGATGTGGCTATAGACAACTGAAGCATGGAAAGGACACCACAAAGTTTAAATACAAATGTAAAAGGTACATTATGGTACAGTATCCGACCACCCTTAAATTCTTCTGGAATGTATAATAGATTATCATTCCTAAATGGGATTATATGGGATGAACGGGAACATGTGGTGCACCTGGTCCTGTGATGCGACATCATGTGTTTTGGTCATTATACAACTATCATCGGATCAAATTCTTCCCATGAGACCAAGAGCTGCCATATCATTACAAATCCCCTGCCATGTTCAACAGCTCACAGCAGACAGATTGTGGGCTGGCATCCTGTGGCACAAACAAAGTGCGTGTGGATGTTGGAAATAGGGTGGCTAATGACTCATACAGCATTTCTTTTCTCTGTTGTTCAAATTTTGATGTTGTTCGTGAAAATGCTGCAAAAATACTACAGTGAAAACCTGTTTATTGGTTAACTTTGATTTCTTTATCATACACTAAAAATTATATATTAAATTGTACATACAATTTTACTGTAAAATACATAAAATGTTATTTAGAAGTAAAAGTATAATGATCTTATAATGGTGCTGAAAATCATCTTTAAATGGCCTTTTACTGTATCACCTTTTTATTATTTTACATTTTACAGTTTAAAAAAATACACACAGTTAGGCACTGAAAAATGTATAGTCCAAATATTCTATCCTGTAATGCCTGTAACATTGTCATTTTTTAACATAAATTACACATAAAATTCTTACTGTGTTAGTGTGTTGGTATTTTATGAACACATTTTTCAAATGGCAGCTTCTCTGTTTTTTGAAGATCGTGACTTTGTACTTGAGTCTTATATTATAGTCTTAATATTATTATTGATGAATTTTGTCCAGGTTTAGTGAACAAAATCAGCTCAAATCATATTGATCGGTAGTTTGCCTGTATTGACATGGCATTCAGGAGCTTATCCATGATGCAAAGCTTATCCCAAATGCATGCTCACTATCCCCGGTTTGAGCCCTTACGGTTGGTGATAATTTCATACAGTATGAAAATAAGCTTTCACATAATCTGTAGAGATGTTGCTTTTGGAAAGTCACACCTCAGACAGATGTTACAGCCCTTCCTCCATAGCTCATGAGGATAGGTCTGAGAAAAAAACACTTGACCAATAGATGATTGTGGCACAGAAAAAATGCTAAACAGCACCTCATATTGCAATTATTATGCCCTTTTCCCATCAGCACCCTGGTGCTGGGACTCTGATTACAAGATCTGTTTCAAGGAAGTGTTGTACTTTTGTTTCTCAAATGAGCCAGCCTTCAATACAATGTGGAATCGGTAGTAGAAAAGCAGCTGTGTGAGCTAGAAAACTTCCAAGGTCTTCATCAGGTAAGAGGTGCATTAACAGAGAATGTGCCAGTTCCTTTAATGGGTGAAACGCTTTGGGAGTTTTCGTTCATATAACACAGGGACACTGGTATTCCTTTTGTACATTTCTTCATCGATCAATAATAGCCTTCAATCCATCTGGCCCAAATGATAAATTGTTAGAGCGCTGGTGAAGTGTCTGACTGAGATGAGAAGACCAAACAGCTCATGTACTCAGAAAGAAGAACCTTCAGTTTGGTCCTTGAGAGTTTATATTTCATCCTACTGCAAGCACATTTGATTTTTCTATAATCTTTTATAACCTATTATCTATTATCATTGTTTATCACTCTGTCTAATTCTGCTGGCAATCCTCCTGACAGATATTTGTAAATGTACTATGTAATATTTTTAACCAACTAGCAAACCGACACAGCGTCTTCCTTTCATCATTTATCAGTGAAACTGAGTCAAAACACCCGTCATGGATTATTAGCTCGCGGTTCTGCATCTCATACACTTGGCCGGCACTACAGTTTATTGCAGCACTACTTGCATGTTTATCAGTAAAGATTTATGAGAATATTTAATAAATTGCTCAGAGATCAACTGAGGGCCTAAATAAAGTTCTACCCCTTCTTTTTTCAGTAGGGATGATTGTGGTGTCGCACAGGGTTTAGTTCCTCTGAACCTCTCCAAGGCATCTGAAAATAAGCATGCTGGATTCACCAAATTGCACTGATGAATATATGCATATATCAAATATAAAGAAGTTATTTTTGCAATGTTGTTGCAGTTCTGTGTGTTAAATCTGTTTTTAAAATGCTTTAAACTCTTGGAGATCAGTGGTCAACTCACCTACTGTGACGGTGGGAATGTTATTCTATAAATAGAGCAGTTCAGCAGGGAATGGCCCAGAGAGATACACAGCATGTCTTATCAGGAGGGATGGGGATCAGTCTCATTTGAGTTACACCGGATTTAACAAAAATCCTGCACACACATGACTGATGCTGATTTATTCTTTAAAGTACTCTGGCCTCTGAGATCTGAGTCCGCAGTTCTCCATCTGCTCCATCACAAACACATCGAGTCTGGAGGGAATTCCACTTTACCTCGCTTAGCTGAACACCAGAAGTTGTTTTTATTATTGATTCCTGAGAAATATGGTAGATATAGATGAACGATAAGGTAACGCCAGTTTTCTCAAAACCACTGAACACATTTATTTACTTGAATTACAGTTTGTCAATTACAACACGTACAACACATTAATATATCAAAAAATGAAATATCATCGTCAGTACAGAGCTTTTTAAACACATTCAAAAACCGTAAAGAACCACAGGCAAGTAAACGACACAATTTAATAAATGATCTAATTATATGCAAGACAACACCATTACTGAAACAAACAGCAAGCTATTTTTCATAAGAGAACTTTAACCAACAGTTTTTTATCCTTTGCCTAAAATATGCATTTTTGTAAAAATGTATGGTCATTTGTACACTGTATAGTAGTGAGGGTGGTTTGTAAACAACTGAAAAATTCAGATATAACTTGCTGAAACATTCAGTTAAAAAGCTCATTTGTCACAATCTATCAACAATGAAGCACAGCCTACCGAGACATGAGCAAATAATTACATGACTAATTATACAATCGTTTTTTAATGAATTATGTTAAATCTCTAAACAAAGCTCATCTATTTGAATATAACAGTACTGTACTCAGAAAATACTTTTACTAACTGCCTCTACCAGCACAAACAGTACAAAGTACAAAGTGGTAAACTTACATAACTATATATATCAAGCAAAATAATATCCCCTTTCACACATTAATCCTGGCAATTTACCAGCAAATTTCCGGAATGACACAGGTAAATATACAAATGTGCCATTCACACAAGCAATGGCGTTCTGTCTTTCTACCGGTAACGTACAATTCACACACTAATATTAAAACACTGGTAAACTCTGTGTGAGCGCCAAACGGTGTTAAAACATGACGGGGTTTGAACGCATGTGGTCTGTATTTTTGTTGCAAGCGTTTACATTCATGCAGTTGCTTTTGACCCAATGACGCCGTGACGAACATCTCTGTGCAAAGTAATGTTCTGACTGGCTCAAAGCAGACTTTTACGTATTTTATCAGTACATGCTTTCCCCTGGGATACGAACCCATGACCTTTGCGCTCTACCAGTAACACTGTAGTAATCCATGGTAATGCTGTTCTGCATTCACACATAGCATCTTACCAATAAAGTACTGCTAATGTTACAACTTCTTTTACTGGAAAATTGCCAGAAATCATTTACCGGTAATTTTTAAAAGGTCCTGTTCACACTTAACCTTTAACGGTAGTTTGCCAATAATTTACCAGTAAAGACAGCATGAATGAAAGGGGCTAATATGTCTGTGTTAATTGTTATTAGGAACAGCTTGAGTAAAGCCAGGCCACAATGTCTAATCAGGCCTCCAACAGATTGTTAATGCACAACACGATTATGTTTGTTTACACAAAACAACATATGCCTCTTTGTACACAAAAGTATTAACAATAAAGCTACACTGACTAATAAATAGGAAAAGAGGCGCTACACTTAACACAGCAAATAAGATTCACAATTATTCTAACGTTGTGAATTGAAGATAAACACTGATTTAGAATTGCTGTATGTTTTCCATTAAGGACACAAGGTGGCTTATAAATGTAAAAAACATGTCAAGAACACATTTGTAAGGCAGGAAGTACATGCTTCAATGCTTTTATACAGTGACTTTCAAAGTCAAAGACAGTGAGCCTCCTTATAAGCCAACGTACACAATGACAAACTATTTGTGTTTCTCAGAATGATGTGTTCAACCAGCGCAGGAGAATGATCTCCAGCTTTTTAATACCACACTATAGCGCATCTGTCTGGTGTCAGACGGATCAACTGTGTATAACAGAAGATGCAGTCGTCCTGACCTAACCTCCTATATTCTGCTGCTATGTGACCAAACGTGGCCTTTAATTGTGCCCTCCCTGGGGAGGCGCACCCCTGCTTACATACACATTTACGAATGTTTACTAAGTCAGCTGACACTGATAATGGCTGTACTGTGAGATCATTCATACATTGTATATTAATGTTAAGACATACAGCACTGCCAACCTATATACTGTTTGTAATGCATACAGCACATTTATCATCATCTTTAATGTTGTGTCATCATTTTTCTGTTGTTTGTCCAATACAGTTAAACAAGCCTGTACAAAACATTCATAATTAATACTTTCATAATGTCTCAGCACATTCACTGGGTAAGTATTGTCCTCCACACAAAAACAGTTACAGGCTTGTTAAAAAAAATGCAGTTATGCATAACAAATATTAAAAAACCATCATCCGTCTCATCAAGGAAAGTCACGTAAAGGACAGAAGAATTTGAAAGACATGACAAGAAAAGAATAAAAGTTGATATTCTGATACTTTTGATAATGTGAAATTCATTACATATATATATATATACACATAATCTTTATATATACTTGTGTGTGTGTGTGTGTGTGTGTGTGTGTGTGTGTGTGTGTGTATGTATACACACACACACACACTATATATAAACATTATATATATTATATATATATATATATATATATATATATATATATATATATATATATATATGTATATATACAGTATATATATAATACAGATAAAAATAATAAATAAAATTGTAGCTTGTATAGATTCTCTTGTATAATTCTTCTCTTGTATAAATTCTCTTCATGCACAATCACTTTATGGCTGTAATATATGCTGTATAAAATCTGTTTGTTTGCACATACACACTAAGGAAACTAAATCCCCCCCCACACCCTTTTTGTGGGTAACAGCTGCCTCTCCTCAGCTGGAAAGAATCCATTAAACTTTCAATTGGAGGTGCAGTGAGGGTGAGCATAACAAAGCCTCCAAGACATGTTTCTGAAGTCCAACTTTGAGTTCAAGGTTAAGGCTACACCTTCTCAGGCCCAATCAATCAATGCCAGAGGCCCATATCCGCAAGCTATAGATCTTGTCTTGTGCTTATTACTGTCGGATTACTGAACGATTGCATGTAAAACAGGTTAAATGAAGGATTCAGAGGAAAACAATTTATCCTCTGTTGGAAATCTACCCTCTGAGAGTGAAAAGGCAGCATTTTTGCAAATCGATGTAATAAACAGCAACGCTATGGTGATTTAAATGACTGTGTATTTTTGTCTGTGTGTGTGTGTGTGTAAACATGCCACTTCTGGGGCTGTCTATCATTATGGGCACCTAAATATATCAGCCTTCTACAGACAATATTATATTGCAGGAAATCTGCATGTTGGTTCGAATTTTGAAGGGACCCAGAAAATTGGCCACGCTGTACTGAATTTCTGACCTGAGTCCCAAAGCATTTTTGAGGTTGTGAGAAAGAACACCAGTTTGGTCTGAGTACAGTTAAGAGTATATTAATGTAAATACTCATCAAATGTGTTATTTAGATTTATTACTCATGCTTACTCATGTCATGGATTTACACTGCGCCTCACTGAAAAGTTGCGGAAATTGAAGTTCCAGCTTTCAGCAGACAAAACTGCAAACTCCTGTCACTGATTTTTCCACAGTTTCCTAGAGGACTAGTGTTTTTACCCTGGTGATTATAAAACCATTTGAAAATGATCTAAGGACAAGATGAAACAGAAAAATAAATGGGACACTTGCATCATTATGAGGTTGTCTAAGGAAATAATCTTGTATTTTTATCCGGGTATGAAAATGCCTTTCCTCTATTATAGACAAAGCTTTTATCTTTAACCTTGGCCTAATGTTGTCTTATTTCAAAAGCTGAAATAAAGTGCATACCATACTAATAATAGCTCTGATATAGGGTCATGTTGTCACAAAAGGTAAACGTTTACTCAGTCAACTGTACATTTATGTAATAAAGTTGGAAATCTTGTACCCACATATTTAAGGTATGTGCTAATACAGACCTAGGAAATCTTTTGTGTGCCAACAAAAGACCTATAACAATTAGCCCGTCTCCTCTATGTACACTGCAGGGTATAAGTTTAGGATCACATAGTCTGTTTTTTTTTTTGTACGTTTTAGGATCATAAACTCAAAACACAAATATAACACAAACTGAGCTATGGAAATTTCCAAAAGAAATGCCCAAGGAACTGATCAAAAGAAATTTAAAATAAATAACAAATGTAATATTTTAGCATAAAACACTAATTACCTTCACAGCAAAAAGTTAGCATTTTATCATCCAGTTTCTTTTTAAACAGTGCTGAAATAGTCCCCATCCATCTAAAATTGTAGCTTGTAATGAAAGAATTTACAAGATTGGCACAATTATATTTTTGTCTACAAAACTCATTTCAAACATTTCTGCATATGCCGCCTTCAGCTCAAAAGGTTTTTAAGATCATGAGACATACAAGTATTTCAGTCAAGTAATCCTGAACTTGTGACAGAAAGTGTAGGTCATCTCTCATAAAAGAAATGTTGTATTTTGAACACAGTATATACACTGTGTACAACCAGTACAGAGGTATGCGACTGCAAACACAGAACCATTGTCTTCTACAATTAGTAGAATGGTCTAATAAGATTTGATTCATATCTCACCAAAGAAACATGTTTTTCATTCATTAGGGGGAATATGAGATGATTTTAAATTTCCTTTCATGAATCCGCCACATAGCTGGTGTGACAGAGATACAAGCTGAACCATCTATTGGTTTCAATTCTTTAGGAAGTGAGGTCAGCCTGAACTGTTTTATATGCTAGAGTTTACTTGACAAGTTTGACAAGAACAGAACATTCAGCCTCTGGGAAAAATGAAACCCTTGGCGTTCAGATTACATGCTAACCTTGCTAACTATATGATGAAAGGGAACATGGTACCTGATCAAAAGAAAACCTCTCTCTGCTTTCTGGAATGGACAAAGTGCTCCTCAGATGCAGGACCATGTTGGACTTTGAGATGATCAGGGCTGGTGGTGGTTCTCCATGTAATTTTTTTCCAGACATCGTTCAGAAAACACATTTCTAAAAAACATATTCGTGTTATGATTTTAAATCTGCACATGAAACGAGTGATATGATGAAAATGGCAACTGAGAAAGCTCATGGTTATCTCCCCCTTTACGAGACCTCATTAAGACTGTTGTGCTTGATACTTCTGTATGAATCGTACATCAAAGTCCATCTCAACAGAATTCCTCCTTCGGGTCACTTTGAGGGTATGGAGCCTCTTTGTTCTTGGAAGAGTTGGAGCAGCCGTTGTGCTGATGATGTTGAAGGCTTTTCCGAGCCGGGTGGGCGGATGACTCTGAGGGGTCGCACACGGCAACGACGGTGGTCTCCATGCGCGACAGCGTATACATGCTGCTCTGACGTGCTACTTTGAGGCGCATGGCCCGGAGCTCCAGTTCGTCGTAGTCGGACACCTGCACGAATGGGCACCAACGAAACACACGTTTGAAGCCAGCCCGAAACCTGAGACCAGAACATGCAAGATATAAGATCAGATTAAAAAACTAGATAAAAGTATTAGTACACATTACACAAGAGTAAACGTTTGTGTAAGATTAGACTGTTTTCATTTGACCACTCAGGCATTAACCTGCCTTTTGGCAAATCACCCTTTGTTACCCTTTGTTACCCTTTGTTTTGTTAACCCGGGGCGCAACTAAAAATGAATGACATCTGAGGCTTAGCACATTAGTGTCATATAAGTCAAAGCTGCCTGCAAGTGTAAATAATTTAAACCTTTGTTTCATTTTTCAGCTTTGTTTTAAAAAGGCCATCAAGATTTGCTGGAATAGAGAAATTATGAACCTTTAGCATTCTTAATAAATGAAGACTCAAAGAATAAAATATGTGGTTTAATTTAATTATACATTTTTGCTGTGTGTATATATATATATATATATATATATATATATATATATATATATATATATATATATATATATGTGGCATTACATGGCTCATTAGTATAGTGTAAATGAGCATAAATATAATTTTAAGAAAGTGTTGACAAGTTCAGATATTTTACAAATAATAAAAAGGAGTCAAGGGAAATTAAATTTAAGAGGAAGGGTGTAGCAAAACAAAAAACTGCTGCAGAGAGACCAAACAGCAGTGAATTGCGAGGCTGTGTTAGCTATATCACCTATGCCAATATCCATTATTGGTTCACTTGCAAAAAATGTGTGAAAACAGTGAGGTTATTCTTTAGGCCTGTAACAGATTATTAGTACTGCCAATAACTGAGCATACTTTTGTATTGTAGTTGGTTTTCTAATTCCAAAAAAGTCAAAAGATAATTGTTAACATGATCTGCAAACATCAAATCTTTAGGTTTTACATCTATAAGTTTTACATGTTTACTTAATGGCTGCCATTTCACAGCATGTACAGAGAGGGGAATGTCTTTGCTAATGCTACAATTAATTCACCATAACATCAATGTAAATCCAAGATAATGCACAAGAAAATAAAAACAGCTACTATCAGCATGCCACAGTCTTATGAGGTATGTTAAATAATAATGTGCTGTTGGGTGTGGAAGACACTGAAAGTTGTTCAAATTAACGATTATGATCCCGCCATGTCCAGTTTTCTGGATATTGCAAAGCATATGGTTGCAAATTGTCGTACTGGTATCATTTTTTAGAATTATAAAACCAAACCAAATGTGGTCTGAAGAAAGCATATTTCTTGTGCCTGGTCTTTCAATACGTTCATCATCTGTTGCATTTCCATAAGGTCAATTCTACGGCCGTCCCAGACGGATTAGCATAATTGTGGATAGAAATGGTTACCATGCTACAACTAGGAGAGTGCTTGAAAATACAGGCAGAGCTGGATGAAGGTCACAAGCTACATTTTAGGGGGACGTATATAAAAGCTGAATGCACTATATGTTACAGCAAGCTTTTACCTAAACACAACCTGATACACAAATATTATGCCTATAATTTTCTCGCTTTAAAGACAAATTGCGTTTTTTGCTTTGTAGACACCATTACATGTGTCTACACCCAGTGAGGTGTGAGGTCATCTTCACAGAAAACACTGAAGCTATTTTATCTTCAACGGATTACAGGTATACCAACAATTTTGTTACGATTACTACCAATATAATGTTAGTTCTATAATGCTTAATACAGTATAATACAGTATAATATAATATAGTATTGGACCAGAAACAGTACTTGGTGACTTATGTATTATGTTATATGCAAAGTTACTGTAATGCGTATGTTTATTTTGACCTAGTTTTGTTCCATGGACACTGTTCTTGGACCTATTTTCCGAAGTGGTTTTGATTGATCGGCTTGTTAAATAACTCATTAGGTCCCTCATTTGATCTGTGTTTATATGCTGCCTGTGTCTTTCAGTCTTTGTCTGATCTCTTCTGTTTGATGGTGTTTTACTTATGTTTCCTTTGGATTTGTATCAATAAAGAATGGTAGGTTTTCTCCTATAGCCACATTGTGACAGTTAAATATATAACAAAAAATTAAAAACAAATCAAATCACATGTGATATTTAAAAGTAAAATTATTTAGAGGGAGGGGAAAAAAGTATATATGACAGAATATGTCTAATGGATTATGCACAACTGGTAGAACAGCCTGCTTACAATGCCAAAATCATACGTTTGACTCACAGGGTAAACACACATGATTTTTTTAAACGTGATCCTATTTGGTCAGATCTGGTGTAGGTACATGTATTAGTTAACGCCAGAAATGAAAACGACAGAAATATTCATCTGTACATTCATTTGTTTTAAGATTTTAGGTGAGGTATTCATTGTTAAAACTAACAAGAAAATAAACGGCATGTGTTCAGCAACTGTTTCCAGTCCTTCATTTTACATTTTTTCAATCACTGATTCATGATTCATATTTCACAGGAAGACAAGCATCCCAATGGTGCTTGTTACTGCACACTAAGATGGAGAACAGCACTCATGCTGCCATGACAAAAGCATTTCTGTCATAAGACTTTTGTTTTTGTAGCACCCTCTCAAGTCTAGATGGGAGAACGAGCGCTCTCACTCACCTTTGGGAATATGTGTGATGTAAGCATGTGTATGCGTATTACCTGCTGTTCAGGCAGCAGTAAATAATGGGGTTGTACATGGTGGAGCTCATGGCAAGCCACATGACTGACAAGTAGATCTGCTGAATGAACTTCCATCGGACCAGTTGCTTGTTTAAGCCAGTAATGAGGAAATATATGTGGTACGGTAACCAACAGATGGCAAAAGTCAGCACTACTATGATCATCATTTTCACCACCTGAAAACACAAAGTGAGAGAGCGAAATATTACATTCCCCTTCAATTTGCATTAATTTGTGCAGCACTTTTCACAATACATAACGTTTCAAAGCAGCTTTGCAGAAAATATGTTTCTACATTACATGATGTATCATGTTAGTTGTGCATCGTAAATACATTTTTAAAAGAACTGAAAGAGAAAATAATCAATCTATAAAATATATAAAATAATAAATCTGTAAAAGTTGAGAAGACAATTAAAAGACACAGTGACCATGAGTGAAGGAGGTATGACTAGTGACTATTTGCACCCATGTGCAAATAGCATTGAACACAGTGGAGCCATTTGTACCCTAGTAATGTCCTAGAGCCAGACAAAGCCATGAATGAGCCAGAGATGTGGATTGAAGAGTAGAACATGTGCTTTGATATCCAGTACAATACAAATCCAGTACAATATATATCATTTTACTGTATACATATTCGTGTGAGCTTGGCACAATGCATTTTGGGACAGACTGAATCCTTATCTGTGATTTTCCTGCAAAATCAGATAAAACAAGAAAATCTGGGAGGCCGTATAAAAAGGGATGCGTTCTCAAGTTTGTCTTACAACTCTGCCTTCATAGACAGCTCACTAATGTTTGCTAATATATTTGATATTACATCACAATAGACACAAGCAGGCAATTAAACCAGTGACGCACCATTTAAATCAAATTACAAGCAGTTATGTAGCTGTATTTGTATTCATAACATTAATTCATTAAGACACTGTTTATCATTGTGAAATCTCACAGCATACAGCACACCCAAAAGCCACCCACAAAATCAGACAGCATTAGCCCGAGCGAGCCGTCAGCATCTCACATGCTCTGGGGAAGCACAGCATCTGCAGCAAGAAACAAAACCTCAGGCAACACATTACCAGCAGAACAAGGACACCACGTGTAGCCTTTGCTGGCATCCTCTGTGCTCTCAGCAAACATGGCACATTTGCGCTCTGTGGCGTGACGTAGGAAGACTGAGGCATTATGAAAAAATGAGAAATTATGAAAAATGGGCTACATCAGTCGTAATTAGTCAAAAGTCCTTTTACACAAATTAGTTTTTTCCTAAATTTCTTAAATCACAATTTTTTGTGGATTCTGTGCTACAAAACTATACTATTACCCTCCATAAAATTCATACCATAGTTTTGATCTGTGCAGTAAACACAACAACGCCACATTACACATAAATTCAGACAGGAGTCAACTATGTAATACAGGTCGATATGAAACAAAAGTTTTAACTGTGTTGTTCTGTTTGTTATGTCTGATGTCAATGATATGATATTTTTGCATTTTTTATTTGTGCATTTTATACATTTATATGCCTTTAAATAGCATGTTTTATTATTCTTCTGTTGCAATTTAACCTATATTGTACAGTGTGACAACATGCTCCATTATTGTGGCATCCTATCACAAAGGGTCAATTTGTGCTCAGTGAACTATATCTTTAGTCCTGGACAGTAATGTTAGAAATGCTCAACCATTTTTTGCAGCCAAGTTTCAAGGTATGGTCTTACAGAAAAACTGACTCTGAATAAACCAACTTTGAGAAATAGCTACTGAAAATACCACAATGTGTGACAACTAGCCCAGTTCACCTCTATACATGGAAATAAAGTTTCATCGTATATGAAATCAGCAGTGTTGTGTCAACTGTAAAACTGTGTTTGGTGTCAAGCCACTGTGTGGTTCTCCATCCTGTCAGTTTCATTCTGCCCTCAAAATATCTGCTCTCTCTTCGAGCAAGTGTCCTTCTGCAGAGAGAGTGTGCTGTGCCGGCAGGGGTCTCTGCCATAACAAATCCATTTCCCATCCTTTAAGAGATTAATCGTTTCCGTAGCCACATCACAAGGTCTGATTGGAGGACCCTCATTCCTCTAATAAATTGAATGATATTGTTCATGCTGTAACACAGAGTGAGCGGCGCTTTGACCACTTCAGTGTGGAGTAAAATGTCTTTAATGGTTCTCACTGAATGAGTGAGTGAGTGAGTGAGTGAGTGAGTGAATAAGAGTAAGAGAGTGAGTAAGAGAAATACTACTCCACATTAAAATGGCCAAAGCCACTTCATATTGTGCTGGCATGCTTGAGGAATCATGTATTCCTTTATCTGTAGAGACAGAAAGCTTATTTTACTAATAAAACATGCCATAATATTATATAAAAGACAATAACCTATGTTCAGCTTAGGTGCATGACCTGCAGAAAAAGTCCACATTAAAACGTTGCTACTGCGATATGTCCATGTTTATCTAATTCTGCTGCCTCATTTCTGAATGCAGTTGTTGATGTGTCCCATCATTAGGCAGTCGTCATAAAAAATGCATGAAAACATTGCAGCACATTTGCAAAGACTGAAGCAGCAACCTTGAAGTACATTAACACCCGAATCAGTGTAATGTAGGATAACATTTAATTATCATAATTGAAGTTTTTGGTTTGCATGTAGGGAAAGTCAAATATTATGCTGCACATGCCCACAGGCTCATCCACACATGCAGCTGTGCCCTCAGCATCCAGAGGCTGAAGATGTTTACTGTCTGTGTCCACAATAGAGCTGCATTTATTTAAATACAAAAATTTATAATGAACTTGCTCTGGAACTTCTGGTGTGTTTCAGAAATTAGAAGAGCAAAATTTTGGTCTACGAGTAAAATAAAGTTAACAGTACTTGAACAGACTTTCACTTTGTTCTGCTGAAAAATTAAACACGGTCATATCTCAAACTTAAATTTTGAAACTGCGGTATGCCTAAAAATGCAAATTGCTACTGGAACTTAAGGACTGCCACAAGTATGAGCTTACATGCTTAACAAATCAGAACTACAGCAGCTGTCTATTATGCTAACTTGTTCCAAACTTTTTAAAGCATGCAACAATTTTAAAATTCAACATTTGAGATATGGCTGCGTGTAATTTATGTTGATGATTCCGTGTTTTAGAACTACAAACTGAACAGCCTTGTACTGGAGTATCAGTATTGCACAATGAGGAATTTTAAACAAATTATTCCAATATCAAAAGAGGAAATTCTAAGCACATATTTTATAGAATGATTCTGGGTTTAGCAATATGATTATTTTGGGGTCTCCACAGTAAGAAATCAAGTTTATTAATAAGCATACCAAATATGATGCTAGTCTATTAAAAATCAATAACTGTGAAGCATAAATAATTGAGGCTTATTTTAGAGAACTACACAAAAATATGTTTTACAGACACTCCAGTGACAATAATATGTTCAGTAATACGGCGTGCATACGTTTGGATGCTGGTTCATTATATATTTTTCATCAAGAAACCCATATGTAATGTTTTTTTCTCTACGAACACATCATCAGTATTCCATACACAAACACCCACCTCTATTTTCTCAGAATATCTCCAACACATTTCAAAGACACGGCTCTCACAGACGGATGTTGGCCCTAATATAAGGCAGGAGGTGAAAGTGAGGTGTCCTGGGGTAAAGGAGAGCTCATATGATTGCTCCTCACGCTCACCTCAGAACCGGTGTTTCTCAGATAAGTCTCAGGACAGAAGCTTCTGCACAATCGCAGCTAAAGAGCTCGGACTGTCTGAGTCTGCGAGAGCGTATGTCCTTTATTTTCTCTTATCTTGCCCTACCTTTTCAGAGATAATGCAAAGCTGATAATGAACTGGAATTGAGGTCATTTCTGTGATGGTCACTTGAATGCAGAGTGGACAGCTGTGACAAATAAAGATTGTACATCTTCCTCAACGTTAAAGAATGAGGAGTGTACAATGCTCTGATACAAAGTATCAATACACTGCTGATCAATACACTTCAATACAGTTTGTGTCATAACTGACAGTGAAAAAAGGGAGCAAAGAAAGTGACTGTTTTCATTGAAGAATCCACCAACAGACTAAAAGATCTTAAATCAGGCTTAAAGGACTAGACAAAAGACATCTGATTATGCAAATATTTGAAACATTCAACAGTTTTTGTGGATATGAGCAAGCAGGGCAATACAGGTGAGCAACAGGGTTGTTTAGTCTTCTGTCAGCATGCATGAGGAAGGTGAAAATGCAAATCACTGTGTAAAACCGTGTCCAGAAGGGCAGGCAGGAGGCAACTGAAGATGAACCTGTCAGGAAGGTGGCTTTTTTCATTTCCAGGAGGAACAGAAAGTCTGTTTAATACTGCTGACTAATTTGCCCTGTTCTCAGTGCAGTCTTCAGAGGTTGATGTCATATAACTACTGAGTCAATACACTCTCCTAACTATACTGGTTGCATTACTAATAGAGAAACGTGACTAACTGCTACAGGGATTTGGCTCCAGAGACAAAGCCAGTCTTTTCAAAATATACTGAAGGTCCAAGTCCAACAATATTTAATTAGCAAAGAATATTACTTTAATAATACATCTATGCCAGAGGGCCGTTTAAAATGGGACTTTCGAACAGCACTACATATTTCAAATATATTTAGCTGAATTTGTTTTTATTCCATTTAAATCTGAAACAATTTTAAATGTTCAAATCCGTGTGAAAACACGTGCTCGCACAGTTAAACTGTGAAACCTAAATAATGCATTATCGATAATAATCTCGATTTCATTTATAATTCATTTTTACATTAACAAAGGTCTTTTTAAGATAAAGGTTCTGCAACCATTTCCGATAAATGAAAGTCCTGGTATAAGATTGTGTATGATTAATGAACTCAGTTCCCTGCAATGGTAACTGAAATACAATTTCTGCAATTCCACTCCCAACTAGTCTTTAGATTTATCTCCAAAGTTTTATGTACATAAAAGGGTTTACGTTTAAGATACTGTACATTTCTATGCCTGTCTAAACATACACGTATAATAAGAATATAAATGAGATCACTTCTTGACGCTTGTTCTAAGCAACATTTTGCCAAAACCATAATACATATCAACCACCAAGAAGAATTGTCATATTCTGTGATTGCACTGCATACCTGAACCAGCAGATAAATGAGACAACAGGGTGTTAAATCATCCCAGACTAGCAGTAAAGGGAAACAAACTCACTCTTGACTTTGGCAGACACACTCAGCCAATTTCATCCTAATTAACATTGATTCAGCAAAATAGAAAAAACAGATGCTTGTCTGAAGAATCGTGGTCTTCGCAAACAGAGGCCTGTGAGCAGAAACCATGTCGCCACTTAGAAGGTAATTATCAGTAACTTGACTTTCTCAGATATATTGATGCCTACATTATACTATTTACAGCAGGGCTATTCAACTCTGATCCTGGAGGTCCACTGCCCTGGAGAGTCAACACCAGACTGGATTGTAATGCTGATACCCTTGATCAGTTTGGTTTGGGTTTGTTAGATTGAGGGAACTCAATTTTAGAAACCTTGTATTATGTCAATGTGCTGCATGGCAGAAAACAGGATGTTACACTATTACTAAAATCAATCCCGCATACCTACAAGCATCTTAGTGGGATCACATATTTAGAACGGAGAACACCAGAAGCCATTTTCACCGTCTTCACACAGACTTGCAAACCAGATCTGAGATGACAGCTGACAAAAAGGCTTTGACACTGGCCGTAATGTTGCACTGATGTATTCATTTCAGCAAATGGTGCTGAAATCATTTTGAATGCTTATTTAGAGAAAATGATGCCATACTAAAAAAAGCTCCTGTGGAGAAAATGGATCACAGTCCTGCTATCAATCACAGAGGATTGTGGGAAATATTCTTGCATCTCGCTCTGGTGTCTCTCTTTGTGCTCTGTGCCAGTGATTTGCTGTTTGCTTCAGCTAGCCTGTAGGCTGTGCCGTATCTCATGTTGTTATGCTTTTCCGAAAGCCTGCCACAATGCAATCAGAAGCTACTGTTTTCCAATGAGAGTTTGTGGGTGATTTACACACAATATATGCAAATGAGCTGTGACACGATGCGGTTTTGTGACTTGTTAAACTATGGCAACAGTGTTTGTCTTGCGCTGAAATTCTATGCACACTAAAATTTAGATTCTAGAATGCTATCTAGCATGCTCTAGAAATAATAAATGGATTTTCACAATTTACATGTGAGCACTTCATCTAAAAATACCAAACAAAAGTCTTTGAGTTTTTTGTTCTCTTGCAAACAGAGCTTCTTTCAGCAGCCGAATTGCACTGACTACAGAAATATTCGAGCAGTCTGAGCCAATAGTCTCATGTATGATGATCAGAAAATAATAGAATAATCAAAAATAATCGCTAGATTAATTGATCATCAAAAATAACTGTTTGATGCAGCTCTAGCTATGGGCTCGACCTAAGTTTATGTCCTGGCTTTTGTCTGAAACGTACATTATTCATTATACGTCACCTTTATTTGATGTAAAAAGCAACATCACTCCTGGAATTATGCTATACTGGAAACTACCACAGCTGTGATTACAAAAACCTACAGCTGAGTCACACACTTTTATTTTCTCCTTAATTAAATCACAAAAATAGTACATGCTACAGTTCGAAAGTACACATAATGTTAATGTGCTTTTAACATCTCAGTTCCAAGGCTGTTCATTTTGCGTTCAAATGTCATTCATTCATGAAATATAAATAAATAAATAAAAATCGACCATTTCAACCATTGCTTTTTCTGGCCTGTCAATGGCTAAACAAAGCCCTCAAACAGACGAGTACTTTTACCCGCCAGCTTCTCAAATCCTCTCAAAGACTTCCATTTGAACTGACAATGAAAATGAAAATGTCCTGCACCTTAATTGAAGGTTTTCTATGGGCAAAAAAAAGATGTTGGACCTGCTGGTATTCCCATAATCACCTTTACACATCAGATAAAGTGCGAGCATATGGGACTTGCGAGAGCTAACCGGCTTCAAATACATATATTCGGCATGCAATCTAGCCACTAATGAAAGATAGGGATGTGGGGGGGCAGCCGCATGGATCAAGCAAGATGTACCGTAGATCGAAATACAGAGCCACTAATGAAACATACAGCCAGCAGACCGACGGTACTGAATGCTATTGATTGGAAGTAGAATATATATAATGCCTATTGACCCAGTTAGCGGCTGTATTCCAGAACTGACCGAGTCTCATCAAAGCCCCTATAATGGGTTAAAAACCAGAATCTGTCTAAATACATGTTCTCTTTTAGGCTGCAACATGTTAAACGCTTCGGAAAACCAAATAACAGTTGCTTAAATACTAAAAATTGCCTGCACTGTTAATAATGCATTTCATTCTTCGTAAAATCTTAAACTAGCAGCTCAACTGGGTTAGATTTATATCATTCTAACTTAATGGACCATCTGGTTTTAATTTAGCTGAGAGCTGCCTGCTGGCTACATTAACCATAAAAGATGGCAATGGAATTCCACTGACTGTTGATTCTGTTTGTCGCCTTCCTTTCATTTTACTCAATAGAAGTTTGCGGTGGTATTTTAATAAACACAATTGTCTTTTTTGTGCTTGTTTCTTCTAACGCGTTTTGTGAAACCAATCTGATAAGAAAAGAAACACATTTAACTGACTATAAAAAACCTGTAAGCTACATTGCTTTCCTCCGGGCGACCTGCGCTTTTGAGCTTTGCATTGCAACTAGTGCAACTAGCTTTGCATTGTAACTAGAGTCCTATAGATATATATATCCTATAGAGAAAGTCCTATAGACCTACAGATTTGTTGACAGCTCCTTTTTCCACACATGCCCATTACTGTGTCAAGGTTATCACTGAACATCTACTGTAGTCGATGCCAGGGGCGGAGCCAGGAACTTTTCATAAGGGTGGCCATGCCAATTACTCTAGGGTTAGCACAGAAAACATTAAACAAACATTGCACTATACACTTTAGATGACAACATTTTAATTTAAAGATCACCAAATAATTGATATTTGCTATAAACTACTCATGTTGTTCCAACTGTTTAATAAAATAAAACTTATGAATTGTGGTTTCAAAGTATATTTTACAAAAAACTATTTGCAAAAACTATTTTTAAAAGACCAGAAATTTATTTCAAAAGCAAAAAAAAGTTGTTTTCCAAACCCATAGTAATACCATCATAAGCAGCCGCTTTAGTTTGATTCTGTGAGTACTGTGGTTTAAAGCAAAGACATTTACGGAAACTCTTGTGTTAACAACAACAAAGCACAAGCGCCAATTACGCAATATCTTTATTCTCACTGGCGGCTGATCTTATGAGAAGTGAAACTTTTCGTCTTAACCGTCTTTCACTCCTCCTCTGACTGCTTTCTGAGGAGTGTCTCAAACTATATACTGATTACGGATGAGAGCTGCAACTCACAGGAGTTATGACTGAGGTGATATGTTTAAAGCAGGAGCAAACACACTGAACTGAAAAATCAATTTGAGATCTTTTTAGTGTCTTAACCGCTTCTCTTGGATAGAAATGAGATTAAATGGAGTTCAGATTGAGACTTTTCCTCATACCTTGGTCTTGAGATTTTTGACTCTTAAAAAGAAAGTAATATCACATGCATTTCCTTAACTGTTTCTTTAGATTTCACAAGAAAACATGAGATGATACAATATGTTCCTTAACTTAACTAGTAGAGCATTGTGTTAGCAGTGCAAAAGTAGTCTTTCCTACATATATATTTATAAAAAAAAATTATCTTGTCTCTAGCAGCAGAATTTTCACTTTTAAATGTAGCTTTGTAGACTTGTAGGCTTGTAGGTTCTTAAGGCAAAATGTTTTATGCTCTCGTCTTTTGTAATGCACTTTGAATAAAAGCATCTGCCCAGTGAATAAATGTAAAAGTAACAGTCACGGGTTTGATTCTCAGGAAAATACATGTAGAGATAAAGGCTGAAAGCTTTGGCTAAAACTGTCTACCAAATATATAAAATATAAACCAATGTAATGTAATCTCATTCTGTGATTATGACCCCATGATACCAAAGTCAGCAATCAAAATGAATATGAACTCTTTCAAAAGTTCCTCTAACTCTTCCAATATCAAACACCCCCTGCCCTCCATGTTAATTGTATAGCTCAACAGAACTATATGACTTTTATATTAAACTACAATTTCAGAAAAAACATCTCGGATATAATTGATACACAAATAAAACCAACTAAAAAAAAATCAAAGACTCCTGAGCCATGAAACTGCAACCGCAGAGCAATGAAATTTTCCTCTGGGAAATTTTCCTTCCTCTTTCAATTGCATTTGTTTGTCCATTTCAGTATTGCTCTCAATAACTTTGAAGGCGCACTGTTGTGGTGTATGAAAACTAAAGCTGAAACTAAACCAAACTAAATAACAGCAGCGTCTGATCTGATCACTTTCTGGCTTCCTCTGCCATCCACATTCCTGCTGGACTGGTAATCACTTTCACTTTTCTTTACAGAAACTTCTTGTCTTGTATCTTATTGATCCCACATAGCGCAGCAGTGATCCGTTAAATGTGAGCGTGTGTTTCCTCAGCACAGCGGCACTCAGGAAGTGCAGGCGGGGTTTCACAGATTGGGCTCGGGCATCAAATTGACAGTTCACTTGCACTTGAGCAACAAACAATGGCACTGTTCAATGGTTCAGACTAGCTTACTACATACTGTTTCTGCAGTATACAGTATGTACACTGTGTATTGCATGCTAAACTTCTGCATGCTCTAATAACAACACATTTTGCCAAAATGTGCAGTACGCAACAGAGCACAGCACAATGTTACACTACAATTTCTTGAAATCTTAATTGTTGTATAATGTACTTGTATAATGAACTTACATACATAAAATTGTAGGCAATATATGGAACAGTAGCAATAATATGTTAGTATTACATTCTGAACATATTTACAATGTGTCAAAACTACAGTTTAAGTGTGAAAATTGGCAGTGTGCTGTTTTGTGGAGGCAGGTTGTCCCACTTAAATATAAAAACACACCAAATTAGAGGGAACCGATTTATGATTATTTGAAACAGTAAACATTTAGTAGTATTATTTAGTATAAACAGAAGTATAAACAAGTTAAATAATCTAGTATTTTAAAACATTTACACAACCTTAATTACAGTTATACCATCCACTATCTATTTTCTTAAGTTAACATGAACCGCTTACCTTTCTTTTGGCTCTCAGTTGGCCCTGGTAGTTGTCAGATGAGTCACCAGGAATTTCTCCCCCCCACAATGTCAACCCAACAATAGTGTAGGTGATACCCATCACCACCAGGGGCAAAATGTACACCAGCACTGCCACTATGACATGATACCTGTACCCAGAGAGAAAAACATGGTGCCTGTGCAGCCAAACCAGTTGAACAGACTGGTCAAGCCAGCATCACTTAAGACATTTGTGCTTGTCAGTACAATATGACACACTGATATTGGTACAGCCCAATGGAGCAAGGAGTCTGTCTGATGTAAGATTAATCACGAAGGCAATTATTTGCCTGCAGATAGAGTCGCTTCAGCCTTAAAATCTTCAATGATAATAACGATGATAACTGCAAATTAAATTGTAGATAGCAAGATAGCAAAAATCTTACAGTGTGCATTAGGCTTGAATCTCTAGTGCAGTCTTGAACTTTTGCAACTTGTGAACTTTTGCAGTAATTTCAAGAAAAGTCTCGCTTGTAAGTGCTTTTGACTGATCTCTAAAACCGGAGGCTAATAAATTGTAAAAGTTTGAAGTAAAGTTTCTACAAATGCCAGGGTTTTCAATGGTGGCCTGCAGAAAAATGGCGCAATCATTTTAATGGCTGATTGATTATGGACAGCTCAATGTCGGTCATAGAGTTCAGAAGCACAGGTGGTCAATTAACAATCAATGTCCATATTCAGGCACGGGCACGAGTGTTTAACCTACTTTTGACCATAATTCATCTACAGCAGTTACCCAAATATAAATCAGCACCCTTCAGATGCACATTTTAAACCACAAATTAAATTTTTTCATTACTGATTATGAGGGATTTATAGAAAAATATCTTATTTTTAATCGTTTAAATCTTATCTTATTTGTTGGTTGAATATGTAAAATCAGTTTGTTCTCTATTTATGACTGGAAATGTAAAAACCTTAACTGAAAACACAGCATTCAATTTGTTTTTCATATTAAAATGTTACTTGCTGTGAAAATGCCAAGATCCGATCATTACTGACAAAAGATTTACTGATAAAAGATTATCCTGACTTTTCATCAGGACAGTCTGGTCCCTGAAAGAAATGTGACATTCAGGCTTAAAAAAAATAACATTTAAGACATAAAGGTGTACTCAAATAATAATATAAAGAGCTCTTACATGAAAGGGTCTTCCGCAGGTCTGGGCCAGGCAACATAGCAAAGGGTCCGCTTGGGTAATTTCTTGATGGTTGAAAAGAAACAAAGAGGAAAGGCCAAAACCACAGCCAGCACCCAGATGCACACAATAACCACCTTAGTGGCCGTGGCTGAGAGTCGTGATTTCAGAGGATGGATAATGGCCATGTACCTACACAACACAAACAGATCATGTTTAGACTCATCTCTCAGTTTATGGCATTTATGAATACACCTGCATGCGCGCTTCAAAACAGTGTGCTTCACAGCTTTAAACATCATCAAAGTGACAATACATCACAGACAGTCCACGGTGTGTAAGTTGTGTAATGATCTAATAGCTGATTGATAATAAGTCACATCAAAGACAGGCGTATTTGTATCTGCACTGCTGCAGAGGTGGGTTAAATCTTTCATGAGAACATAACAGTCTAGGATGCTAAGAATTCAAGCTCCCAGACTTGTCATTAAGGAATTAGTTCACCTACAAATTAAAATTCTATCATTGTCTACTCACTTGTATGTCTTTCCAAGCCTGTTTGACTTCATTCAGTGGAACACAAATGAAAAATTTAGGAATATTTGTACAGGTCTGTCTTTATCATTTGAGTACATACCTTCACATAAAACTCTCTCACAGGAACTTTTAACCTATGGTTGGGTAAAATATGGACACACAGCTGTTTGGTTAAATTACCCAAGAAAAAGAGTAAAAACTGCTGGGTTGCATTTTGCTGGTCGGGCAAAATGTGGAAAGAACACAATGTTGGGTTATAAATTAATCCATGCTGGGCTGTTTTTATTTAACTGTGTGAAAATAACCCAGCATTAGATTAATTTAACCCAACAACTGGGTTTGTCCATATTTTACCCAACCTGGATTGACACAACCCAAGACTTGGATATATGGTGCACGTGCATCATATGCACAAGCTTTGAAACATTTTTATAATGCTTCTGCATTGTATTTGATGCTTTAAAGCTTTAGTCCCTGTTATTGTAATTGCACTGAAAAGAGTGACCAGCACAGTCTTTTTCTCCTAGCACATTCTCAGCACATTTCTCCTACTAGGTAAATAACAACAGAATTCCCATTTTGGTGGGAACTCATGCTTTAACAGCCAACAAAGAAAATTATTTCATAACAATAGTCCAGCAATGAAAGAAATGTAAAATAAGCCTTTAATCAACCGTAATTTGGAAAAATTGAGTGGTGTCAATCAGAAACCATTTGATTACATCTAAACTTTGGACTATGACACTGTAATGTGTGAGTGCTCTCTGCTGTTAACATATTCAGAATTATTCTAGAGTAAAAGTAGGCTTTTTGTTTTGTTAAGGACTCTTGTAGACAGTGAATGGCTTGTTAGACAGTCAATTATTTTTTTAGGCCCTAAAGGTTATTTTGAGATACAGACAGTTTGGGTATAAAAGCATGGAAACAACTCGCAAAAACCATAGGAAGCAGTAAAGAGGAAATCACACTGCGACTTGCATGCAACAGATATGTACATCCCAGCATGTGCTTATGTAAACATCCACAAATGTAGATGAATTAATAAACTGCCATTTAAAAGAGCTACTGTAATTATATCGTGCCGTGATGGGTTGTCGAGTTTTAAGGACCTTTTACACAACACAGCTAATTTACAGTAATTCAGCTAACTAACAGCACACTTGAGTGTAATGCTAAGAATGACAAAACGTTTGAACTGGAGCTGAACCCTTCATTATTCCTCAAAGAAAATGTGACGCATTATACTTGTATTAACGATTCATAAACACCACAGAATGCACCAGAATGGATTTTTTGGCAGCAATGCCAACGCCAGTGAAATTAAACATCTATTTTATGGAAAAAAACTGTCTGGGCAAGTGGTGTCCACACACACCTCACACTTTCCTCCAAACACCGTCGCGCAGGTAAACCAATCCACCACAAATTCCCCCAAACGTCAAATATTATGCGCACAAGGGCAGTGAATGGCTACCAGCAAAACATAACGAACACAACAGCAAATGTGGGGTTTGTGATATGTGGCCTGGAGCCATAAGCACTGTGACATTTTGAGAACAGGAAATAACTGTGAAGAACACTGTTGACTGCATTTGGTCTTCTTGTCTGATATAATTCTCCTCATGCTGATGTTGTGGTGGCTTCATGTAATCACAGATGATAACAAATAGCAAAACAACACCACCTTTGACGTTCCAGATGATAAAGGACTAAGTGTTCATTTCAAAGGGGTTACATCAAACATAGCTTCCCCAAGGTAGACTGTAAACAGTCATAATATAGGTTTTATGTCTATTTTCCTCTCTCATTTTCAGAATTAAAGCAGCAGTTTTTTTGCTGATGTGCTCCCATATAAACACTCTCTTTGTGTACAAAATGAGATGCAGTGCTTTGCTCACAAAAACTTGCAGGTTTTCTGTGGAGTCCATTATAGTCCTAAACTGTAGGTGTTGCATGAAATGTGTTGCATAAACTTGTTATTCCACATAATGACCTCTTTAATTCAACTTGCTTCTCTTCTGGTGAACAAAAGACTTGTAAACTACTGTTACATCCTCAAAACGAACCTCATAATCATTTTTCAGATTAAATCACCATCATGGCAGATTTGTGATGCAAAGCGAGTCTGCTCGTAAATTTTAGCATTTTTTATCTCATACAAATGGAAGATGAGAATTAATTACAATATCAGACTCACCAGCTAAACTGTTTGAATAGGCTTGTATGGATTATTTTAGAGTGATATTCATTCATATGAATTAAAAGTCTGGAAGTCGTAGCTGAGGTCAAAAACTGCATCTGCAATTTTAATAAGGGTTTCAGATAACGCTCTCAAACTCAGAGATAAGCTGTTCGTTTACATCATTTGCAGAGTGCCAGATGCCGTCTGGGTTCACAAGTTCCACTATCAGGACAAAATATTAGTATTAGTTTCAAAATAACATTTGAAACTCAAATATTTGCGAAATTAAAGATAAAAATGTGCATTCAGATGTAAAACCAGTGCATTCATATTCTGTTTCCAGAACTGAATGACTATGGGGCATCTGCAACCGGTGCATTACCAGGTTGCCCTAACAGACTCATACATATTTTTGTGAACTTAGATCTAGCGATGCCCAATTTGAGTCATCCCTTTTCAATTAAAGGTAGGGAGGGCAATTTTGGACAGGCTATCAAAAGCAAGCTATCCCACCCTTGTGACTTACAGTACACTGTTTATCAGTATGTGTGTTCCCTGGAAATTGAACCCACACAACCTTTTGCTCTGCTAACACAACGCTCTACCACTAAGCCACAGGAACAAAACACATCCCCTCACGCTGGAAAAGATACAAAAAAACAAAATAAAATTACCATAGTATTACCCTAAATATGTGTACAGTTGCGTTCTGTACCGAACTAATCATCCATATCTGGAAAGGCTATTGATGAAGTACACAAGTCCCAGTCCCATTTAATACTCATTATTTTCCCAGAGAAGTGAAACAGGTTACTGAGATATTACAGTGCGATATTAATAGTCTGCACAATATCTAATCAGAGGAAAAACTGAGGAAATGGCAGCAGGGTGCTCAGAGGAAAAGATGAGTAGATGGCACAGCATGATATCTAAAGAGGTGAGAAGACAAGCTAAAAAAACTTCAACTACAGATTATTTCTGACTATGCAGAGGACAGACCCTGAAAATAGAAATAAAAAAAAGCAATTTCTAACATCTCTTAAGTTCCAAACGAAGCCTGTGGCAATGACTCAACCCTCAGGTGAGCACTGAAACCATCTACTATAAAATATACTACACTGCGGCTCTCGTATCAGACTTAAAAACCTGTCTTTAACAAAGGAATGTTTTTTTAAGAATAGCGCACAACACCTTTTTAGTTGCCTTGGTTCAGAAACTATTTTTCCAGTTCATTAAGTCCATGGCAAAATTCCTTAGTGAAGAGATAAATCAGAACCTTACTTCCATTGATAAGAACCAAAAACTCCATGAAACATCGCCAATTGTATAATGGAATATGACAGTATAAAGCTTTTCAATTATAGGCATGGTTTATAAGTATAAAGTACAAAACGTTAAGGTTAAAATATTAAAGGTTGCTGAGCTCTTTCAGCACGACTCATTTCCATGGTAACTGCAACTCTTCTGATTGGTGGATATAGGAAGATTTTTTTGCAATATTATGGGTAGTGTAGTTCCTTGACAGAACTGACTATCAAACAAGATAAAATCACATTGATAAAGCTTCTGCAGCATATAATTTATTAGTCTATAAGCTCGTGGTTGGGCTGTTTTTAAAGATTGACGTGCTTCTGTGAAAAAACAAGCTCTCTTGGGATTTCGCAGTGAATTTGGCTTCTACTTCAACTGTTGCAATCTGTTTTAATCTGTAACTGTATTAATGCACATTGGTTTGGATTGTTCTTTAAAGTCCTTGGTTTCAAAGACTTGCATCCGATTAAAGTCAGGGAAGGTTTAAGATCAATGAGTGATAGCACTGAAGCTTTCTGGGAGTGCTAAATTCAGGCCATTTGTCTTTCTCAATTGAGTCTATCCTCTGGATGAGAAAGACAAAGAGGGTGAAGAATTCATTTAGAATCGCATTGGTGTGCATCCATTTCACTGTGAATGTTATGGATGTGTGCTTCTGTGTATGACTTAACCAGTTCCTTCCTGAATTTTAAACCTGGCATCTGACAGCTTAGCCCTGTGACGGACTGGCCACCTGTCCAGGGTGTTACTTTGCCTTCAGCTCACTGTACTCAGGAATAGCTACCGCCACTTCTCATGACCTTACACATGACACGTGATTGAATAGATGTATGGATACTAGACACCTTTGCAATTTACACTTAGAAAGAACTTTCTGTCCTTGCTTATTATAAATGCTTATTTAATTACACGGAAAGTAAAGTGGTTTAAAATAATTGTTACTGGGTGTTCATCTGCAGAAGGCTCCTGAAGGTCCAGTAAATACGTTCCACAGATCCACCGATCCACAATCTCAAACCACTCACTACAACAAGTTATACGTTCTGTATGATGGATTGCATGAGTCATTTATCTCAGCCGAGACCGTTTACACACTTTTCACAATCAAACTGAAAAATACACACAGTAAATAAATAGCTAAACCAGCCTTGAGCGATTTTGCAAAATGCATATTAATTCATACCTAATGGTAGAATTATTGTGCATTACTTAACTTAATTTTAAGAATTCCTGGATCGGATATGGACAGAAAACGGTCACTGAAACAGTGAGTTTGTAATTAAAAATACATAACTGTGACATTAGATGTGAGATATTAGAATCAAAATATTTTCAACAGTTAGACCAGCAATACTCAATGCAAAAACTAATATATAAACACCTCTGACGGGGTTGTTTCCTGTTGCTACTGTTTGAAAAATTGCAACTATTTCATTTGTGGGAAACATAATTAGGAATGGTGCTGGCATTTATTCCATTTAATATTAGTCTGTGTCAACGTAATTAAACAATGGTGAAACACTTAAAGGGTAAGTCCACCCCAAAATGACATTTTTGTCCATAAATGACTGAATGACTGACCCTTACGGCATCCTAGGAGGATATGGCTCTTCTTTCAGCCAAACACAATCCAAGTTATCCTGGCTCCTTTATGATATCCTGGCTCCTCCCAGCAGTGAAATGGCAGTGAATTATTTTGAAGCTCCAAATACCACATCCAACCATCATGAAAGTAATCCATATGACTCCAGGGGGTTAATAAACACCTTCTGAATCTATATCAAAGACTACATTGAACATGGCGGCATGCTGGCTCTGTGTCAATAACGCCAGATCTCATTGGTTCTTGCGTGTCTCGTGACTCTCTTGATAAAACACTCAGTCACAGATTCAGCGTTATTGACGTGGAGCCAGCGTGCCGTTGTTTGATGTCGTTTTTCATACTGAGGTTTACATTCAAACACGCAGTTTTGATCACTAAATGTGCTCAAAATAGTAATCTTTAGAAGACATTCATTAACCCCTTTGAAGTATGGATTAGTTTGTGATGGATGGATACCCTTTTTGGAGTTTCAAAATAATGAGTACCATTATTAATGAGTTTAGTAATGAGTTTACTGCCATTTCATAGATGGTAAAAGCCAGGAAAAAGAACTTATTTAAGCTCTGATTGTGTTCAGGGGAAATAAAGACGTCATATCCTTCTAGGATGCCTTGAGTGCGAGTCTTTTAGGAGCAAAATGTCATTTTGGGGTGGACGTACCCTTTGAATAATTAGGTATTGCAAAACCCATTTACAGGTGAGCTTTTTTTTTAAACCAGTCTAGATAGTCCATTACAGACGAATCGTGTTTTATATCTGATCCTGTATTCCCACCATCCAAAGTTTACTATGCATTAACATAAACCAAAGGTTTCCAAGCTCTCCAAGTCATTTAATGTCAGCCTGCACGTACTCTACCTGTCCACCGCTATGGCGCTCATGGAATAAATGCTGGCGAAGACAGAAGTGACGGGGAAAAAGTTGTGAAATTTGCAGTAGGACTCTCCAAAGTACCAATCGCCGTGCGTGGCATAAACAAAATTAATCAACGTGTTAAAAGCGGCCATCGACGCGTCAGAAAACGCCAGGTTGAGCAGAAAGTAATTGGTGACGGTTCGCATCCGTTTGTGCGCCAGAATGATCCACATCACGATCAGATTGCCGAACACCGCGACGCCGAGGATGGAGCTGTACGCCACGGACCAGAGCGCGACGCGCCACGGCGGCTGCACGAACTGGTTTGTAAAGTTCCCCGTCGGGTTAGATCCGTTGTGTGGCGGTGCCATGGAGAAAAGCTTCCCAAATCTTGTGAAATAAACGATATCACGGAAAAAAGCGGATTGAGAGAGCGCAGCGGGGCGACGCACGGCTCTCCAAACGCGCGCCGGGCAGTCTTTCGATCACGCAGAAAATGGTGACATGTCACTTGTGGTGGGTTTGCTGGGCTCGATGCGGTACGAATCGATCATCTGTCGATGCATTCAATCGTTTTTAGGTTTCTGAAGTGTCGTGAAGTATCGCTTTACTCCTTTTTAACCACGGGAGCGCAACAGACCCAGACGCGGTGCCGCGCGCAACGTGCCAAGCTGATCTGACTGGTGCCACAGGGAGAGAAAGGGATCGATTCTCAGTGCTGAGAATGACAAGGACAAATGGGACTGGATCCTGAATTGAATCAATACATTAAATACATTTAGGGGAAAAAAAGCACTAAAACATCTTTTGTTTCTCTGTATTCCTAAAATGCAGACTTATTCCGTTATATAGTATACAATTAATGATTTATCTTCTAATGTACTGAAATATTTTGTTATGCACCATTGCAAAACACCCTTGGTTGCCTTACACTCAAGTCAAACATATATTGCATTAGACACATGGATCAACGTGTATTAAACACATGATGCCACTGATAAATTCCTTCATGATTCTATGGCAATCATTTTCAATAATGATTGTGGGGGAAAATTACATTATGTACATATTATAGCAAACTAGACACTTTAATCAGACTCATTACTTAAGACTAGTTCGCAGCAGCTACAGTTTTATTTTTTCAAACCATGACCGGAATGAAATTTAGGATGGAAATTTGACCGTGTAATCTTGTGAAAAATGTGAAATATGGAAGAAAAAAACATGCCATGTTTTCACAGGAAATCCTGTTTTAAATGAAGCACATTATGGGCGTAACAACAGACTAGTTGTTAAAAAGTTGAAAAGATGTTCTTGCAGTGTTGATCTTACGTTTTAACATTTAGTAGGTGCATTTTATCCAAAGCAACTTGTACTTGTGTATGTGGTTTACATTTTAACAGTCTGTGCATTCTCAAACCCATGACCCTGACATTGTTAGCCACATCCTCCACAAGCTGAGCTACAGGAATAATGGGTCTAGCACTCCATTACAGGAAAAGTGTATTTAAGCATCTCTCAAGTAACAATGAGTGATTTATTGCAACTGCAGGGAATGGGTACTTGTGTTACACTGCTGATGTTCAGGCTAATGAAATAAAGCTAGAGAATATATAAATATATTTATTTATTTATTTTATTTTCATATGATTCTGACTAACCATTACTGGCATTCATTATCACTGAAGGAGTTCATCGTGCTATGTTTAATAAATAATTCCCAAGGGAATTTACATGATTTACACAAGATTTTATGAATACCCATCAAATGGATGTGACTGTAAAGAGTTCATAAACTGTTTAAGGTTTTTCCGGTTTACTTTTTATCAGCTCTGGAATACTATTTTGATTGGTCAATCTTTTTTTTTTTTATCTATAACCACTGCATATCCGATAATTAAATGATAGCTACTTAAATATTTCAGGATATATCACAAGTAATAAAATATCAAATCAATATCTTGTCTAATTGCTTAGTTATGTGGCAAGTAGCCGAGCAACAAGCAGGATTATGTGGCTGGTCATTATTGCAAAATAAACCTCATCGGGGGACAGAAGCCCTGATAAGGTTGATCACACCGTCAGGGTTTATTTTGCAATAACAACCCTATACATATTAAATGCAACTTAATGGCATCAGCCTAAATAGCATGGTTTTATGCTAATAATCAGTGTTTCTTAACTAAAGATTACTTTGGTTGTAACATCATAACTACCAAGCATACCACAGGACTTGTTCTGCATTTTCCCTTAGCTGTGGCTCATTGGCATATGTAATCTGCTACTTAGATTATGGATTCATCATTTAATCAAAACTTGATTTAAAAACCTGTGCTTGGACAGGCATTAGTGATTTTCTCCCAGGTCGACTTTTCTGCCTTCCCACCAACTCAGGGAATGATAAGTTTTTGATAATTAAGCAAAGAGGAAAGTAATGGAGCAGTTACACGATGATTTCTTACCTGGTCGTACCAACACAATAAGGTAAATTATTAAATCACCCAAGAGGCTGATGAAGTGAAAAAGTGACTGCAGAAAATGCTATTTTTTTAAGAGATCTTGGGGCAAGCTGTCAAAGTAGCCTTAATCTCACCACAAAAGATTAATGATATTGGATACAGTACAGCCCCACTACCTTGGCACCAAATTGCTTCAATTTGTAACAACACTGTTTCAGTGTTAAAATGCAGAAGGCATAACACCTCACAAAGTGCATTTGGACCACAAGCATGTCAGTCAACTCTTAAAAAATGAATGAAGGTTTCTGTTCCTGGACTACATGTAGCACAACCTCAACATCAGGAAACATGGCATGATATCTTCACTGTTTTAATGACGACAGAAATGTAGGTAAAATGGGGTGCTACATTTCAAGTCACCACTTAAATTCCCCTCCTTTCAATTATCACATCAACATATCTAATCATAGCTGCCAGGAGAAAACACAAAGATCTCTCATGGGCTTCACCCACCACCATGTCTGCAATAGTCCAATGAACACAAACAATCCCATAGGATCCCTCTATCTGAGCTAAAAAAAAAAAAGGGGAAAAAAAAAAAAAAAAAAAAAAAAAAAAAAAAAAAAAAAAAAAAAAAAAATTTTTTTTTTAATTTAAAAAACCGGAAAAAAAAAAAAAAAAAAAAGGTGTAAAGGGTTGTTTTTTTTTGGGGGGAAAAAAAAAAAATAATTTAAAAAAAAAAAAAAAAAAAAAAAATTTATTTTTTTTGGTTTTTTAAAAACGCGCCTTTAAATAAAAAAAATAGGTTTGTCTGATTAAGTGCTTCAGAAATCTGTTAAAAATCAATTAAAGCTGCATTTCTGTAAGCATTGATTGTAAGCAATTCTGAATTCTGAACCATGTGCTGATTATGGACAGCATAACATCATAACAGACATAATAATGTCCATCATACAGGTTCATTGAGCCCCACAGACAAACATTAACCAGCCAATGTAGTCCAGTGACCCCAGAACTAACAAGGTGCTCAGTTTGTCCCCCACAGACCTACACAGTGCATACTTCAGCCTGAGGTCCAGAAAACAAGTATAATAATGATGGAGCTTTTTCAAAACAGACATTCAAAATGTCACCACATGGAACAAATCAAGGTTTTCAGACAGAGTTTGTGTACCATTAAAACAAGCATTGTGGAGTTTTCTCCACAAGTCTTAGAAAAGACGAGTAGCTGTCTAAACTAGAGGGGCATTGACCTGTAATTGTTTTTTAATTGTTTTCTTTTAATGTTGTCTTTATATATACAGAATACTAGAATACATATAAGAAATATAGCTGCAGTTTTCTCAGCACCCAGCTGCAGTCATGTGAATAACCACCTTCGACACGTCATTCTCAGCTGTCAAACCAGACGGACGCACCTGCCAATTTTATGAAGCGACGAGAATAAAAGTGTTGAGTGCATCTAGTGTTCTTTAGCATTATTGGTACCATGCCATGAACCCTGCGCCCACAGCAAACAGTACTGAACCATGGCTCCAAAACCGTGATATGAACCGAACCATGGCACTGGTACACCAAACAGTGATAAATATCAGCAATGAAAGAAAGTTAGGTCACATTCAAAAACAGTGTCTATGTTTTTTTTTGCACCATCCGAGGTGGTGAATAAATTTATAAGTAAATAGGACAGGATGATCGCATCTCCTCTAATCTTGTCTCCTAGTCTGGATACAAAATGTAAAACATGCTCTGATGTGATGTTTCAGAAAGAGAAGTTTATCTTGCTTAAGCTGTTGGTATCACTCTGTATCACAAAGAATATAAGCATCGGGCAGGGCTGAATGACTTTAATTAAAGCGTAGCAACAAACAAATACAATTTTTGTACCTAACAAAATTACAGCCTGTAGTAACATAACAGGAAAGCAAGCTGGTTATAAATCAAGACTTTATCATGAGCTTTTAGAAAGCTTTTTAAGCCAAGACTGATTTCAGTACTAATGTTTTTATAAGAGCTTTACAAATTACAAAAGAAAGTGAGGACTTGTATGTTTTTAGTCACAAAGTACCAGCCTGTGGTTCCTGAAATAGTATTAGGTGCTACACTGCAACTGTGTTTTTCTCCTGGTCCTTCATTTCCATGACAACCTCAAGGTACAAAAGCCTCAGCTGAACACATCTCCAGATCTTCAAACTCTTCTTCTCAGAAACATTCAACTAAATATAAGTGACAGTGGCATCCCTGAGATGATTTATTAAAAATTATGAGGCAGATATGTTGCTTTAAACATGGTCCATCACAACAACATCTCAAAGAAGAGGGCAAACACCTTCATAACAGACAGTAATACAGTGGGGTCCAAAAGTCAGAGAATACACTTAAAATCTAGAATCAAAAATCTAACTTGAAGTTGGAAATAAACAGAAAAGATTATAATAAATATAAAACAAAGAAATCTTACAACGTAAATTGAATGAGAAATACTCTGCACCGTTTCTAGGTCAGTAATCTAATGTAAGCAAATTTGTTACATTGACCATGTCAGCTTCCTTTGTACAAAAGGTCAGATTCCCTGGCTTCCACTGAAGTTCACAAAATGCTCTTTGGAACTGGGATAATGCATGGATTATCAGGTCTGGCACAAATCATGCCAGCTCAAGTGCAAGCTGTCAATAAACCGAAAGGGGGGCAAACAAAATTTTTCTAATGCAATTAATAAACTCTCAATTCAACTTTAAACGCATGATAAAAAAGTGCTTCTGCCATTGAAAAGACTAATTAAAATGACACCATGGGAAGCCTTGTCATGCTTTGGGAACCTGCTTGGAAAATGGGCATCGAGGGAGATTCACAAGTGAAGGCAATTATGAAAATTAAGATGAGATCACAGAGCACAGTGTGTTGTTTATTATGGGAAATCACTGCAAGAGTTTAGGTTACACACGAGAGAGTAAGAATTAAACACAATGTATAACAATGAAACAAAATGGCAGTGGTGCCACATCCACATTGAAGTTGACATGATCGCAGTGGTCTGCAGGTGCCACCATCTCAGACATCCACTTTCAGTCTCTTTGTACATTCAGTTTAAGAGCCTTTTTAACACAGAAACAACAATCCTTACACAATCTTTTGGGTAAATATGGTTTTGTTTTGTTTGCAAAAGCACCCATTTAAACAAAACGTATATAACCAAGAACTCATCCTCACATCATTCCCATATTTTTCGTCCTTGAAAACATAATGGTGAATATTGAATTTTAAAACTCCAAAAACAAATAAAAGTACAAAAATACTCAATACATGACTCGTGTACAGCATTCAAAATCACCTTAAATCTTTTAACATGTGTGTGTTAAAACTTCTTTTCCAGCTCCTGTAACACTGAACCGGAAATGGCTGTTAATCCAGATGCCCCGCGCGGTACTCTATACCACATAAGGAGAAAAAGGCAGAGCGAGAAAATTACCGGCAGCGTTTCGTCAAAACTGTAAATTTGATTTGAGAAAATGGCGGGATTTGTGAGACGGAAAAGACACAAAATGTTTTTTTCGACAATTTTTGTTTCGACAAGCCCCACACTGTTTTAATGTGAGCTGCGTGAGTTATATTACCCGCTGTGCTCCTTTCTTAAAGACTTTTTGGGAGATGAAGTGCTTGTCCTGAGCAACAAAATGGGATGATAATATTGCCCTATTGGCCACCGGTTAATGTTTGGTGTGTGGCAGAAGGATACTCAATAAATTGAGGCTAAATGTACCAAACCATCAATTTTGGTCTCTCTGATTCAGACATTATTTTAGTCTACCCAAGAATGTTGCATTTGTATTGTATGGCTTTCTCCTGCTTCTGTAATCATCACATGCATTTGTTGCCCTACAAACTAATAACAAAGATACACATTTACACACTTGTGTAAAGTTAATTTAGCAAGAAGCTTCTTAATAATTCTCAGTGCTCAAGTCATATGATTCTTAATGATTGACTCTATAAGTGTTAATTCATTTCATGCATAGCTCATAACTGCTGCTCCGGAGACAACACAGTTGAAGACATTTTCATAGCTGGCATTACAGACAACAGCTTCATTTTTCTATCTCGCTTTCCCACGACAGACATACTTCCTCTGTTCTTTCATTTCCTTTTTCCTGGTAATTCCTTTTCCCTCTGAGCAAATACAGAAAGTGTCCACGTGTGACAGCAAACGGCAGTGAACAGAACAGGTGGGACTTCACAAAATGAAAGTAGAGATTATATTAAGATATACCATTTGGCCACTCAATACATGAGATACACACATACACACATCATCCCTCACTGAATTCAAGACTTCTGGGAAATGAAATAGATGTAAAACAGATGTTTCCATCATCCTAAACATCTCCATCTGGATTTTACAAACCAAGAACAAGCAGCTGCATAAAAATCTCAATGACATCATTACATCAATAATGATGTACAACAATTACATCAATAATGCAGAAAATAATAAGAAAGCCATGGTAACACAATATGGGAAGACACTGTTCTATACAAAAAGCATGTAAGAAGTGTTGGTAGCGTCGGAAGCCGTTTTCTTCGGTTGGGTGAGAAGGTGATCAGCTATTCCAGAGCTGACGTTTCTCAAATGTTAAGATTCTGCCTCTTCAAATCGTTATATCTTTGGAGAACCACTTACCTGTGTCCTCGTGCCCTTTAACTAAAACATACAGACTTCAATAGCATTAAAAATGTCTTTGCATGTTCTCAGAATCCAGTTGAATGGCTTATGTTAAAGGTGACAAGTTAAAGGATATAGAAATTTCGTCTACGATACGTTAAAAGCACTCCTATCCCAGCTTAAAATGCAAAGACTATAATTATAGGTAACCCAGTCCGAGGATCATTGCTTATAAAGTGTAAATTTTATGACTATATGTGGTGATATTTAAATATCAATTTGTTTGTTTGAGTCTTCTTGCAAACGTAGCATTGACTCAATCAGTGTCATACGTTTGGGGAAGGACTACCTGTTTGGCTAACCAAGGCAGAGGGATGTTTGTTGATTTGTTGTATAATTTATTATGTATAATTTATTTGTTTACCCCATCCACCCATCTGTCATTAAAACAGAATTTGGTTCAGTTTATCTTTTATCAGAGGGAATTTGTGGGGGGAAATAACAAATTTGTGCTTAAAATAAAGATCGGAAGGCAGCTGTAACACTAGTAATCTCAATACAAGACGACATGGCTTACAGTTTTGCATATGTGCTGTGATTTTCAGAATTTGAAGGGTCATTTTTTTAAGGTTCTCTGCTGCACTCTTGTGCCCATCAGGCATACTGCTTGTTACGAGATGTACATGTATCTGTACATGTAGAAATGTCTTTATAAATATTGATCATATCTATAATATTGATAATATCTGGGTTATACATCAAATGCATGCACTCATCTGTCACTAACAACTGTTTAAATATTATTGTATACTGTAACACCAAGAGTCTAGCAAACACTGCATAAGATGCACTAGTTTGGTTTATTATATTTCTTCTATTATATTTTTCAGTTATACATGACAGGAATCAGGAAGCAGCCATTGATAAAACAGAAGCCCCGCTGCGTTAATCACAAACACCTGCTTAGGCTTTGAGAAACCCAAGTTTAATGAACAGTGATCAGTACTGATTACTTTGACCTTTTGAAAATAACATTTCAGAAATGACATAAGCATTGCAATACCAACAGCCCTTCTTTTTTACATACAACCCCTTTTTTCTATTTCTCTTTTCTTTCTCTTTTTCTTTTTCAAATATATGTTGGTTTGTTTGTACATTTGTATTGTATACATTGTTAGATATATAGTTTTTATATATAGAGTGTGTGCTTTGTTTTTTGGTGCATTGGTAAATTAAAAATCCCCCCTACAATGATTGTTTTTCCTAAATTCTACAAAATATTTATTTTCATCCACATTTATATTTTTCCCACAAGTCACATACAATTTAGTTCATTAAAAAGGCATTTAACTGCAGAAGACAAGACATTTTATTTTAAGAATACGGACAGGTTAGAAAGAACCACATATAACACAATAACACAGATATGGCTCAAATCTTACAATGAGGTCATTACAGAAAGCACATCTGCCAAGCAACAATTTCACACACAACACAACAGGAATGTGCCAAATTTAGTTTCAGCAGGCCAGTTAGACATGCCATCGGTCTAGCCCAGTCCCTGTGCTAAATTGTGAGCACAGAGGTGTGATCTTCAGGTCAGAATGTCACTGATTGACTAGGATTTTAGGGGCGGGACTTGTAATCACGTCACTTAAACAAGTAGAGCTGCATTGGGAGCTTCAGATGCCAGCGCCTGTTCTGCACCATTGGCAACCTCAGGGCCCACTACAGTGGTGACGGATTTTATGGCGACTACAGGTTCCTTGGGGACGACGGATGGCTCAGCAGCAACAGGAGCTGCAGTGACATCAGGAGCCAGGACACCAGCAGCAACGGGAACTTTCACGGCAACTTTAACAGGCAGAATGTTATTTGCAGTACCGGCATCGACTGCTGGGGCGGCTCCAGTGGTCTCAGCTACAGCCGCAGCCCCTGCTGCTACCTCCACCACCTCAGCCTCTTCTGTAGCCTCTGCCTCATCCGAGTTTAACGGAGCAGCCGGCTGCACAGGCTGGGAGCCATGAGGATGGTAAAATCCGTAAAATGGCTTGGGTGGATAAAAAAGAGAAGAGAAGAAAAGCCTCATGAAACTCTAATATAAAAATAATAAACTACAATAATAAAAATAATAATAATACTAAATGTATTACATAATTAAAATGATTAGTAATAATAAAATATAATCATGATCATAGTTGTTAAAGAGTTGTTAGAGGTGCACTCAAAACGTCATATCATAAATTATCATAAGATTATTTCAAACTATCATAAAATGAATTAGCTGTACATGATGTTAAACAGTTTTAGATATAGTTAATCCTGTTATGTGAATTATTTCATTCACATACAGCAAACAGAGTGCACCTTCAAATATAGAAGATTAAATAGCTTACTGTTTCTTCCTCATCTGATCCATCTCCTTTGGGTGCGATAAGTGCAGGATTAAAAGAGACAAAGTCCTGAAAAAGATGCTCTTGTTCAGATCAAAGCTGGTTAAAAAGCATGATCTTTCTGATGAAGCTGGTTAACCATAAGACACATTAGTTAGGCAGGAGAATTAGAGAGTTAGGCTAGTTAAGCTAGTTAAGGAAACCAGCATCACATACCGGGAACCAGTGTGTCCAAAACACATTCTGGTGAGCAGCATTGACTGGAGTTTCCATTAAGCTGTATGTTTTCAACACGTTCATGACACATTTAATGTGTGTTGTTGATAAGCTGAAAGCTAATCACTATTAAAGAATATTCCGTGATATTATGTTACTGACCTGCTGAGGTCCTTTAGGTGGAACTTGTGCCTGTATAAAAAAAATAAAGAGCGGGAGGGTTTCAATGACATTTAATTACAAAAGTTATCTTACAAACGTTATATGATGCATGTTGTAATAGAATTAAAAAGCTTACATCCACTTGTGCAGGCACAGCAGGGGCTGCCTGTGTGAGACAGAACGTATCGTTAGCTCCATTTGAATGTTTGCTATTTCTTTTCAACATTATTAAACGCTGTCTTTTATGACATTTATTTGTTTCGTTTATCTTTATCTCAGTAGCCATTCTGAAGTCACCAACTTGTTGGCGTAGTTTTTCTATCAGTCTGTAGAGCTCCATCAATTGCACAGCTGTTTTAGCATCTTCAGCATCTGTCTGCTGCAGGAAGGACAGCGCAATAATCATAATATAATACATTAAACTACACATTGATATTCATTCACAGGATCACACGAGAGTTGTTACCTCATCACTGTCATGGGCCTAAAACACAAATCGAAACAAAGAAGAAATCTTCAACATGACAACTGTTATGCTGTCTGAACTGAGATGTTGAGAAGAGAATGTCTTACCGGGGCAGCTAGTGTTGAGCCCAGCAAACACATCAGGAGCACCACGGTTTTCATATTGCTCCTCTGACACATATAAAGAAGCATCTTAAAACACTTTACACACACAGTGCTGAACTAATTCGAGCGGAGTAACTCTGAACTGCCTGTTATATGGCAATAATTATATTCTTAACCAGTGTGTTGTCTTGTTTCTAAATATTCACGCATCTACATAAAAATATGTTTACTTACAGTAAGAAAGCAAAGTGGTGTTAGATAATAAGACTATTTCAGAGAATATATCTTAAGACGTTTTCTTTCCCCTTTGCCAAGTATGTTTATTAAACTCATTATATTTTAGTAGGTTTAAACTTTGAAAATGGTTTTGAACACCAGGCAATGTAAGAAGCAATGCAGTGTAAGAAGTTGTGAAGATCTTACCTTTCTCGGAAATCACAAGGACAACCAGTTGGCTTCTTGGAGTTTAAAGTAGAATGCAGAATTGCTGTGAATGTCTGAAATATATACTTTGCAGATCCTGAAACGAGCCAATCGCATCTCAGCAAAAAGTGAAATCTATTTTTTCCTTGTTTAAAAAAGCATGCTTAAAAACGGGTCTGAAACTACAATTGTTAATGACCTATTATGTATAATTATAGGCTGTGAAATGTTGCTTAGTGCACCATTCTTTTTAAAAAAAGTGAAATGATGTCTAGCCCAGACAGTAATGTGTCTGTCTTTTGTATTTGATGCTTAAGTTGGATGCATTTGATTTATTATATAAAAGTATTTCCAAGGGCATGTTTTTTGGCATGACAGTAAGGGTTTTGAGCGCCTGCCAAATTGATCAATATAATTAAAATAGATCTTCACCGCAATGTCAAAGCTCACATCACACTTTCTACTGAACTCTTAATTAGGGACTCAATCTGCTGATTCTTTAAGATACTTTGTTAAAAATCCTGTGGCTGCTCATTGTTGTGACCACACTGACAGTACACTGTACAGTAATTGTCATTACGGCATGCTTAAGGGAAACTTCAGTCAAGTGTGTATTTAGAGAGTCTTTCACATGACGAATGGAAAGATAAAGACTTGTAACTTGCTGAGCTCTGAGTAAACATCATCTTCAGACATTACCCTGCAAGTGAGACGTTTAGAAATGATTCCTTAGAAATACATTTCATTGACGAGTGTCTTGGTCTGGTTGTGTCAAAGGCTGTGGTTTATTATTAATTAAGATCTGCTTTTAAAATTCACCTTTTAAAATACTTATAGAAATACTTTGCAGGCTGTAACTGTGCAATGTTTTTGTGTATGAATATGACCACATCCTGACCATATTATCAAAAGTTGGTGACATCGTCACCTATCGGTCAAAAATTATAAACCATTTATGCTGTTGTAAGCGGTTTTCTTTTTGTCTTTTTGTCGTGATGCCCACAAATATGTTATTTTGTACCCATGGTCGGCTTGACCCCAATAATTGCTGTTTGAAGCTATATTTACTATACTATATTAACTATATTTACTTTATTATTGTGTTTTATTATTGCTGTGTACTCAATCACAAAATTTCACACCCATTTGTGTAATAATAAATAACCTGATAATCTATATTGGCATCTTTGTTGATGCAGAAGTAGAAAATACTTTTTTCTACACTCAGAATAAATGATAGAATAATTATACAATTATTCTGATTTAATATTTACACATTGAGCTTGAGTGAGGTCAAACAAACTCCTTCGTCTCTTAAATCTAACAGCAATGATTTTAATGTGATAATGAATCATATTTATCAGCAGTAGGTTCAAGATGGACTCAAGATGGTGAGATATTCTGAAACTGATTATGTATCTGTGATGATCTGTAAAAATATTATTATTTGCATTATGTGCTGTAATAATGAATGAGAAGGAAACTGACTATGCGACTACTTTTTGTTGTAACAGAATCTTTCTTGGTTTCACTTTAAAAAAAACCTTTTTGAACATTTATGTTTAATATTTTAATGAATATTTATTCATATTAATATTGTTCATATTAATTGTTAATACTTGAGCTGTTACTTTGTACCAGATTCCATTAGAATAGATAAAGAAGTCTGTTTTGTATTTTTGTTACATCAACTTTATTAGTAACTTCATGCAAACATGAGAAATTCAGAACTGACATCTGCTTTGATATACAGTTATGGTCTTCCACAGAATATTACAATAAAGCATATTTATCTCTACCTTAGTGTCAAAGAAGTTATAAAAGGTTCTCTATAATATATTTTAAATGATTCATTTTATATTATTCCTCCAGAAAAAGTATGTACTAATTTTAATTAGCATTAGACAAAACCAGCTCCAGAGTCCGGCGGTTTGGTATTTCCCTCTGAGACTGCAGGCAAAAGAAATCACATGTTAAACAAGAATGTGTGATTTTTAAGAAATGTTAAAATGCTTTTTAAACATATTTGTGGCAGTCGGAAAACATTCATGCCGAATAAGTCAAATTCAGTATCTCACCAGTCTTCATGGTTGCACCTGCAAAACGACAAGCATTGTTAAGGAAGTCAAACTGTTGGGTGTGGAGTGTGTGGCACACAGAATCTGTTGTTATTGCAAAACAGCTGCTGACAAACAAGACTCAAGTTCTCATTTTGGTTAAACAACACGGCTAAATGCAGCACTGAAGGAGTGATTATGTTGTCAAATCAGAGCTTTACTGTAGGTTGTGTTTTAACAGAGATAAATGTATATGAAGGCTTTGAAACACACACACACGTGCACGCACCTGTCCTGTCTGGGCCTGTTGCTCCTGCTGGGTTTGCTGCTGAGGGTCATGGGATTGTTGAGGACCATCCTGGAATGGGGGGACCTGTGTAAAAAAAGCAATGAAAGAGTTTATAGTTTGCCTACAATTTCTCTCTTTCATTTATTTATTATAAAATGCATAATTGTTGTAAAAAGTATAAAGATATAAGTGTTTATATCACCATGGGTGGCTGTTGAGCAGCTGTTTGTGGTATAAACTCATAGGGGAAGACCTGTATATTTCAAAACACAGAATCATAGAATAAAGCTCTTAACTGGCCTGTTTTAAAATGAGATCAGAGAACTTACGTTGGGAAGTTGAGGAATCTGGGGCACATTTGGTAGGTCCTGAAATTAAAACAATTAAAAATAATTGCACTTACTACTCCCATAAAAATGTGAACTGTAAGTATCATTTACTTACAAGATGAGAAACTGATCATTACCTGGTGCTGAGCGAAGTCGTACGGGTAAAACTTACATGAGGAGAAAGAAAAACGAAACCACCATTTATTTAATTGCAACAGCTTCAAATCGGTCATGTTTATCTCTGTAATCATTTCTAATTACACATTTTCACTATTTAAAAAGCAAAGACTGAAGCTGTGCTGAGTTGATTTTGAACAGCATACAATTAGCCTCTCTGTGTATTCACTCACAATTTCCACACTCTTTCTGCCCGGGGCTTTCGGGAGAGAGTACTTGATGAAAGCTTGTGTTGGGAATGTCTAGGAAAAGAGAGAGAGAGAGAGAGAGAGAGAGTCACAGAGAGTACAAGTTACACCTGAAATGACAAGTTTGAAGATAGTAATATCACCTGTGTGCCAGTTGCTCCCCCTGCTGCTTTAGATGGGAACCTCTGGGGGAAAATCTATTTGACAAAATAAATCTTTTACATCATGGACCATATAGTTCAGAAAAGCTATGAATGATTATATTTAAAGTATTTACAAACAGCAAAAATAGCTCGTACGATTTCCATGCTGATTGGAGCATTTATACCAGGATGTGGCTGTGATGGCACGCCAGGGTAGGCACCATTAGTTCCCTTCAAATCAAATGAAAACGTTTTTTACTGGAACATGTTTAGTTATAATTAGTATGTTCAATGCATGTTCTGTAGCAACCCCAGAATTTGCTATATGAGACTGTTATACCTATAAATTATACAAAAACATGTCATGGACTAACATTCCATCATGTATTCTTCATACAACTGGGTGCCATGTGCCGATTATGGTTAACACACAAGATTCCGAGGAATGTCATGCAATGTATGGATATAGAAGAGTCTATAATGTTTCTGTGTGGTAGGCCCCACCTGTCCCGGGTTGCCATAATGAGGGAGATAATTGAAAAATGAAGAAAGCTGAAGACAAACAAACAAAAAAGTATCAGTTTCAGTACGTGGAGAACCCACATGCATAATAATCTCAAAGGCATTCCTCTACATGAATTTAATGGAAAGTGAAGTGAATGCACTTACTGGTGCAGTGGATACTGCACCAGCCAGAAGAAGACACAGGAGAGAAGTCCACATGGTTATGGAATCACCAACCCTACACAGATAATATGATGTGAGATAAGACTAGTATTAATGATGAAGACGTCCAAATGAATTCCTTGAATCATATAAGAAACAGAACCAGTTTAGAGCTACATACACAGAAGTTCTGACTCACCTTGGCTGCAGATAGTTGAGGGATTTGAGTTCAGTATGGTTTCAGGAGAAAGTTCTTGCTTTTATTGGGTCTCAGGCTTAGCAGTTAGCCAATCCGTCCCAGGCTAGACTTTATCATGACGTCACAGGTGGAGCAGGATGGTTATTGAGAAAATGACCTGTAGTCAGACACTGTCTGCCCGTCTCTCAGGTATCATTATAATGATAACAGCTGAGGAACGGCTGAGGTAGCGGCTGATATCAGTAGCTTTCAATAGCCTAACTTTTGTAACTAAATATAACAAAATATAATCTTGAAAATGGGAACAGAGTTGTTTCTTTGTGCCTTTGTGTTTTTAATTCAATGGTGTTTGCTGTATAAGCAACAATAAAACTGTCGATCAAAAGGCTGAATATAAATTGACTGTTTCTCCACAGATTGGTGGAGGTAAAATGTGCTGAGCTGACAAATTATCTCTGAATATGACTGAATAAAATATTGTATTCTTTCTCTGTGGACATACAGTACTACATGTGCTGCAGATTCTCAACCAATCATAATGCCTCAGATGATAGACACAGATGGTAGACAAGAAGATTACCTCCAGCTAAAAATTATAATAATTTACCCTTAAAGCACAAAGGTTTCTTTGAGGGTTACATAACAGAAGTTCATTTAGTCTGGGTTTAGAACAGTACCTCTAAAGCCTAAAGTCTGTTAGCTCCTGTTAGAGCCTGTTAGCTCTTTCTGGGTTGTATTTTGTGCAGCCACAAACAAGATCACACATACTTGTTACATACTTCTCTGGCTGTACCAAAATCGCTGTTCACAATTAACACAAAAAAAACACATTTTATATAATAGTTCAAGTCTTCATTGTATATGATGAATCAACCAGTATCAAAATTAAACTCCATTAATCAAAAGTTGTGTGTTCACTCCTCACCAGTGATGGTTAAATGCAGAAGTCACATTTCGGTATCGGTTACCATATCTGACAAATAAGTCACTTTCACTTTCAAATATGGCAGCGCAAGAATGTCATTTTTGTTTGGTCACGACACGTTTTCTATCATCATCTCTGTTTGAAACATTAAATTGCAAATTATTTGTGGGTTATTTACTTGACATGGGTTCAACAAACCCTCTCCTCAGCACCCAGACATGCAATATAGTAGACGGGTCTTCTTTATGTTTATGGATGTTAATCACACAGATGAACAACCCCAACATTTCCTGCAAAATCGAACTCGACACCTCAAATAATTATTATAAACTTACCGTTGGGAGTTTGTTACTCCAAGTTATTGTGATGATGTATTCTCATGTACTCTAGTATGTTTCATAACAGACACAAAATAACAAGAATATCGAAAGACTTAAGTTTATTTCAATAAATCGTGACCATGTGATCACTCACACTGGTCAGGTTAAAATACTTTTGCTTCCTACTGATTTCATTTTTCCAAAGTTAAAGCATATACACAGGTACTTTCGTTCAGCTAGTGAGAGTAATAATTTCGTCGTTCCCACAGTAAACATTACACTGGGTCATGATAACTCTTATTATTAAAGGATTGTGTAGACATAGACATCCGCTTTAATAAAACAATCAGGAATTTCCCAAATATGGCTAGATATGTATTCAACAAGAACCCATAATTAAAAACTACAATAGATAATGCACTAACTTTTGTAGTCATGACACACCTCCACCAGTCATTTTTGCGTATACCATTAGAAGTAAGACCTTTGAAGGCAGATGTGAAGACAGCTGCTGCTGTTAATAAGCAGTGACTTAGTAGTCACTGGCCCACCCAAGACAATCTCAAAATTACATATGCACCCCATGTTATGTTGACAGCTGCGATATACATAGTGCATAGTACCTTTAATACATTAAGACAAAATCATAAAGGTACTATACCTATATAATACCTATACATACAGAATTGACATGATATCACTTGACTGAATTTTCAAAATTCAAAACATTTTATAATTGTATCAGTATTCTATCCACATACATTATAGTGCTAACTGTTCTCACAGTGAGTGCTGCTAGCTTTTCAATACGAGACTTAATGTTTGGCTGACAACAGATGTTAATCATCATGATCATGTGAGGAGCACATTAGCAACGCATTTCCCTAGCGTCCATCTCCACGGTTGGTGGTGGGCCTGACTGTGGGGCGGGGTGCTGGGGCTGGTGCCGGTGCTGGGGCTGGTGCCGGTGCCGGGGCTGGGGCAGGACGTGGCACCAGCCCGATGAATAGTGGCCACAGCGGGAAGAGAGGTCCAGGTGGAATCGGCTTCAGAAAGTATGGATAGGCCGCAGGAAAGTAGTACGGATAGATCCTCTAGTGCAAGATATGGAAAACAGTCCAGCTAGCCATGTTTATTTTCATATTTTGTTCAGATTTGAGAGAAATTTTCAGGAAGCAATCATTTTGATATGTATTAAAAAGGCAGCTTTACCTCATCACTAGCAGACGAGCTCCATGGATGATGACGGCTGCAAAGCTGGAAATAATGCTAACATTTAATGAGGTCATGATGATAATATACGAGATAAACCACCAACCCATGTTGATTAATTCAGTTCCTATATGCTGGGCAGCTCAGCTGCATCAACAATAAAGAAATTATTATTATAAAAATTCATAAGAGTGAAAGCATGAGTAATTAAATTCAAAAACTGAAGTTACTTACAGTCCCGGAAGTTAATAGGCACAGTGTGGTCAGTAATATAAGATTGCTCATTTTGGCATGGCACATTGTTTTACCTTTATTTAGGAAGAATAGAAGTTAATGTCAGATGATCTTGGCTGAAATTATAATACATTAAACAATAATGACATAATGACATTACAATTTGTATTTACCAGACAATGTTTGTAACGACACACTGACAGGACTAATAAACATCACATGAAGCTGTAAATTGTTCTACATGCAGGTACCACAGCCACATTAACAGAAGAAAGACTTCAACCAATGTTTAAAGTAATAGATAGACAGACAGACAGACAGACAGGGGGACAGTGATAGATAGATAGATAGATAGATAGATAGATAGATAGATAGATAGATAGATAGATAGATAGATAGATAGATAGATAGATAGATAGATAGATAGATAGATAGATAGATAGATAGATAGATAGATAGTACTTGCTTGCTAGCCATCAGGTCTTCTCAATGTTCTGAGAATGAGAGAGATGTCTGTCCTGCTAGCGCTTTTTAGATGGACTCATCAAAGTGTTTTATTACATGCATTTTTTACTCATCTTGTACACAAACGTTAATCTACAAGCATGACAGTGTTTAGTCATGTCATAATCCTGAAAATCCGCCCAAAATAGCCGTCAGTTTATGCAATTCTGAATCCTGACTTCCTTCCTGAAGACATTGCGTCTGGGGATTTACTAATCTCCTGTAATTGTGTTTTTATTGCGAGACTCTTGGCTGCATATGGCTTAATCACTGCAAATCCGACAGTGTGATTAATTTGAGGTCCTTATATTGGTCTTGGTCTTTTGCAACAGTGTTTAAACCATTAGCAAATAATTGATGTACTGATGGTGATAGAGGGTACACAGTCAGTGTGTAATTTTACCTTCATCTAATCTGAACTCACTGTAGAACATTTCTCAGTTTAAATGTTGCATTCATGGTTAAATATGAGCTTGATACTTGTTTGGCATGAACCTGGATCCAGAACCACTCACACGTAAAGCACAATGTGAAAACAGGAAGCATCGATTTGATGATTATTTGTATCTGCTTGATGCTTATACAAAACATGCACAACACTATAGGAGAGAGGGGAGGTGTGATTCGCGTAGCACAGAGGTTAAGGCTATTAAATGAAATGCTGTGTGATATGTTAAGTCAAATACTAGGCAAAACATTTCTTAAATAAAAGTTGCATTACTTCCATTTTTAAAAGAAGGGTGCAGTGGAAGCGTGCAACTGTTATTTAAGACTGTTTCTTCCCTGAATATTACTGTGTTTAACTTTAAGTAGTCATGTTGATATCTTATAGTCTTTAATAATTTGATTTTAATAAAGCCAGTTTATTTAGTTACCACATTAAGCATATTCTTAAGTTACCCAAAATAATACATTACTAAAAATTAAAAAATTATTTTCACTGCAGGTTTCTCCAGGAAATTGTCCCTCTAATAAATGTACAGTATGCCATGTTGCGTAATATCAGCAGATAAATGATTTCCTTGCAAAATTTTATTTTTATATTTGCTTGCAAATGAAGTAGGCAATTTCAGCTATTTTGCCATCTTAAAACACACATCATCTCTTTAAAGTCCTGCCCTTCAAAATGTCGGGCAACTTGGATGCACAAAAATGTTTCCCTGGTTTGAAATTGTAAAATGACAGAGTTTTAGGAGAGACTCGCATATGTATTATTTTAAAAACTATGAAACAATGTAACCTACGTCACAAAAAACTAATTTTAAAAATGAATAATTTCTTCTTATGAGTATTTTTTGACAAAACAACCAACATGGCAAATTATCAGAAAGTTTCTCTGTATTCACCCAAATTACACTTTTTTATTTGGTTCCTAAACACTCAGGAAGAAACAAACACAAAGATATTTGATGCAGTTGTGCTCAGTTTATTTTGTAAGACACCAGTAACAGGAGTATCAAGTCAGGCATTACAATACTCCAAGAATAAGAACATATCCTCAACTTTTGGTGACTCAGGGAGCAGGAGCTGGGGCAGGAGCTGGGGCAGGTGCCGGGGCAGGAGCAGGGGCTGGAGCAGGGGCTGGAGCAGCGGCGGATGCCAGTTGTAGGAGGAATGGAAGGAGGCTCAGGATGGGGTTGTTGTTCTGGGGTGGCCGGTAGGGAATGTAATACGGATAGGGGCGCTGATATTGGAATGGGTTGTAGTAGCCTCCAAATCCTCCCATGTTCTGTAGCAACACCAGGAGAACACATAGTAAAACTTTCACATGTATGTACACATTTACATATATATACTATATATAATTTCTGTGGTTTCATATTCGAACTGACCTCTGAGGACCGGCTTGATGATCTCTTCTCTCTGTGTTGCTCATCTTCTGCCTGTTGGAAGAAATGATTTTGTCATTTGATTTTGTATTGGCTAAAGGAAAGGTTACATAAAAATGTTAAAAATAGAGAATATTACAAATGAAGAGAGTGTTACTCACTAGCACGACACAGCAGAGTCCAATGACACAGGCGACAACAAAGAAAGATTTCATGGTTCTTGTTGACCTGTGATATAACAGGAAAAGAATAAATTACTTGTTCCTCGTATGTAAATTGTTTAAGATTAAAGCGTCTGTGTACCGTAAATGCATTTGATTAATTTTACCTTTGTTACCTTCGTGGTAAATACACCAGTGAGTTTGTTGTAGGTATGATATCTGAACAGCTGTGACAGATGCTTTATAAATACATTACCTACATGCAACTAGCCAATCAGAAGATGTTATACAGTGACATGTTGCAAAATGTAATTATTTTGTAATTGTTTCACAAACCTCATTATCACTCAGTGTTTGGCAAGTCAGACTTAACAGCTAGCAAGTTATTTACAGTTAGGAAATATGAAAATGATTCAAATGGTTGTCTCTACTCTTAATGTACGTTAAATGCAGACATATTCAGCTTAAACTGTTTCTGCAATACATATACAAAACAGGAGATCAAGGCATGTGTGGGTGTGAGAGGGATCTTCTGTTTATCATAATAATTCATTAGCTTAGTTGTGTCTGCGAATGTTTTTTAAATTGATCTAGAACGCCATGCGGAATTCTGTTGCTGTTTCAACAGATCCCGTTTCTTGTGAATTAAAGGAATTTCATTGCCTACGATGTGTTTTCCAAAGTTTAAGATCTATGCTGGCCAGCATTTCCTTGTTTTTATCTTTCTTGGTTTTTATTTCTATTACCTTTAATGATTGTACTTCAAATGAATGAATTTGGATGAATCTTTTGCAGCTGCATTGTGGTGCAACTCATGCTTTCCCCTGTGTAACACTCAATATGGTCCAGGAATGTTCCATTCAGTCACTCAAACTGTCAGCTCTACTTATTACAATTGACAGTGTTGAGAAATAACCATGTTGTGCATATCACAAACATTAAATGTAGAAGCTATTTTCCTTTTCTGGTGTTACTAGAAAAACCACTAGAACCTTCTTAAAATACAGACCATTTCAGGAGATGAAGAAAATCTCAGGAGGAGTCAGCATGGGTCATGTAGCCTAGTCGCCCAGATTACTGTTACTAAAGGCACCAGACAGGAGGATCCTTGAACAGTAACTGGGCTTAAAACAACAAATTAGTGTGGCAATCAGTTATATCCTTCCTAAACGTGAAACTCCTCTGTGGCTTTACATAGGCTAATCTGTCAGGATGATATTGCAATAGAGACATATTGCAATATTGCATAGTATGGTCTCTTAAAAGTTAATAAACATCGTTTGGAATCAAGTATATGGAGTTATGTAACAAATATGCCTACGTGGCCTACAATATGTTATCTTATATAACTTGAGTTTTATAGTATTATTATTTGTGACCAGCAATTTCTCAGATAACTGACAATAATAAATCTGACCATAATGAAACAAACTTAAATAACAGTGATGATTGCTCAGCCATCAGATATATAAAGAGAGAAGCAAGACCAAGAAGAGGAAACAGGTGGAAACTCCGAGACGGTAACAGAACAGATACATACATTCTTAACTATAACAATCTGTTAAATTATACTTCATTCTGGAAACTTAACATTTATTATTTTACAGACGCAGTGTGGATTGTGATGGTTTCATTTGCTGTGGTGGCAGCTGAAGTGAGTAAAATGTAAAGATTAAGAGTAAAAGAGAAATATTAAATAAAACCATACCATTAAAAACTCATACTCAGAAGAGTAAAATTAGAAAACCTCATGCACACATTAGGCTTGTCTATATGTTTTGTTTGCTGTAGGGTGAAAGTCTAAGTCTCTCTTTACATTTTTTGTTATTATAGTATGCACATGGATTTGTTAACTTAGTTTGTTTAGTTATTAATTATGTTCTAGGACAACAGGCAGTTCCTTCCAAACCTTTTTAATGTACTGGCTGTCTTTGCAGTTTCCCTCATTCATGAAAGTCAGAGTTTCATTCTGGAGTTTGTGTGATTAAGAATAGTCCGATATAATTTATATTTATACATATATATACACTCTATTTATATGTTCTGGATGTAAAATAGATTATTTATCTGTGTACATTCAGTTTCATGTTGTATTATACAATAAATAATATTTCTAATATTAGATATGAAAGAAACAGCTGTCATTAGTAACACTGTTACGTTTGAATCACAGTGAAAATATTTATATAGTATAACAAATGTTTAAGGCTTTCTTTCTTTGTCGCTTTGGATAAAAGTGTCTGCTAAATGAATAAATGTAATGTAATGTGATAAATATTAATAATTTATTGAGTACAGTCTATTAATATCATATATTAATGCTTGAATTTTGACATTGTAATAAACCATATATCTGCCCTAGTGCAAATGTCATGCCAAGTCAAGTCCAAAACTGTCAGTTACTGTGTTAAATGGCTTTTCAAGCTAAGAGCAGCCAGCATGTCATTTTGTGAAAAATCCTGAGGTAAAACTCTGTTCTTCTTCTCTTCATTTTTTTCAAGTATTTTTCAAGTCATATATTGTTCACTGGCAGTTTATGTACCTCAAGTATATAAGTTCATTTAAAGAAACAGTCTGGAAGAGTAGAAGACAAGCTTTGTTAAGGCCCCCTGAATGAGCAACACCGCCCTAAGATTTTTGAGTGTGAACATACTTCCTTCCAGTATAAAAGAAACAAACTGCACATTCTTATTCAGTCTTAAGCTGGACAGATTCCTCTTCTGAAGTGTCCTGCTTCTCAGTGGTCATCACAAGCACAGGTGTGGTCTCCTCTACAGGTGTGTGAGTGATGTCAAGGCGCTTACAAATATCACGGCTGGTTTCCTCCTGTGACAATCCAATACTTGCAGGCTCTCTCAACAGTGCTGCATCCACTCTAACAGTGGACTGCTGATTTGTAAAAGACACACGTCCTCGACGTTGTTGTGACTTTCCATGATTGTGCAACAATCCAATGCCAGTGAGAACAAAAGCTATAAACACAGCTACAGCTACATAGTGATGTCTCTTGGTCTCACCTGAAAGCAACACAAAAAGAAGGAAACAGTTCTGAATGCAAAAGCTGAATAAATGTTTGTACACTGACAGACACAGATCTGCTTTAACAATAAAAATCACAGATGTAAAACATACCCTTCACAGTTACATTGTTGACACTCATGATTTCACCCATCTTGTCTTTCACAGTAAACGTTCCTGTATCGGAGGATAACAATCCACTCAGCACAAGAGAGCCATTCCTGACAGTCACTCTGTCATTGAATTTAGGGTCACATGTTGGGGTGCTTCCCTCCACGCTGCAGACCTGCATCTCAGCTCCCTCAGAACTGGTGAAAGTCACCATCGCCTGGTCCAAGCTGAACAGATCCAGGGTCATATCATCACCCATCATTTTTTCATGGACGCTTTGACGAGCTGAAAGAAAACGTGTTGTAATTAAACAGACCTCTGTTTTTCCTGGAGGAAATAACACTGTAAAAAAGACACTGAGGAACCTGCAACAGTGAGCGTGACAGCTCCAGGAGTCCCACTTTCTTCTGTTTTGTGATAGCAGTGGTATACTCCACTATCTGATGGAGTGACCCTGGATAGAGTAAGAGAAAGATCTCCATCCCTGTAATGACTCAATGAAACTGAGGCCCTCTGCGTGAAACCTGAACCGTAGCTTGTAATTCCATTCTGGACTTCTAAAATGGTCTGGTTCCTTTTCCAGAGAATGTTCACAGCAGCATCAGCAATCTGTTTCTCTGCACGTGCATAGCAGGGTAGTGTGACGTTGTCCTGAATCAAGGCGTTCACAGTAGTGGGTACTAAACGGGATTAAAATAGGTTTTAGAATAGGTATTGTGACAGCATTGATATAATACTTTTTATAGTGCTTTTGTGTACTTTTTGATGCTTGTAAGGCCCTGAATCATGGAAATTGCATAGAATTGGGCAATTAGTATAACATTTTCATTTTTTGGCGAACTGTGATTTTTATCAACAACATTAACTTGTTTATATTTGTAGTATTATACATGATGCTGGTTTAATTGAGTGATAACCTACCAAAAATGTCCAAGTGGACCCTACAGAGCATCACTGAATCACAAATGGCCTCATACCAGCCTGCATCATTGTACACAGCAGGATGTAGGATGAGAGACACGTTTCCATGCGTGATCTTTTCACAGGTGAGGTTTGCTCTGCTCTTAAATCCGTCACCTTCTGTACACTTTCCTTGGACATGTTTTAAAACCTCCAGCACTTCACCATTAGAAAACAATGTCCATTTGAATTCTCTGTTACATGTCCCATCACAACTGAGTACGGCATTGTCCCCCACACTCACTGCGACTGAAGCTCCAACCACAAGCGGCTCTAGCAGGGACAAGAGCATTGAAAAGTAATTTAAGACAAATCTTCTGACTGTTAAACGAATTACCTTCAAAGACTGTTTACGAATGTGCAGTTTACAAAATTGTGAGTCTAGACTATTAAGCTTATGTAAAATGAAAGGTGGGGTATTAATTAAAGCTGCAATCCAACTTTTGCCTCTATCACCATCTCTGTTTGAAATACAAAATTGCAGGTTATTTTACGCACTTATATTTACTTATTATTTATTTATATTTATTTAAGTCAAACAAATTCCTGCAAAATCTGACCTGGCACCAAAAAAAATTCAATCAAATCATATAATCATAACATATCAATTCAAATCATAACGCTTTTGTTCATTTTAAAAACGTTATGGATTGCAGCTTTAAAAATGAATGGAAATCAAGATCTTACGTAAGAGTAATATTAAAAGAGCTCTTAAAGCCATCCAGAGGGTTCCAGATGACATCCTGGTTGGTCTAATGGCCCCTGAAATGACAGCATTCATAAAAATGAAGGAAATGTATCTATATAAATATCATTAAGATGATGAGACTTTAAAGCCCTGCCAGTCAATGCTAAGATTTTCTTTCACATTTACAGCATTTCGTTCATTTGCACATCACTGAGTACAGTATTGATAGAAGGCAGCATTGATAATGGTTATTTGTGTTCGAAATAATGATAATAAGAGTCAAATTATGAATTGGAAAAAAAAAATCACCTGATTGGGAGACATTTTCTGACAATTTTAAATAAAAGATTTCAATTCAAAGTTCAGATCCATGCCACTCTAATGGCTAATATTACCCACAACTCATTGCAGTCATGCAGTGCTAAATGAAGAAACCAAGTAAGTGATGCTTAAATGAAGTAAACTATATATTAAACATTATACACAAAATAAAGGATGAAGAAATGCTTAAATGTAAGAAGTTGTATTTTGATGTGTGTGATTGTTAACAACAGTCACTTCTGCTATGCCTTACCATGTCCCAGTACTTTGCATACTCTTCTGCTGTGCACTAAAATGTATACACTTGCCAATAACTACAGTACTATATTTTAGGGTGTAGTGCAAGTAGGCGAAATATGATGCAGCGTAAAATTTTGCATACTTTTATTATCTAAATACTTATTTTGTCAATGTTGTGGAGCATTCCAGTCTACAGATCTCCAAACATTAGAGATTATGGGAGATTGTCCTTGTTCACTGTAGGGACTCAGTAGCACTCCTATAATAATGTGATCTGATCATTTGGTCACTGTTGTTGCGTGAGCATCAACCAAAAAGAAACATCAAATCATCGATGGTACTTTATATTTCAGTCTGACAATGGCAATGCATTGAAAAGAAAATTAAACAATGTCATTTCATTCTCTTTTGAGGTGAAAAGCGACCTTTTCTCATCGTGAATAGGAGATGATGTGGTGTGAAACAGGTGTTAATGCACAAGCATCGTTGATCGTAATAAAATGGTCGTGCAGAATCAGATATTCACAGAATACGTGTAAATATGACAAATATAGGGATGAAATTTGGCTGATAATTTACTCTGTGAACAAAAGTTCATTTGCGTACCTCTTCTGTTTTTGCTCGCCGGAATATCTTTCCAGTAGTTTTAATCCCAAATGCGGTTCTTCAGCTTTAAACGACGCTCTTGTGTGGAGATCAAGGTGTTCAAACGATTGAAAGTAGCTCATAAAATAATAAGAGCAAAAGCAACTTTGACCAAACTGTAATGCAAACTTTTATTCAACTCCTAAACTTCCGGACGTACGCCATCACTCTGCGCGTGCTCGGGAAAAACTTCCGTTTTGGCCGATATGAAATATCAATATTAATATATGTTGATAATATTATGATCTAATGTTATAAGTATAACACACTTTAAACCAAAATATTATCTACAAATATGCATTATTATGTAAAAGACAACATGAATTAAATAATATGAATGAGATCATATTAATGACGGTGGATGGGTTTGTTTCTTGTCGGCGGCACTAAACTGGTGCATGTCTAGTGTATGCAGCGTTGTTTATATTTTTGCAACAGGTAATGAGTTGATTTGTAAAGGCATTTATTATGTGATTGTTTTTTTTAAAGATGAATAAAGTTATTGTAATGTTTGTATTCCAGCGTCTGAAATATACTGATATTTACACTGTTTGCATCTGGTCTAATAGCAGATATTATTATTGTAATGTGTGACCACCCATAAATGTCTCTTAAAACTCTTAGCTATACCATCCACAATTTTTAACACCTTTGGAAGATATTTATTCTATTAATAACTCTATTCAGGCAGCATCCTCTAAATGATGATTTACCCACAAGGCTTTTTCTTATTTTTGAATATGAATCTGTACCAATTCAATAGAGAATCTGGCCTCTCCAAATTTCCTGAAAACTTTGGTACCTTCTCGTTTTGTTGAATAAGCACCAATTCCCTCCCTCTGTCCATTTCCATTACAGGTGGACCCACACTGCTCGTGTCACCTCTTATAGAGAAGTTGATGAACGATGACCTTCTGAATGTTGCTCAGGGTCCATAGTATCCCCCACTGCTTCTTCCAAAGACATACTCTTGAACTCTGCTGTATATACACCACAGCCACGTGTCTATTTATGCCAGTCAGAAACAAACACACCTACTCCTACGTTCCTACCAGGGACTTTTATACTAATAGACCCAGCCTCTTCATTCATAACTTCCTCAATGTTACCTGCTACAGTTACATGTGAGATGCGTTTGTGGTTTGACATGGTGTTGTGATCCTTGTTGCATTACGCAGCACGTGAAAGGTGTGAACGCTCCATACATCTGTGACATCTGAGCCCTGCGTGTGGTCGCGAATACCCACAATGCATACACTTGTTACTTTTAAAGTTATTTGTAGAACAGTAGATATTACATTAATAAATTCATATATTAAACATTCCCCCAAATACTAGCAGAATACATGACCTGCAAAAGAAACCATCATGCTGCGGTGTGAAATTTTGTCATTTGGACTCAGCAGTACTTTGGAAAACCATTGGTCACTAAACACAGTCTGCCGCTGCATCAAGAAATGCAATGTGACTCTGTTACACAAGGAGAACGCTGTACACCTCATATCTGAGCTCATCTCAGATGGTTTAAAAAACAGGAAATGTGTGCTGTGGTCAGACAAGTCTATGTTTCAGCTTGTTTTTGGGATAAACTGACATTGGGTTTTCAGTTCCAAAGACAAACAGGACCAACCACACTTTGATCAGTGACAGGTGCAAAAGCAAACATCTGTTATGATGTAGAGATTAAGGAGAATCAACAAAATGATTTTATTACATTTAAAAAAATGCCCCAGCTTTTCTGGATATGGGGTTTGTTCAACAAATAGTCTCCTATTTTTCACTGTTTATTGTCCTGGTCTTCATATGCACCACAGAAACAGTCAGCAGCATTCCCAGTAAGCCAAAACTCAGCACTGCTGCAAATGCTTGGTAATCAGGTAAACCTGCAGACAAACCTGGTTGTCAAACTGACAAAAACATTTTGCTCACAAAAGTTTTTTTTTTGAATTGCAAACTTTATTCCATACAAAAAGCAATCTATATAACAGTTCACGCTTAAGAAAATATCAGGCACTCTGCTTCATATTAAGAGAGGACCTTACCCATGGTAAAATCAGTGCAATGCACAATGTAGCTCATTGCTTTAGTAGGACTATCAAATAAAGCTATAGAAAAACAGTCTTACCTTGCAGGTTACCAAAGCACTGTTCTTTCTCTTTATTGTCTTGCTGGTTTGCTGAAAAGAGCACAAATAAAGTTTAGTAAAACGACCTTACTTGTACAAATTCTTTTTTATTTTACCAAGAATGTCCAGCCTTACTGTATAGTTTAACTCCTGTGCCGAAAACCATCTCTTTTCCTTTCAAAGTCACGCAATAGTATGTGGCAAGATCGTTAGTTGAGACATTAAAAATTTTAAGTCCAGTAATCTGTTTCTCTATAAAACCTTTAAAATGAGTCTGATCAGAATTCCAGACATCAGACAGTTCTCCGTTATGTTTTAGGCTTGTGGTCATCAGCGCGACCGGCTGCCCCTCAGCACTCATCTTTAGCCAGTGGATCTCATGGTAGAATGAGATATTACACAGTACTGTCCCCACGTCTCCAAGTGTAACCTCTTTCACATCTACTGCTCTCGAATGCTTCAAGGGCAAAATGATGAGAACTGGCAGAAAAAGATGATGACAAATGTTCAACAACTATTAAAACATTGTAGATAAGTGGTGTTTGCACTTTCAGCACACAGTTAAATTGCATCTTAAACCAGTTTTGGTTAATCGTCTGAGAGATACTTTATTTTTTAAAATGAAGTATCATTTTGTTTTTAATAGTTGTATGCCATAATTAGACTACTGACATGTTTTTTGTTATGTGTTAACAGATTTATGTATTATTCTATACTAATAATACTTTTATAATACGTTTTAATAATAAGTATGCGTCAAGATTCCACAATTTCTTTTCAATAAATTTAAATCATACCTGTTATAGCGGTTAGATATGTTAAAACACATTGTGGATGTGTAGACATAGTCCAGTATTTGATTCACTTCTGAAAAATAACAAGGTTTCCAGTGAAAGGAAATAAAACCACTTCAGTTCACTGCCCACACTCTGTCTGCGTCACAGTTTCCATCGTTTTTATTGCATTTTTTCAAAATCACTGCTAAAATATATTTATACATTTACTAATTTAAGAAAAAAACTAAAAAAAAAACTCAAACTTTTCATAAAGTAAATAAGCCTTGTATCAATGTTGGGGTCTCTTTAACTTTACATTCAGGGAAATCAGTTTTCTTCTCCCCTGTAGCAGGTTTCACTACTGGCAACTGTACTGTGATCAGCTTTGCCTAACAATGAAAGCTATTTCTGACAATTCGGACACTAAAAGCTGATCAGGGACCAGAGTCCATTGTCAGTATAACATCCCCCTTTGCAACAGGAAGTTATTTGGCCAAATAAACCTGCATGCATAGGTGTAAAAGCCACAACCCTCGCCTCGAACAACAGATCAACAGATCTGTTCAAGAAGTTAAAGACAAGAAGTCTGACATTGTTTTTCAGAATTGCTGTGTGAAGATTCAGAGATAACATGTTAAAACTGTAGAGGAAATAGTCTTAGTCATAGTAATTGTGGTCAGTTCATGTCAATTTCCTGGCATGAACTGCAGGTACCTGTTTAAAAATTGTGCTATTATGTGTCACGGTGGCCATCATGGTCTAAGTTTCAGAGCCTTAGAGGTTTGAAAACTGTTTATTCAAGTTTGTGGGTATTTTAATACGTGTACTATTTAAGCTTACCAGCCTGCAGAAACGGTGTCAACTAATGGCAAAACCATCATACTACAAAATCTACAAATTGTCAAGTAACCATAATTCCAATTAAGCTTTTCCAATTCCAGTTCTAACATTCACTTTAAAACAGCAGCAAACATATTAAAAGAATTCTAACTTTATCAAACATCAGCAAAGATTTCCAAGACATTCCCAAAAACGCATGTGTTGCCATAAAGGAAATGACAAGAGACACAAGAGTGGAAAAGACATGTAGTAGATTGTTTAGCATCATTTTAGTATTGATAATATTCATCATGTAAAGGACATAGAACGTCATTTATCACATATGATACAGCAAGCTTTACAGGGTTAAATTCTTTATCACATTGCAATCTAAATCACAATGTGTTACTATAATCGCAATGATTTCTTACCAAATCATGCAGCACTTGGGAACTGCCTTACATATCCATAATTATAAGTCATAAATACGAATTCATTACTGCATGTAAGTAATATGCTTGTTAAATGAAGAGATATGAATGCTAACCTTTTCTTTTCTTTGAAAATAATCCCTGTGGTTACGTAGCATCTTAGTACATTGTAAAATGACCTCTGATTCCCTTCTATACAACTGCGGCATTGCAGAAATGATCTGTGCAAGAACAGAGCACTTTATGCTCTTATTATCATGAAGTGGACTGAACCTTTGCTGTAATCGGAGCCCACTCAATGCTTCTGCTGTAGCATGCTCTCTGCCACACTTGAAACGTTTCAGGATCTCCCTGGTCACTATCTGTTGAAGGAACAAGAAACAAATGGAATGAGAAATCTGATGACTGTTGAAAAACCTACAATGAATCTGTATTCATTTTGCATCATTGCTTACACTGAATGTTCTCTGTTTGTTTATGGAGTGCATATTTCCTTGTTCTGTGGTGAGGTTTCTGCAAATCTCCTGCCAATCTCCAACATACACATACCAAAATAAGAAAACCAGTTTTATATTATTCATATTTCAAAAGCATTTATTATCTTCTATTATATTCTGCATATAAACAAAAGATTCATGTTGACACCGGAAATTATGTTTATTTTTTATACTGAATGAATGCTATGCTCAGTTTATGTACTGTATATTACCATGTGTGTGCGCTTGTTTATATTATAACCAACATTTTATTGTGTATAAGCCTGTATTTCATATAAACCATTGTATTTGTATATAAACCTTTTAGGAATTTATTTATAAACGATAGTATACATTTAAAAATGTTTTTTGTCTTCAGAAACATGTTTAACACTCATTGCTTTTTGTTGAGAATAAAGCAATACAAATCCATCAGATAAAGACCTTTATTTTCGAGATCATTTGAGTCTGTTCCTGTCAGTGAGATAAGCAGCAGGAGGCATCTTGCACTGTTCAACATTACTGTTCATCAATCCACCACAAATTCACAAACAAAACACACAGAACAGGATAGTTGATGAAAAGCTAATGAAATTGCATTTTGGAATGGCACATTTTCATAAAGCAGTTTCATAACGAAAAATGTGACAATGACTTGGAAGTGTTTGGCTATAGTCTTTGCTGACCAGAGAGGTGGTATCAATCATTAAACCTGATGGTTCATTCACTTTCTCCAACAAAACAGCATAAATGTTGTCAACAGAGGCAAAAAACAATTTAGATAAAGGTCAGGGTACCTTTTTGGTGTATTTAAAATTATTCTAAAGGGTTAAAGACACAGTTCCTTTGTGGAATGCTGTGGACCATTTCCTTCAAAAACAGTTTCTGTATTGTACAGACAGAAAAGAGGATGTGCTCCTTACTGCATCTTTATCACAGAAAATATGGCAACAGTTGCTGGAGGGCATACATAAAAACATTACATACATAATTTATACTAGCTAATATACATTGCTAATACAACAGCAAAATAATTCCTGCTGAAGTAATCCAGTCGCTTCAGATTCCAAATGCAGGTCTGGTGTAATCGGCTAACAAGGAACCACTGTAATCTGTGGCTGTTAAAGTAACAACATAACTTACATAACATAACTAAGAATGTTTACTTTTTTCCTGTAATACATAGGTATTATTTAAAGACATCATACATAAGAATATATCCAGGTGTTGTTTATGTCTTTGAGGTGGCAATGATTGTGGAAGGGTTGTTAAGGTGGGACAGTGGTCTTCTGATTGAGTTTCTAAACATGTTATGTCATCTTAAGTTCTAGCTGTTGCTGTTGTGTCTGGTACCACAATAGCTGTTGGTGTCTAAGTCGGAGGTCTGACCATTGAATATGGGTTTTTGATCATGTCCCTGCATTCAGGTATGGAATTAAAAAAAGTACAGATACCATAAAGGAGCATTCATTCTCAAAGATCAAATGTGCTGACTGCTGGGATTGTAATTTACCCGAACAGAGCAGACCATTTTACTATAAATACTTTAGTCTAATTTAAAATAATACAGCTAAAATCAAATCAAACTGAAATCAAAAGTTTAAAAAGTACATGGATTTATTTCCCTCCTCTTCCATGCATTTTCAGTAAATGAGCCTTCATTTGCCTGCTACCCAGAAAGCTCTTTCCACACTGAGGGCAATTATAAGTCTTCCCTGCGTGGCTGTGTCTTCTGAGGTGAACTCGCAGGTTGGTGGCTCGATTGAACCTCATCCCACATTGAGTACAGCTGAAAAGTTTCTCCCGCGTGTGGATGTTCTGATGCTGCCTGTAGTTGCTAAGCCGAGCGAAGGCCTTTCCGCAGTGCGGACAGACGTGAGGTCTTTCTCCTGAGTGGTGTCGCTGGTGAACCTTGAGCTCGAAGTTGTATGCAAAGGTCTGACTGCATTGGGGACAGCTCAGAGGTTTCTTGCCTTTGTGGATCTGAATGTGGGCCCTGAGGTCACATGCTTTCACAAAAGTTCTCCCACACTGGGTGCAATGGTGGGGTCGTTCTGCAAGAATTTGTTCGGGCATCCTCTGTTTGCCCTGAGAGAAATGCTGTGTGTATTGTGCATGGCTGATTATTTTCTCCCCTGGACAAACAACATCATGAGAATTGAGAACAGCACTTTCAGAACCATTCGGTTCCCTATACTTTTGTCGATTTTTTTGTTGGACAAACAAATTTGACCTTTCTGGTATGCTGGACAGCACCAGATCTGTTGTGCATAAATGACTATGTTGTGCCCTAATACCTTGATGTATCAATGTATTCACTGCATAAGGTGAGAAATACGAGGTGGCATCCTGCATGTCGTGAGAGTTTACATCTGGAAAGCCCTCTACCTGTATCTCCTCCTGATCACAGTTTTCTCTGAGCTCTTCTAGACTCTGATCAGCTATTTCTCCATGGAAACCATCATCTCTGTTGATGCATTCCCACACCGGAACCATCTCTGCCTCTTCCTTGACAGAAAGAAGATCCAGCTCTGTCTCTGATTTTACTCTGTTTGGTGAAAAAGGTTTCAAATTCTCTTGCCCATCCTGAGCCAAAGGACTTTGTAACAGTCTTGGGTGGTCCGAGGCCATTTCCTTATTAAGTGTAAAGTTCTTTTCAGATTTGTCCAAGTCTCTCACTCTTGGTTTCAAGTCACCAGTGGACTCACTATGAACTGCTGCATTTCCGAGAAGCCTTTGCAGAACATCCTGAGGAATTTGTGCATTGGAGTTAGCTGTGGTGATCTCTTTTGCACTCGGCCTGTGAACATCACGCTTGTCCTTAGAATGCAAATGCGTTGATGTGAGTGTTTTAGACTCCAGTTGCTGTTTTGTTCTCCACACATCTTGGGTCAACGGAGGTTCATTGGTTGACTGGTCTGTCAGGCTTGTGCCTAAACAAAGCATGTACCAAAAGACAAAAAATACAGTGTTTAAGGCACACGTTTAGTTAATATTTACTGCTTGTGGTAAAATATAAATAACGCTATTGTAAGTAGCTGTATGCAAGGGGTCAAAGGGCATTATTAAAGGCGAAATGAAACTGAGTAGTGGCCAGAAAGTGTGAATCACATGATGCAGAACAAAATAAAGGAACAGTTTCATCAGTAAAAATGATTATTTCCTCATTCTCACGTTACACATTGTGCTGTTTTTTCAAGAGGAGCATTTTGAACACTATCCATGCAACAAAAGTAACTTGACAACACTTTAAATGCATCCTATTTGTCATACGGACTACATTGGTGTTTTTTCCTGACTGCTACACCACCGTAGTCCACTTTAGATCGTGTGTGTTTAAACTTACCACGGACCGTCTCTACAGACCGGCTCTCCTCTTTGTCGCTGGATTCTCCTGTCCGGCCACATCCACAGGGAGGGCACTGGGTTCTCCTCCTATGCTCCCATTCCTTCTGTCTCAGTCTGCTCTCGGACAACTGCAGCCTTCGTCTCAAAAGTTCGACCTCCTGTTTCCGATGACCCGCTTCCTCTAGGAAGCTGTCCTCCACCAGCCTGGTGATCTCAAACATGGCGGATTTCAGGACGGTCTCCATGACAACGGAGAGCTGAGACTGGAATGTGAGGAGCAGAGCTTCTGACATCGTCGTGGCGCCGTGAGGATGCAATGCAGATTTTGTACGTCTTAACAATAATAAATGAGAGAAAAACAATCACCCTGCAGAAAGAGTCAAGACATCAGCACTGTCACATATCAACCAAGCAATGTTTATGCAAACTATCGTTCGTGTGTGTACCAGATGGACGTTTTGTTTTCATTTTGCTATTGTTGTCTTTAAAGCCACTTGCAAGAGGCAACATACAATGCGATTGTTATGACAGCCTCGTCAACGCGCTATATTATTAAAACCACGTCTGTGTAGGTATAGGAATATATTCACTCGGTTTACTGTAAACAGCCGTCTCGTTTACCATGTCATTGGGTCTTTTATGTGTACAATTAAAACAAATGGAGTGATAACTATTCAGATCGTGGTTACCTTATCAAAAGCTTCCCCGCTGAATGATCTGGAAATAGATGATACCGATACAGCGAAACGATCATTGAAGTTTACAATTATCTTCACCGGATGCACGAAATATTGTTCGTTTCGGGTGTTAGCGCCCCGCAGTGGTTTGGAGGATTATCAAACATTAAATATTGCCTAAACATACATTTATGCGATACATTTATGTGAAACCATAAAAGAGAACCGTATGTTATAAAACGGTTATTTCATATACCCGGCACCGATTCATAAAATAAACACAGAAACAAAAATGCCACGATATTGATTAAGTCATTATTAAGTCATTGTCCTTCCGCCGAACAATGTAGTTCTTCATAAACAGCAACACGCAAACGTAGTGGCGCAGGGATACTGAGCACAACGGCTTCGAACGCGGCTCAACCAATCATAATCAAGGACCGGAACTATGTGTTTATAATGTATGATGATGGAAAAAACTTCGTAATGGTTGAATATTGCAAAGCAAATAAAATCAACGCTGATCTGAAAAAAGTTACAGGCTTTTTAATACTAATGTAATTTTAGGAGTTGTTAAAACATCTTTGTGACAGTGGCCCAATGAGTAAAAATGAAACTGACAGTTTCACACCTATTACACCAAATAAGGACACACGTACATAGAAAAATACTACCACGCATTTCATGTTTTTAATTTAACATCACACAATGACATATGACACCAGAGCACATATTATTTTGGGAAACTTCTTGCACTTTAAACATTTGGTCCATTGAAAATGTGATCATCACATTGATGAATTCATCACACAGATGGAAAAAAGATGAAAATGATTTCAATTCAGTCTCACAGCCTGTGATGAACATGGCTTGTTGTGATGTACCCGAATCAATTTGCCTGCATCAAGAATTGCATCAGTATGCAATGCAACAGTGTGTGGCAACATGTCCACATGAAGATGATACTTAACTACTAAACAGACAATAAGGTACTTTAAAAACCTCCTTGTTTAAACTTCAGAGGACACTGGAAGTGTCATTTTAATGTTATTACATTCAGCAGATGCTTTCACGGGTTACTTCTGCCTAGTTTTAAATTTGCAAAATTTCTGCTAAATTTGAACATGTAACCCTGTCAGGCTTCAGCACATACAGTTTATCTTAATACATTAGCTAAAGCAATAAGGCATTGATGCATGAGAATCAGAATCCAAACCTTGTACAGCTGTTGATATTAAAAATAATTTAGCCAGTCATAAAAACAAATGCACGAATTCATCCTGCGTGCAACGCAGAGAAACCCGTAATGTTGTCACAGCAGTAAGTATATGCACCAATCCAAAGGGTGAATGCTACACATCTTAATGTGTAAATGAAATAGAGCTAATTTAATAGTAATAATAGTAATATCCTTGAGTAGTTACTGATTTACTGAAGGTTAATAAGGGAACTTCAAAATACAGGAACTTTTAAACTCCTGAAAAAATCCTAAATGTGGGCGCATCTCATGAAACTGAGAACAAGTCACTGATGAAAACATCAGAATGAGTCACATTTCATTTAGTTTTTTTTTTGCATTATTGTAATGACAGTCTGGGAGGAAGTGAGCATAACTGTCATTAATGGAACAATGCACACACAGCTGGGGTCATAAGTTTACATACGCTTTGCAGAATAAATGTTCTGTGTTCTTTGTTTAAAGATCATCTTTCATTTAGTAATGCCCAAGCTTTCTAAGACATTTACATGTTTGCTACAAAACAAAACAAATTACAATAACACTGATACTTGGCCAGCATGTTCCTTTTTTTTTTAAACGTTTACATACAACTTAATGTAACCTGTTGCCTTCTTTAGAATCAGTGAATGTTTGCACCTTTTGTAAAAGTTGTGTAGGTGTAATGAATAAAACATCCTTTTTTAATATTAACAATTTGCCAATTCGGCAAGGGTTACGTACACTTATGACCCCAACTGTGTGTGTGTATGTACAAATACTTATATAAGGGAGTGAAAATGTGCCCTGCTTATATGATAGCTAATTTCCCCTGAGTAATCCAATCACTTGTGTAGCACGGCAAATGATAATCATGCTTAAAATTTAGCACAACTTCGAAAACGTTACATGACATCAAGAACGCAGTGTGTAAAAAATAAATGATGGGTGCACTCCTTCAATGACTAAATCAGCCCCATTATAGTTCCACTTCTTGTCATATACTGCCGTGGATAAAATCAGAGTGAATTCTCTGATGTCTTTTCAAATTGCATTTCTGAGTAAACCTTTTTCCACAGTCTGTGCAGATGTACGGTCGCTCTCCTGTGTGGACCCTGCGGTGTGCTTTTAAGTTACTTAATTTTGTGAAGCTCCGACCACATATTGTACAGCAGAACTGCCTCTCTCCTGTGTGGATCTGCTGGTGAGCTCTAAGGTGACACAGGTGAGAGAAGCCTTTTCCACACTGGTTGCAATTGTGTATTGTCCTCTGTGAATGGTGTCGAATGTCCCCTTGAACCCTTATACTGACCACTTGTGGGAGACTTCTTCCTGGGTTTATGGTGCTGAAACTTCTTTCACCTGTACCAGCCTCAGGGTTTTGACGGACATGAGAGGGTTTCGGTGTAGGAAGGCCTTTGCAGATGGAATGTACCCTGTCTACAGGAATGGTGCCCTGATCTGACACAACTTCATTGGGATGCAGAACAATTTTTGAGTTCTTCCTAACTGGTGATCTACATGGCTGGCCGGCTGGCTGCAGATGCTGCATGGCTTGTGGTGCAAGGCACTGACCCTTGACCGGAGGTCCAGGACATGGAACTTGCTTCACCACTTGATGCCTAGTGGTGAGAGGATCTCCATGCTGAACTTCCATCTGTGCCTTTTTAGCAATGTTGTGAACAGAAATCACTTGAGGTGTGATTCTCTCCACCTCCTCCCAGTCTGGTGGAAGCATCACAACGACTTCCTGTTTAATAGGCACCGAGTCTAAGCTGCCCACTGGCAGTCTTGGACCCTGAGACCCTGAAGATGGGGAAATTCGAATTGGTTCTGGCTGAGAAACAGATGTAGGTGTTGCAAGATCTGTTTTGCCATCTAACCATTTTGAATGGTTTCTCTGCATCATCTCGTCCTCACCCCCAGGCCTCTCAGTACAACAGGCATCATCACATGTTTTGTCCTTTAGGATTCTGCAGTCAGAATCTGCATTGCGCAGTTCATTGGTCTCTTCCACACTGCTTGAAGAATCTTTCTGTTTGTGTATTTGAGAACGTATTACCAGACAGGCTTGGGTATCTCTAGCCTCTATGGTCTCCTCCTTCACTTCTCCAGCATTGGGCCCCTCCACCTGACCAACCTGTCATGGATAAAATGTGCATAAACGAGAACATTCAAAATGCACATTTATCTGAAATGATAGTGACGTCTAATAACATCTTTTAACAATCATCTCTGCCAACCACAGAAAACAGAACAAATGCTTCACTTAAAAATGCATGAATTTCATTGCATCAGATAACAAAATATCAAACCAGGCAGAACTAGCGTAGTGTTTCATCAGCTAATGCAATGCCATTAATACATTGTGCGTCTTAAGTGGGGCCACTTTATAACAGCTGTAAAAAAATATATCACACACACATTTTGTTCAGATTCAAGGGCCGTTGAAGACTTCTCTTGGTTTGACACAGTGCTTTCTTTGGCTCTACATCTCCAGCCACTGTCAGGAGCACTCTCCTGCCTCAAAACAAGGGGCTGGTCCAAAGCTTCAAAAAAGAGCAGAGGTACGAGAGGGTTAATTCAGTATGTGCTCTACACCCATAACAAACTAAGGATGCAAAGCTTTGGAATATATTGTAGATATATTTGTGGCTAAATAAAATGTCCTCTGCAGCTGTCTGATACAAGATTTAGAACAACGTGACATTAAGTAATAATGTATTGTCTATAGAGTTAGAGACTGGATGCAAGCCATTAAATGTTCGTATTAATATGATACAATTACATAAATTACTTTAATTACATCTCTTATACTTACTGCCCTGGGTTTCAGGGCCTCTGCTTGAGATCCTCCTCTTGGAGATCGCTGTGCGACCACAGTCCACACATCTCACCCTCTTGAACCTCTCTCGTTCCCTCAGTTTGGCCTCCGACAAGATCAGCCTTCTTCTCAATACCTCCATCTCTCGTTTCCCTCGATCCACTTGCTCCACGAAGCTCTCCTCCACCAGCCTTGTGATCTCGTACATGGTGGTCTTCAGGACAGTTTCCATGACCGCGGACAGCTGGGTCTGGAAGGAAAGGACGAGCGCGTCCGCCATCCCTGTATCGGATCTCGGGTCGTCTCACAAACCGTGATCTCCGCGATTAATCAATCGTCGATCGCAGATGACATTGATCAGAGACGGATGACATTGATCAGACACAGATGACATTGATCAGAGACGGATGACATTGATCAGACACGGATGACATTGATCGTCACATGAACGAAGGCTGATGTCGACTTGGGATCTCTATCAGATGTATTTGTTTTCTATCAATGGCGTGCCAAGTCCACACATTTAAGCATTTTAGTAACACGATTTCAGACTCCAGCCCATGCAAACTCTTCTCCAACAGGTCTGCACCGAAAACTTTAACTCCACATTGTGTTGGCAGTCGAGTCGAGCACGTCTTGATAAACGCCAGCAGGATAACGACGCGTTAGCGCCTGTTTCACAATATGCATCGCGAAACGACAATAATGTTTTTAAACTGGATGGTGAGGAGATGACTGTAATGATCACCATCTGTTTTATTCAGTAAATGAGCAACACGATGTTTCTCTAGCGCATCATTCCGCATCTCACGACGGACCGCAGCAGGCTGGTGATATTGTTGTTGTGCGTGACGTCACGAGTTGTACGGCGGCCTTGATGGACAATATAAACTCGAAACGATAAAACGCGAAAACACGAAACGCTTTTAAAACTTTATGATCAAATGTTTTACTAACAGCAGATGTCGTGTAATGCCGCATGGAAATAAAAACACTTTTTCCTGAATGGTGATGATATTCAAACACTTGTCTGAAGTTTGCATTGTGGGCGTATGCTTTCGCAAAATTTGGTGAACTTCAGTAAAACAAATTAAATGCATATGTTTCGACGAGCTCTGCAATGGCAAAAATGTTTCATGTTACATAGTTTTGCGATAAACAGTTGATTTAAACAACCAACAATCAGATAAATATGTTCAAATATGTGTATATTAAGCTTGCCTATGGAGAGATGATGCAGAGAGCAGGCCTGCACTGACAAAATATTTAATATTAATTTTTAATGACATAAATTTTCCATTCATTCATATACCCTTTTCAAAACATCTTGGATAAACAGCAACAAAATTCAAACAATCAATCAAAAGATAAAGACGAAACATAACAACACAGAGAGGCTTTACCGAATCAGTGTTATGTTTAATAAGTAATACCCCAATTATTAATTAATTAAAAATTATGTTTAATAAGTTTCCCATCTCTGACAGAAAATGACTGAACGTAACTCTATAACCATGTTACACCGCAGCATTTAAAACTACAATGTATGGTGGTATAACTTTGTTCAGTGATTATTCAGGTCAGCACTATGTTTGTGTTGATGTGACCTAAGGTGGTCCAAGCGTCTGAAGCAGAGTCCACAGATACCGCAGCAGTACGGTCTCTCTCCTGTGTGGGTGCGCTGATGGACTTTCAAGTTATCTGCCCGGGTAAATCTTTTATTGCACATAGTACACTGGTGTGGTTTCTCCTGCATGTGAATGCGTCGATGCAGCTTGAGGTTCCACAGGCGGCTGAACTTGTTCCCGCAGAGTGTGCAGGTGTAAGGATTGTTTCCCTTCCGCCTGCATCGATGCCTGCGCAGGTCGCTGAAGGATGAGAAACCTTTCCCGCAGTGACTGCATAAGTGGAAACCATCCTGCTGGTGGACACGCTGGTGAACCTTTAAATTGCAGGCCTGAGTGAACTTCTTACCACACTGGTTGCAGGTATACGCTCTGGTTGACCTGGTTCGGTGGGAGAGTGGGTAGCCTTTTAGGGAAGCCTCATTAATGCCTATTTGTGGATCATTAAGCTCTAGAGAGTGACTGAATGTATGGTGCTTATGAAGTCCACCTGTGACATCATCAGCTGTATCCCCAACATAACGCGAGTGTCCTCTATGACCAGCGTCTTCAGCAATCCCACTGTGAACTTCTGTGAGGGCATTTATATCTTGTAAGTGAACTTCTTCTTTAATAAGTCGGCAGTGCATGTCTCTATCCATGTTTTCCATTTCTGGGTTAACCTGTGCTGGCGAAAAGGCTCTATTTCTTCTCTTACTCTTAATCGAAGAGCTGCCCTGATGTATTTCACCATCCATAGCCACGTTTAGGTCATTTTGAATAGACCCGACCAATACTACATTATTACCCAATGCCTCTTCAGATCTTTCTCTAAGACCATTCAGGCCTCCTATATCCACTTTATTGTAGCTAGCTTGCTCCTCTGTGTTGTAGCATGTTCGGTACGACAGTCCTGGGACATCTGCAAAATTTGCATAAGGCTCATGATCAGTGGCCTGACCGAGTCCAGAGCTCCAGTCTTCCTGAATCTGTTCTTGCTCGCTGTAATTGTGGGATGAGAAATCAGAAGTCTCAGCTACAAAAAGAACAAATCCAGAAAAACGATTAGCGATTTGGGAAAACGAGTTTGTTGAGATGACGCTAACTGAGTTCAAGACACACCAGGTCAAAATAATTACAAACAACCTATTTAAATATCTTATATCTGTCTTAGCTTTTAAATGCAGCATAAAGCCAAACAACAGAATCAGTGTTTGTTCATATTTAAATCTGCATGTGGTCATATCACTACACCAGAGACAACACAGTCTGGAGTAACACACACAAAGATAAAACCGCAAGCTGATGCATAATCGACAAGAACAAATAAATGCTTTCTAAAGCAAAGACATTTAGCCGGCAACTTTAAAACAGTTAGATATTTAATTTAGTAGCACAAATTCACACTACAACAGTGAAATGAATGTTCTGATTCTGTTTTTAGACATGTAACAAAGTCTCTATTTTTTTCAAGTATTACTCCAATTTTTCAGTCATATGTTTAAACCACACCTTCAGCATTCAGCGTCCACCCATCCTGCAGCTCTTTATTATCAGTGATCATATGTAAAGCCTCCTCCTTCAGTATGCAGTCCAGTTTCCTTTCTTCTCTCTCTGCAGACTGAAGACAGAAGACAGCACACAGACACATAACTGTGCACATAACTGTGCACATAACTGTGCACATAACTGTGCACATAACTGTGCACAGACATTATGCAAACCTTGAATTCGACATGCCTACAGAATCCAGACATAGTCACTTCCACACAAGAAACTACTCATAAGATTGGATGTCATGAGAAAGACGTTTATTCAGTAACCTACACACCTCTGCTGTGTCGTTTGTTTGGTCTTCTGATCTTTCCTGTCCTGAAAGCGTGTCGGTCTTCAGCTCACAGCTTCTCCGGCTCCTCACTGCAAAGCTGTCCTGTTGGAGACCATGATCACTGTCTGCGGGTCAAAGGCGAATGCAACTGTGAGGGCATTAACTGAACAGTCCTATAACAGTCCATTTCTGCATTCAACGTCAACAAGCTTGCTTATAAAGATGACAGGCCTACACATTAGAAAATGTTACCATTTTATAATGTTAGACCGAGACTGAGCAGAATGGCAAACAAACCTGATGGTGATGTATTTTCTCCATCCTCGTTGGATGCTTGAACTTCACAACACTTTGCACATCTCCTCCAGGACTCGCTGCACTGCAGCCTCTTCTCCAGACCCTCCACCTGTTCCCGACTGCGGGACACTTCCTTCATAAAGCTCTCCTCCACCAGACGGGTGATATCAAACATGGCAGCTTTAAAAACAGCCTCCATGACTCTGGACAGCTGTGACTGAAACGTATGTAGGAGATCGGACATAATGAGGAGTATGTGTGCATTCAAAGAGACTTGCATCAGTCTAGATGTCCTCGTTACGCGTTGCGTGCGCTTTGGTGCGCAGGCGTTTGGGGATGAATTGCGGAAAAGTAAGAAAGATTTGCTATTTTTACACGAAATGATCACTGAATCGTCTTTCTTTCTAACGCATGCATCGCAAACAAAGGCTATTCCTGCAGGGGAATATCCGGAAGTACTTCCTGAAGCAAACACGCCGATGGAAATGAGGGACAACAAGGCTACAAATACGTGATATGATCGCCCCCACATCGTTATATTCGCTTTTTATTTCACATCCCAGAATGAATAAAATACAGACTGGGAATAAGCATTAAAGCAATCTGTGCGTATAAGAAAATGTGCATTAGGAATATTAGCGAATCTGAAGAATTGCAATGCAATAAAACAAGGAACGATATATAATATATATATATGCATATAAATATACATGTGAAAAGGATGCAGATACGATATCGCATGTGCAAACTGACGATATGTACATTTTGCTTTTAATATGCATGCTAAACTACGATATAACAACGATGGGGTGGCCACAAATATAGTAAAGTGAGTCGTAAAGCGTTGGAAAACAACCCTTAAAGTTTGAACACTTCAGTACGGAAGTTTTAACACCGCCCTCCCCTGGATGCCCCGTTATATTCGTCGCCACCGTCGGACACATTAACAGCTTCTGTATAAATACATGAAATGAATCCCAAGCGGACGATGCCCAACGTGGAAGATCATCGTGACGGCTTTCAAACCCAATTCACAGCCATAATGGAAACAATATTGCAGGCTGCCGTCAGGGAAGCATCAAAGCTTTACGAGGTTTCTTTGCAGCACCTGAAAGCGGAGCTGGCGCATCTGAGACAGGAGAACGGGAGGCTGAGGAATGGGGACGAGAGGATGGATCACGTCTTGGAAAACCGGGATGTCGGTGTGCAATGCGGTAGGTCTGTCTTGCCTTTTCTTTCCGCTCAAGTGTTGCATGTTTCTGGGTGATGGCGTGCAACACTTCCTGGAAAATGATAACGACTTGAACCGGCTCAGACAAACGCAGGAACAAGTTCGTTTAAAGCTCGCTTTTTCACCTTCCTACGACGACTTTTCAATGCTTTTACGCATGCACGACGTGTTTATCACGGACACCTGTCGTTTTGAATGCTGTTGGGAATAACAGACGAACTAAAAGCGAGCGAAAATATTTCCAATAGGTCATTTCTGCCCGTTTTATCAATGCACGCAAGTCATTCGTGTTATTTTTATAACGGGATTATCATCATCATTTTATTGCATGTATTAACAGTAGTTTCGTTTGTGTGTTTGATTTACTTTATCTTGCCTTTAGTGTTTTCATTGTATGGCTGGGGTTTGTGTAAAGCGCTTTACGATGCTGCTTTAAAAATGAAATGTATTATTATTATTATTTATTATTATTATGAACAGAAAAGCCGACTTTGGTGGATCAGGGATGCAGCCCGTATCACTGCGCAGAACCGCGTCTTAACGTGGGCGACATCACGAGCGATAAACTGGCCGATCTGTGCTCCTCTGAGGACGGGAGGAGACAGCTTGCTTTGCTCCTGATCAAACAAGAGGTATGAAATAACAAGCCCTGCATCCAGGGTTTTATATGCAAGCGTTTTTACTCGTTTTTACAGTCTCTTCCTCCCTCTTGTCTGCTCTTGCAAAAGTTCATTGTGCGGTCAGATACGTACAAGTCCTGAATGCACCGCCCTCTGTGTCAGAGGATGGAAATGATCTGTATGAAAATGCTTCATTACCAAACATTAAAAGGCTTTCTTCTCTGTTAGGAATTAGTTTGGCTGATTACAGGCAGTGATCATGTCATCATATCTTATGAACGTAGGTTAATATTTGATGTTGGCAGGGTGACGGTGTTTAGGGATGAATCTTTGCATACATTCTGACTTTGTTTCGTGTCTTCAGCCCCAGGAGACTGAATGTGACAGCTATAAACCAGGATACTTCCTACTAAAGCAAGAGGGTGCCGAGCCGATACTGGTGCGCAGAGAGCCAAACAAGGAAACCGTGGAAAGGGGTACAGGAGTTATTCATAAGTTGGTCTAACAATTGAGAAAACGTTTTGACAGAATGTACTTCTTGTTAGAAATGAGTACATGACATAAGTGTATAATACGTAAAACATACCACTTTCGAATGTTTCTTTGTGATTGGTTATGCGGTGTTTTGGGCGATAAATGTCAATTAGCATTATAACCGAAAGTGCAGGATATCTCCGTTGGCATACATACTGAATGTAAATGTTAAAATTATTTAAGAATATATTTTATTCTGTTTGATATTTCCTTTGTTAATTCGCATCTCTTCATCCACAGTTGTGATCCCACCGGCGTTCCAAACAATAACCAGGCGCCATGGGAACCCCAGGGAGAAATCTCCACCATTAGTGACTCCTTCCTCCTGTAGTCGCAGAGTGAATTTTTGTGCTCGCAAACCCAGCCAGCCCGTACACCCGGCCAGAGATACAGCTGAAGGAACTTTACTAAACGGTGAGGGCTTCAGTTCCCAAAACCAGACAAAAAGAGCAAGTGCCCCTGCACCAGCCCGGACATCAGCTGTTACAATACAAAATGTCAATTCAACCCAGACTCCTGCTCCTGCGGTTAATTTATCTGTGCCAATGATTGAGCTCTCTGGCGCTCCAGATTGCACATCAATACCTCAAGCCAAGCCAACAGCAGCTCACCATCAACCACACCAAAATTCTGAAACATCAAACCAAACAGTTGTCCATCAGAAAGTTCTTGCATCAAATGTCTGTCCTCCACTTCAAAACACCTTCCTTTACCCCCCGTTAGCACAACCGCCTGTTACTCAAAGCCAGCTCTTAGTAACAGAGGCTCTTTCCTTCAACCAGGTAGTTCAGACACATGTAAAACATACGGAGAACAACACTCTGTCAGTTCACGCCTCACTTAACCAGTCCACAGAGTTTTTTGCCCATTGCTCTTCTCAGCTCACACAGCCACCCATCTTTTCACCACAGACCATTATATCATCAGCCCAAGAGGTGACTCCACTAGTGCATGCTCCAATGGTATCAGGCCATGTTCCAGTCACTACAACTTTAGATAAACTTCTACCAGTACAAGATCAGATGCTCTCAACCAGTTTTGTTCCTCAAGCCCAGAGTTTTGCTTCACAGATGAGTCCTTCATTCCAGTTTCCTCTAGTGCCACAACACAATCTCACTCAGGCAACACAGACTTCTTATCTGTCAACACATATTCCGTTTACATCTCCCCACCTTCAGGGATCTGTCTCCTTATTTTCAGGTCCATCAACAAATACTCTAAACCCACCACAACCTGCACTCATGCAAGCTCAATATTCAGCACAATCTGATCAGTTCTCCTCTTCCTCAGACCATTTTTTTCCTCCAACTGAAAACAGCCCAGGCTTGCTCGAATCTCTGGATACTCTGCATTTGCACTCACCCATTCTGATAACGACACAAGATGCCCCAGAGCAGTCGTCTATGCATCGTTCACATCCATCTGGACAACTTGCACCTCTCCTAACACCGAAGGAGCAGCAAGCTGCAGCTTCCACCCATTCCAATGTTGTTTTAGGAAGAGAACCCATTGTACCTTTAGAGACCCCTCTGGAAATAGCGGAGGCACAGTTTTCCCCTTGCCATAGTGCTTCGGTTGGCACTAGAGAAAACAAATCAGCTGCCACAGCAAAAAGTGATAAAGACTCAGAGGACAATGAAAACAATGGTCTCATACTCCAGTCTAATCTAAGGAAACAAACTTCCAAATCCCAACCAGATGAGGGCAACACACTCAACATCAAGGATAAGAGAACAGATGGGGTTCGGAATGACTCGATTAGTGAAGCGACCCTTTCTGGCTCAAATGTTTCCTCAAATAATGGAAGTCAATCAGTACCTAAAGCTTCTAGAAAATCATTGCATAGGAGTACCAAATGCTCAGAGTGTGGAAGGGTCCTGAGCAATGCATCCGCCTTGGAGAATCACATGAGACTTCATACAGGTGAGAGGCCATATACCTGCTCCCAGTGTGGAAAAGCCTTCCCTAGTGTTCGAGGTCTTAACCGGCATGTAAAGGTCCATGCAGAGGAGAAACGGTATCAGTGTGAGGAGTGTGGAAAGAGTTTTGTTTATCACTTTACTCTTACCAAGCATCAGCTCATCCACTCTGGAGAAAGACCCTTTCCTTGTAAAGTTTGCGGCAAGAGGTTCTTGGCTAAAGCGGACCGCTCCACTCATATGCGGATGCACACTGGCGAGAAGCCATTTTCTTGCACTCAGTGTGGGAAGAAGTTTAAACACAGAGTTGCTCTAAATATGCACATGCAAGGACATAGAGGAGAGAAACGGTACGTTTGCCCCCATTGTGAGAAGGGATTTGTGGATCTGGGTAATTTTAAAAGACACAAGCTAATCCACACAGGGGAAAGACCATTTGAGTGCAAGGAATGTGGCAAACGGTTTACACAATCAGCCCATCTCAAGAAACATGTCAACACACAACATATGTTACATGAAGCAAAGTAAAAAGGAATACTGTTCAATAAAGCATTCAGTTAATCCACTGCAAAAGACAAATATTCTTTTACAGGAAATGTAACAGTATTAGGCTTGATTCTAGTAATTTACAACCTGCTCGCCCACCCTGCCTTTACTGACCTTGTATTACAATGAGCTTGTTTCCTATTAAGTAAGTGCATAGCATCTAATCTACAGTACAATTGTATGCCAGTCCTTTACCAAACGGTTAAAAATGTTAAGTTTAATGCTTTCATTAAATGTAATGTTAAATCTGCATTTTTATGTTTGTGTAAAAATATTTTTCTAGTATTGATATGTATTAATAAAACAATATCAGAGAACGGGTATTTAATGGTAAGTGGTAATCAATTATAATTTAGTATGATACTGTAATTTAGACACAGTATCTGTTATCCTGGAAAATAGCAAAATAAAAAAATAGCAAAAATATTTGTTAGGTCCAAGGTAGTAAAATGTAACTCCTGTGAACACTTGCTACTGGATACTGATGAAAGTGGTTCTGAATTTTGCAACTACACCCATCACACGATACCTCAGTACATTACTGTGTGTTGTTAAACAGTCTGGGTTTTAGGGGATGCAGCCATCTCCTCAGTAGGGTCTAATTCTGATTGCTTTAAAAAGAAGAAGCAGTGATTTCATGCATTTATATTGAACATTACAAAATTGAGATGTTTGTGGGCTCTGGTATAACTACCTCTGAGTTAAAGGTGGCAGCAATACGACACTTGTGGGAGAGAGTCTAAACCATAAGAGGTGCAGACAGGGTGGATAAGAGCCAGAAAGAAGAAAAGATGCAAAGTGAACAGAATTGTGATCCAATACATGCAGATAAGTTCCTACAAATGAAAGCACTAAAATGACTATTTCTGCAAATATGGCAGCTCTAACAGATTAAATAGAATAGAGAGAATTTACTCACTGCACTAGAAGTGTTTGTTACATTGTTGTGATTTTGAGAACATTAACTGAAAAACAATGAACAACTGAAAAACAATGAGCTAAAAGAAAAATCCCTTAATTACAGACAAACAGACATGGCCCATATTCCTGCCTTCGCTCTCCCACAGTGCTCAGATTAACCCTCGACCACACAATACATACATAAAACATTACTACACAGATTAACCTAATCCCAACCACGTTACATTATTAAAATACATTGTAACAGGTATAGAAAACTGGGACAGTACAAGTTGATATTTGATATCTTAGTGTTTGGTGTGCTGAAATATTTTGGGATGACAACTTGCACTGAAGCTGGCATAAACTAATGCTGGCATAACAAATTTGTGCAAAACCTGATGATCCATGTTATCCCAGTATGATCTGAGAAGAAATCCCAGATTTTCAATGTGGTCTCAAACGTTTGGACTGAACAGGAGAACTCCCACTCCCATTGTAACTGTATTCTTGACACAAGGACTGACCCAGTTTTCATCTGCAGCGGTATTTAAAAGAGTTCATGTGAGAGAAAACAATAGAACTGGGGAACAGATGGAACGCTTCATGTTTTAAGCTGTGAGCGAGCTCAGTGCTGTAATTGTACAAAACAGATGCTTTCAGTGGTATTAAAACTGTGCATGTGTCACTGGCAGCGTGCAGCCACTCTGAGCACAAAGAAACCAAATGGAGCAGATGAGAGATGCTTAATATATTAAAATATCTGAACAACGAACAAAGGTTTAGGCTCAATTCACTGAAATGTTTCTGAAACACTCATTTCTGTCATTAAACAAACTACAATTCAATAAAACCAAATTGCATGATTTTGACCAAATGATGTTGAAAAAGCAGCCAATGAGAACCGACCACAGATGGGAACTCCTTCAATATCATTTAAAAAGCATCTCAGGGTGATGCCTCAAGAAACTGGGTGATAAAATTCCAAGACTTTATTTTTGCAAATTTTATTGTAAATAAACACTCTGTTAAAGGGATTGGGTACATTTGGAAAAAGCACATTTATTTTAAATTACCCGAGACCCGAGACAACTAATACCGAACTTGACCCGTGTTCGAGGTACTCATCGAAGTTTTGGACCCAAACCTGCTCGGGTCTTGGGTCGGACCTTGCATTTTCGGATTCAAGTGGACCCGTGAAGACCTCTTATGAATGTGAATATCGATACACTATCATGAAAATAAAAATATCGCTGTAGAATTAGCTGTATCTGTTTTTTTGCACAGCCCTACCTATAAAGATTAGAATTTAATCTAAATCTTTATATAAAATGTTGAAATTGTTCTTTTGCATCACTGTATTTATTGTACCCATTAGATCACAGGACAGGAAAATCCTTTAATCCTTTTCATGTCTGATAAAACACTGATAAAACGTGGATTAATCAATGACAACATTACCCATCCTAATCAAAATTCTTGATGTACAAAAGTAAACATACATTTTGTGTCAGCAGTGCATATATTTGTGTAAATGTCAATAAACATGTAAATGTGTTGGGTGGGATGGAAATAAGAGATGAAACGTTATAGTCTAGAATATGAGCATGTAAGAGGATTTTAAGAGAGAGAGAGAGAGAGAAAGCAGGAGACAGGATTAAAGATTAAATCATATGCAAACCAGGAAAAAGGAATACGAGCGATCAGTTTTCCACATGTACAGTCAAATCACACACTGCCAGCCCAGCTATCTAATGTCTGATGAAAAAACAAAATACAGTTATTGTGGAACCAAAGAAATTCATTTAAACTGGCATTCAAAATTGTCTCCAAAAGCCCCAAAGATGTAAGTCTAAGAAATAAATCTGTAAATATGAGTATGACAAACACTTTTGGAGAATTCATTTTCTTTTGACTAGAAACAAACATACCCACACAGGCACATTAATAACAGACAAAAGAGACATGGGTTTCTTTAGGTTTTCTTGTATTCTTGCTTATGAATTTAAATAAGAGCTGTCAGAGTCTGGTGATGGCAAAATCTATTAATTTACTAAAGCATCTCTAAAGCAGAGGGGGAGGAGACAACGAGAACATACATATGAATGACAGTGAGAGAGAGAGATGGTATTAAAAAGAATGAGATTCAAAGAGAGTGAATGAAAGAGATAAAGACTGTGTTTGCATGAGCGAGACAGAAAGAGAGAGAGAGAAAGAGGCAGGGCAAGAGATGGAAATACTCGTTTCTGTAATAGAATATGAGCAGAGTAAATATCAGAAAAGCATTAATGCTCATCTCAGAGGAAACTAATGTCAATGGAAGCAGATGGCATGGAAACCATTGAGATGCCCCAAGACAAGATTGTCAAAAAGGTACGTGAGCTTTGGGCTGAGCACAGATTAAAAATGTTGAATGACAGATGAAATATGTGTAAAGAACAAAAAAATATGTTATTAGAAAAGACAAGACTGAAGTAAATGGAGGAGGCCCGGCTCTAGTTGACACATAGTTCTATATATTAGTAACCCCAGTGTTGAGGTAAAAGTTGAGAAATGAAATAAATGCTTGTTTTCTGTAGCAGAAAACATTCTAATATGCATTCTAATATTGAAGACATTTAATATTTGAATGTTTTTGTTATAGTTTTTTAACAAAACCACACCAGCATACATTTGGTCAAGGGTAAAGATTTTAACAGAAAGATTGAACTGTATTCTCATGAGAGGTCTTTCATCCTGACAGATAACGCTTGTATATTCTCTTTTATCTTTTTGCTGTTTCATGAATTATTCTGTTTTGTAATTCTTTAATGTGTGCAACAGTTTACAATAAGTTATTTAATTGCAGGTTACAATTGTGACAACCTACCTCTTATGGTAACAATATGTTTTATGAACGCTTTTGTTCACCTGGGCGATAAGTCCTTGTGCATTCAAGATTTTAAGAAAATTAACATATTTAATCCACAATTAACTGATAAATATTCACTGGAGTAAAAGTAATGGTAAGCGGTCCATAATATTTCAGTATATTCACTGCACAGCCATATTCAGTCATATCAACACATTTATATATAATATAAATTTGGGTTGTTGATATGATATACTATATTTAATATATGAAATATATTAAAGGTTTCAAAGGTGACTGGACTTTGGGCGTCAAATGCTCCTCTTTATTCTAAATTTAGGGATCCTTTAGGAAGAAGATAGAGAAGCTGAGGAGATGGAGCTCCTCATCAGGTGGCAGCTTCAAACGCCCACCCAAAAGTAAGACCCTCAGCCTGAACTCGCCCACTGAACCTGAAGCAGAGCCCTTCAGAGGCGAGACAGAGCGTAGGAAACTCAGACCCATTGTGGCATCTGTCTTTGGTCAGGTAGGTAACTGCTGTGTCACAATGCTTTTGTGCTGAGGTGAACTGTGCAATCTGCTTGTGTATGAGCTGTTATGTTAGTCTTGATTTTCACTTTTTTTGGGCAGAGGTCATTTTTTTGTTTCATAGATAAATGAGAGGAAGACAGCTGTTGCTTGTTTCGGTTTTTGAGTTGTGCTGATGCATGCTTTTAGAGAGGATTATTTTGGAATTATTTTAAATCTGTATCAAGGCATAAAATGGAAACTTTTCATTTTCTTTTTATTTAACTTTTTACATACTTTCGCATTTTCTATATGATTCAGCTGTCACTTACATTCTTGAAAAATAGCTTTCAATAGAGCAATACAAGACAACAAACCCAGAACTAATGGAGGGATCCAGAACTAATGCACAATATCACAAACCACTTTTACATTCTGTCAGACAGCAGAGACGATGTGAAACATGAGTTGATATACTGTCATTTGTAGAAGTATGTTTTGTTATTTTTACTTTTGTTTGCTGAATACATTGAAGGTAAAAGTTTCAAAAGTCTGCTGCAGAAATGATTTAAAACTCAATTGTTTTAAATGACGCATTACTGATTATCATTATTCCAAAATTTGATTTAGTTTAGTAAGGAGTGCACAGAATCTCTGGCCACAAAAATCGAAAGAAAGCTATGAAAATTTCAGCAGAATAATTTACAAAATCAAATCGCACTTGTGTAGAATTGTCAATAGAGTATTTAATCTATTCTGCACATTTACTTATTTTCCCTTCATTACAGTCTCAAATTCTCTGCTTTTATGTGTAGCCAGTGGAGATCAAATATCTTCTTTGGCTCCCCATAGTGGCTAGATTTACACAATGCAATTGCTCAGAGCAGATTAAAAGAAAAGTGAAGCAAAGTATAGAACTCTGTTCTCCTGGATGTAAAAGCCCCCCCAGCCCTTTTTACTGACCTAGAAACAGATTGACTTCTCTTTTTTCCCCACTCTGATTTGTGTCACACTAATGAGTGTTAGTGACCTTACAGTACAGTATAGTGTTCATACTCTTATATAGTAAAACAAAGTATTTTATATTTATTATTCACTATATTCATGCATTAAATCACAGTCAGAATGTTGTATTGGCAATTTTTGCACAATTGTGTCTTGTAATATCTTTGTTGTGAACAAAGAGAGTGAGAGAACTACCGTCTGTCATGGAATCTAAAGAGATTACGTGGTAATGCTGCACAAATGTGGGATTGGATGCAGTAATACTTTTATCTGGACCATCTCATTTTACTGCTGGATAGAAGAGGTGAGAAAGACAACAAATCTCAGAAGAAAGATCTTGTTATTCGCTTACTCATCTTTCCACATTTAAACCCCTCTAACCTCACAGACCTCAAGCCTCCAACCATTGTTGGTTGTGATGTTTGTTAATACATGCAAAGTTTATTTTCATTGAAAGCGCTCTCTGATACGAACAACAAGTTCACTGGAAAAATTTATTTTGAGTGGATTACAGAAAGAAAAGGGCCACTAAAGAAACAGTGCTTGAAATAATAAATATTACTTATTATTATTTGTAAATATTAATAAAATAAACAATACAATATTTTTTAAACAAATGGCTTTTCTATGACCAAGACTTGTCAGTCCATCATTAATCTCTCATCTATCCTCCGACCCCCATCTGAACTCACTACCTGCTCTGTATTTCTGCAACCCTACATTTACTCACCAGCACTGCCAGCTGTTTTGCACTCACCACATAATCTGAAATGTTGAGGATTATGAAGGCCCATCCCACCCCTGCCTGACTGTCCCATCATTCCCTCACTCTCTCTCTCCCCCTTCGTCTTCTATGAGGCTCTATCATGTCAAAGCAGTCACTTACAATCCAGTAGAACAGGAAGTGCGATTAGAATGAGGATGTGGAGAGAGGGAGGAAAAGTACAACAGATGCAAGATGAGAGTATCAGGATTAGTGTGTACCGAATAAACTGCTAGCTGAAGGAACAGGTCTCAGAGCTCCAAAAACATCCTGTACGTTCAACTGTTTTTAGTGGTATTAATATCACAACCCCTCACCTCTGGTTTAGACAGTTCCGCCCTCTCTTGGGATGAGGATGTTGATGGGGTTCCAGTTTATGTAATCGCTGAGTGCAGGAACCGTGAGTGAGTGTTTAGGGAAGGGGGGCAGGAGGAGGGACGGAAAAGGCAAGAAAGAGTTGGAGCAGAGAGGAGTCGAGGATATAATGATGGGAGCAAAACCATCTAAAAGGAGCAGTATGAGAAAGGTAAGACAGCTGTTTCAATGACAAAAGTATGGAAGGGATGTAGAGTGACTCTTGTTATTGGTGGGTTGTAGATTGGTTCAGAAAACGACTGAAGCTTTTGATACTTCTGGCAAGTTTTAGAGTGTGAATAGCACATTTTTTGTTACACTGTTAAAATGTATGTGGTTTTTATATTATTTTATGGATATTATAATTTTGATTTGCTTTTACCTTCACGTTTTCTTTTTAGTTACATTTTAACAATTAACTTTATTACCCGTGTCTGTTCTAGTTACAAGTTAATCAAACCAAAATTTAATTTATATTGTTTTGAGTAACCCAAATATGAGCTTCATGTGATGTCCTCTAAATGAACTGGTTTGACTTAAATTCAAAATACTGTTGACTGAATCAACTCGATTATATTAAAGAAAGATGTTTTTCAGAATCACATCAGGTATTGGTAGATTATTATTGGTAGATATAATTAAGCACAGTCAGAAGTTGATGCTTTCTCCATGAAACAAAGGATTAGATTTAGATTTGGTTGGTGCATAATGAAATGGTTCCTCGTAAAGGGGGTCCCACCCATGGAGGGCAGCGGAGCACCACTGGCCACCGGGTTAGGGGGCAGTGGTGATGCGGCAGCTGAGGATGATGATGATGAAGAGTCAAAGGGCAGGCGGCCGTTTGAGGAGCCGATATGTGCTTTGGTTCAGAACTGTACCGTGCTGCATAACATCGTGGGCCCCGCCTGCATCTTTCTCCGACAGAGCTTCGCTCAGGCTCAGCTCGTATGTATACACGCTTACAAATGTGCTGAAACACAGAGAATTACCACCAGTAATCTTCTCTCTTGTGCATCTCCAGTCTTGTCCTGTTAACCTGCATTGAATCAAGGCCTCTAGTCCCCTCCATCATTTCCCCAATGACCCATCACCTGCCACAATGTTATTGAAGGATGCTGTGTCATCATCCACCAGTCACATCTGCATGTGAGTCGCCATTGTCAATGGAACCCTTGTCCAGATTCTTTGTAATACAATGTAATATTAGCTAATACTAAAGTGGGTTTGAGTGAGTTGAGAAATGAGGAGGCAGGTTTTAAAGACTGAAACTTAAATCCTGATGGACTGATGGATTAAAACTGCTGGTCAAAGCAACAGTAACTGAGACCAATATCAGCGTAATATTCTTCTTGTGCCATTAATATAATGTTCTTTTTGCTCATGCGAGAAGAAACAAGATAAATACGCTGAGTGTGTAGAGATGGGATGAGTGTGACATTTATGACATCATCTTTGTTTTGAACTTCCTGTTGACGGATTGGAAAGTACATATAATAGCTTAATGTTTTCTATCGATGTCAGTGTCTGGTGTTCCCAGAGTGGAGAATAAAACAGGATAATAAACATATAGATGTACTATAACATGTTACATGTTATATACAGACTACGTATGTAATTGTATGTTTTAATGAGGGAGTACATAGCTGGCTGAACTCCATTCAACTCCATTTGTTGCCTGGCAACCCGGACCCTTGTAATCTGTTAACCGTAGTGACCCCACCGCACTGCTGCTTGCATCATGCTTGCCAATTCATGGTAATCAGACTAAATCCTCACCAGCTGTGTGAATATGTTCTGGTTGTCCACTGCCAAAACTCAAGCAGAGGTAATCAGATCAAACTGGAAATCACCCCTCCATTTGTTATTATCTTTCTTATATAATGTGTTAATGTGGTTTAGATGAGAATTCTGTTGTATGCTTGTTCATTTTTTTATTCGGAGTTATGCTCTTCCACAAACAAAAATATCTGATAAAGCACACAAATCCATCCGTAGAACATTTAAAATCCTGTTTATAATATCAATATATCACGTCAAACTGGTTTTGATCCAGGAAGCAGACCGGACCTCAACCAGCGACCCAACACATTACCGATGCTGTGTGAATTACTTTGTACATACCAATGTCTTCAAATGTTAAAACTGACAAATTTGTTAGTGTTTATAAAGCAAAATGTATTTATTTTTTATGGTTTGCTCAGATTTTGTGCTTCAGTTTCATTTGAGAAACTCAACAGGTTTGTCTTAATAATTTGGTGTTTCATTTCTAAATGTCTGAATCTTTATGGCTTCACACACTCAGTAGCCAGTAATCCACTGCACAAAACACATTATGGTTAGCATGGTAATCCTTGTTGCACATGAGACCGTATTTAACATGGTCTGGTTCTGTTTTTTACATCATGGGTGCTTTTGTAAGATCTTGTGGGCAGAAGGTGGCACTGCTGCCACAGGCTAGACTGTGTGGAGAGTACTCGAAGTGGGACATCCTGAGACACTTGTGGCTCAGTTGAATCACGTCCTGGAAATTAGAAAATTCCCACATTAATGTAGTGTGTGAAATAAGGCTCATTTTACATGGCCTCTCATTTTGTTTTACCTATGATGACTGATAATCAGATGTGTTCCACTCATCTGCCCATGTGTTCAGGTAACGGTGTGCAGATGGTTGCCCCGGGTGACACTGACAGGTGTGTGTAAACTTGGCTTTCCAAGGCTTTTCCTGACAGTTCAGGAAGCGCGGTCCAAATGCAAAGCAGATTACAGGAAAGATTTTAATAATAATCTTTAGGGAAATTATTTCATGATTTATGTTAATAAATTACATTAATGAACAAAACTTAAGCATATAGTGAAATCACCAAACTTTTAGTTGGGTAAGCACAGTCACAGTACATTATCTGTCAAAAACAATTTTGTTTTTGCATTTTCTTTTATTCGTTGTAACAAATCAATGTCAACCACGACTCATTGTTTTACATTACTGTATGGTGTATGTTTTTGTATAGTTGTATAGGTGTGTGGCTTCATATGTGTTTATCCTAATTGCTTCAATCATTGTCTTTGTATGTTTCTCTGAAATCTGTAATCAGGACAGAGATCTGCGGCCAGAGGAAATTGAAGGTACAGAGATATTTCAGACATCACTGACGCACTTTTAATCATTGAAAGCTTCCAGTGATAAACTCACCACCAATCACAACAGTTTATTTCCCTTATTATCCCTCCATCCTGTTACATTTTCATATATATATATATGTATGTATATGTATATATGTATATGTATATGTATATGTATATGTATATGTATATGTATATGTATATGTATATATCTACCCGCTGGTATCCCTAACCCTTGGTAAGATATATTTAAAGGTTAAGTTCACCCAAATAAATAAAATTAAACAAATGAATTAAATAAAAGTTTAATAAATAAAATTAATCATTAAACTCATATGTTGTTCTTTGTCACTATATGCTTTTGTATCTTCTTTTGTTACACAGGAAAACATAAGCTACTTGTTTGGAATAACATGAGATTTTAAAAAATGAGGGAATATGATTTTCATCATTCTATACCCTTAACAAATTATCATCATCACTGTATATGTATCCCTCAGGATCCTCTCGCTCGACTTTGCTGACAGATTTTACATTAATGTTACTCAGGTGAGAAAGATCCCTCTCTCTCTCTCTCTCTCTCTCTTTCTGCAGAGCTGAAGGAGGCCTTCAGAGAGTTTGACAAAGATAAAGATGGCTTCATTAGCTGTAAGGATCTGGGCGAGTGTATGAGGACGATGGGATACATGCCCACAGAGATGGAGCTAATTGAACTCAGTCAGCAGATCTGTGAGATTATCTCTTCAATTACACACACACACACACACACACACACACACAGAGTCGTTTCATAAACAGGAAAGACACAGAAACCACTTACCTGAGGTGTATGCATGCTGATGTTTGCATTAAATTCATATCCACAGGGTGATGATGCATATTTGTTCACCAGGTGGTGGTAGAGTCGACTTTGAGGACTTTGTAGACCTGATGGGACCAAAGATGTTGGCTGAGACAGCAGATATGATCGGGGTTAAAGAGCTAAGAGATGCTTTCAGAGAGGTTGGAGTGTCATGTTAATGCAAACAATATTTGTGCATATTGTATTGAATACATTTTCAACACAGAAATGGGATTCTGCTCTTTCATACAGAAGAGTTAACATGGTCAGCGTCACTAATTTGGTCATTTGTTTAGTGATCTACAAATAACTCCGAATTTAAAATTGTAAAAAAATTAAAAATTGTTAACATTTCTTTTTTTAAATTTCACACCATTGTGTGTAAATGATTACATTACTTGCATTCTGTTTTAATGGATTGCTGAAAAGATGCAATTATTAATTTTAAGATGTAACAAAATGCTTTTTACATTTTTACGATGACGTCTGTTTTAATTGAATCTGCTCTCTGTTTCTCTCAGTTTGACTCCAATGGGGATGGGCAGATCAATCTGGCTGAAATGAGGGAAGCCTTGAAGAAGCTGATGGGAGAGCAGCTTAACCAGAAAGAAATAGATGCAATCCTCAAGGATGTTGACCTCAATGGAGATGGGCTGGTTGACTTTGAAGGTGAGTGGTGCCAAAAACAAATAACAAAAACCAAGTGGGTTGTTTCTCAACCAAGGGGCCGGGGCCCACTAGGGGACCTCAAGAAACTTAAAGGGGGCCTGGATGACTGCTTTAGTGCAACTTAGCTTAATAAAATCAACTTAGCCCAAGCCTTCTGAAGAATCCCAGGAGTAGAACAAGCAGCTGTGCACAGTGCAGCACATTTCAGCCCAATCACAATGAGATGCAGACTCTGCCTGGGGCTGTTTTTAAAGAACGGGTATGTTAAAAACCCATACTGCTGCCAAGATGAAACCCACAGAGAACAGCCATGTCATTTCACATGCAAAAAGAGCTTTTAAAAAGATTTAAAGACACAGCAGCTAAAAACGGACCATTACATTTTAGGGTCCAGAAAGTGGATTGAAAAACTTACACATAAACCTCAGGAAGAAATATTATGTTGGGTTTTAAAAATGTTTTGCAATAAGCGAAAACTAGATTTTAGCTAGATTATCCAAACTAAATAAGTTTGGATAATCTAGAATGGTTCAATAAAAAACCTGCATGGAAAATGACTAAAAAAATGTAGATACGCCAAGAGTTAAACATTACATATAGTGTGTCTATTAAATAAAGTTCTGCTGTCTAATATTAGTTATATTTATGCATGAACAACTTAACCTATTTTTCATCTCCCCCCACAGAGTTTGTGCGAATGATGTCTCGCTAACTTTGAGACCATACAAGAAAGGGAGAAAACAGTCTCAGTTTGTCAACTTTCAACTCTTAATGTGAAGAGTAAAATGCTATGCAGCTCTTTAAACTACTACCTTGTAGTTATTATGTATGTAATTATTTAAACTATAGTGTTTCTCCATACAAGACCTTCTTCATTCACTGGCTTTTATGACAGAGAGAAACTGTTTCATGTATCTGTTTTTATTCACATCTTTTGAAATTCATCAAATCAAAATCTGTATCTGTTTACAAAACTTTTTTTTTTTAATCTTATCTAAAATCACTGAAAGCATTTTTATTAAACGTGCATGATCGGTGCGCATTACATGCAATGGCAGTAATGAATCAGTTTTATTTGTTTTGGACAGTAGGCCACTGGTTAATGGATCTAAAGTTTTTGTGTGATGCTTTTAGTCCGTCTTATGTTTCCACAGTGGGAGCAAGGATATTAGTATTCCTTCTGGCCATCACACAAGTCAAGAAAAATCTGGAATTATTAAACACTGGCCTAAAGATTCCTTAAAAGAACCTTGTAATGTCTCTGAAACCTATCCAATCTCATCACAGAACATCTCATTTTTATGTGAAACCCAATTTTGTTCCAAACATTACTCTGTTCATGCCAACTACAGTGAAGTATAAACAAATACTTGGATATTTTTATTGTAATTTCTGTATTGATAAAGGTTGTAAATATTCAACAATTAAATGACATTGAATTAAACTGTACACAGATTTTGGCTGTCAGCTCTTATTTGTATTTTAATTTCTAAAACACAGTGGTGATACGGGCTGTGAATACACAGTTGTAATCCTTATTGTTTTCCCTTTGTCATTTACAAAGCCTAGATAAATATGCATAATAATATCACAAGTACTTCTATAGACGGAATGTTTTTTTATTAATACGTTGATGTTTCTTTGATTGAGGATTCTGTCTGGCTCTGTAAGTTCTCCCGCTGTTTCTCCAGCTCTCTGCAGTGAAGGAGGACATAAAGAGGATGTATGAAGGCCAGCAGAGTCAGGAGAGTCAAAATGATGTTCACCTAAGATGAGAAATACAGAGATTCACTACAGAACAAATCTGACTGTGAAAAGCAAGTTAACCATTAATGGCAATGGCATTTACTTATGAGAAATTAAATCAATTTGTATTCAAATGTGGAAGGAAATGTTGTTCTAAAAATTATTTGAAAATCTTAAAATCTTGCACATTTGATATGAAGAGTATTTTTTAACCTTCTAACCCAGTTATAAACTCACTATCCACAGCTAATGGCTCAGAAGCATTTGGACACTGACCTAAAAATGAATGAATTTCAGTGCACATCCTGTGTTTTTCATTTATTTAAAATGAATTAATTACGCCTTATATATTTGTTACATAAAGCAACAACATTGACACATATGTACAGTTTTGGTTAAATTTGGTTAAAGTTTGTTTGTTTGAGCTCTTTTCTGGTTGTCAGTGGTGTGTGAATGATAGATGTACATAGACAGGGTCTCCAAGAACGTTGCTGAGGGCAAAGCACGGATACTGTAGCAAAGACACCACAGCTGATAGGGACATCACCAACCCAAACAGCTTTCCAAAATGACGGGAAGGAAACCTAAAAGGAATTTAGATTTGTTACATTCAGTTAAGTGAAGCGAAATCTGGAGATGACAGTGAGGACAATCTCCATCATCCCCAGCTAACAGGGAACATTCTCAGAACATTGGCTAACATTCTCTAAAAGTTCTCTCAAGGTTCTCTCAAAGTTATCAAACAATATCAAAATTATATATAAAAAAGTTATTCTTAAGTTGTTAGTGGAACATTTTAATATGTTACAGAATTAAAAAAATGAATTTGACCAAGCAATAATGTTAATACAATAACCTAAAATAATCTAAAAAACTGGACGTTTTGAACGTTTCTAGAACATTCAAAAAACATTTTTGTTACTTAATGGAAATGTTACAGGAATGTTCTTGCAACATAAATTGGTAGCTGGGTCTTGATAACTTACGCTATACTTATGAATACGGCATTGCCTCCATATAGAAATGAACGGTTGAGGACCTGAAGGATGAAGGTGAAATACTGGAGAGGGAGGAGAGGAATGCTCGCACAGATGGAGAACAGGAGGCACTGGAGGGAGGTGAGGAGGAGAGACAGAACGGAGGAGCGCAGGTCTGCTTCCCTTTCTGACAGGCCTACAAAATGATGATCAGGAAGAAGTATGGATCTTGGATAAATGTGTCTTTAGATGTTGGACCTTCACATTTCTGTCAGCTTACCTGGGTTGAGGGGTTTCCTTCTGTGTCTGTCCATCAGCAGGCCATTCCAGGGAGCGCAGAGAATTCCACAGAGTTGGGTGAAAGCAAACGCGTTGGTGTACTCGCTCACTGAGAAAGCGAGAACAATCAGGGATGGGATTGCTGTCAATTTTCATTTTAGTTTGTAACTAAAATTAGGTTTTGTTGCTTTAACCTGTGACTTTTAAACTATTGTTCCAATAAGACATTTTAACAGGTTCACACCATAAACAGAGATCTACAGAACTCCATTCACTGCAAATGATGAGAAAAAATTCACTAAACAACTGTGCCACTTTAGCCTGGGCTATTGTCATGTAAAATGTGTTTACCAACGGCTGGGTCTTGGTTGGCCAGCCAATTCAGCATAGGATTCAGAGCACCAATGAAGAAATAATGACGCAGTTGCATGACTGACAGCCATAGCAGATGCCACAGAAAGAACCAGGACAGAACACAGCTCTTAAAAGTAGCTAAAGAAAAGAGGACAAATGTTATTTTAATTCATTCATTAAGGGTAAGAACGTTTCATTAGCTAATCAGTCAGTGTCATTTTCTGCTGAGCCAGCATGCTGGCCAACCAGTACCTTCCTCAGAGTTGTCTGTAAGCTTTAGTGAGTCTGCAGTCTCCAGTGGCCCATCATCTTCACCTCTGTTTCTATCTAAACTCTGTTCTCGCTCTGCCTCGTATTCTTCAACACTGTAACTGTTTGATTTAGCACAGCTCATCCTGTGTGGAAGAAACATGTTGTATTTAGGTTATTATGTGACTGTCACTTAAATACGAATTATAGTTAAGGGTATAGTTATTATATTTACTAAGTACTGTATACAATAACATTTCCTCTACAAACAGAGGTGTACAGCGGTGGTACAATAGTTTAGTAATGGTATCATATGGTTGTACCATGGTACTGAAATGTACTGTGATATTTCCGTAATACATTAAGGCACATCCAAGGTAGTATACCATGGTATAACCACAATACAGTATTAGAATTTTAATTTTTATTTATACACAATTTATACTATACATGCATTCACTGACCCATATTTGTAGTTCTTTGGGATGGGATAGGGAATGTGTGACTTCGGCATGAGGAAGACAGTCCGGAGGAGATGAATGACATTACAGGCTGAGAGGAAGAGGAATGAGGAGCGGAGAGAGACCCCTCTCTCATACAGCACCTTCATGAAATGATGTTTACATACAATTTATAAGCACTGTTTAAACTGTAAACATTGTACAGGCTCTCTATATAGATTACAGATATCTCCTACCTTAACAATGAGAAAGATAACTGATGACGAGTCAAAGGCACCATTATAGATGGTAATGATGGTCGATCTATGAGTGCCAAAAAGGTTCCCCACCTGTGACATACATTGTGTAAGTGCTAGATGTCAATATGTCATATGCTCAGTAATGCAGTAAAATCAGTCATGTATAATCTTTCATGGACATACCTGAATATTTGTCAATAGAAATAACATACCCCCCACAGCTATGAAGGACAGAGCAGGAAAAATCAGGAGAGAGAGAGCTGGTTTACAGGAAAAAAAGAGGAAATAACAAAAGCTCTTTAATGTGTGTGGTTATAATTGATAGTTTTATAATATTTGATACATAGTTTAATATATATTCAAATATTGTCCGTACCTTCATTGGATAACGCCACTAGCAAAGTTCCTGTGGTATAAAAAATTCTACAAATAATAAACATGGATTAGGAGTGGTTTGAAATTGGTATAAGTTACCTATAAGACGGGTGTTATGATTGCCGTATAATTGTTTGTTTGTCAAACTGCAACTATTTGTGATTTACATGTGTGTGTGTGTGTGTCTGTGGGCTCCTTCATTCTTAAAAAAGAATGCCTAACGTCCAAAAATCATGAAGGGTTTTGAAGGCGCTTAAATTATACAACAAGCAAGCAAGATTATACCAAAAAGCAAACATTTCTGTGGTGGTTCAATTGCTACTTGGACGGCCCTTTTTTTGGGCTCCAGTCAAAACGCCTACGATGATTTCTGCTATCTGCTTAAAGCACACTCCCTCAGAATCACATAAACTCCTTGGCCCAACAGCAGAGGGATATATCTGTCATTAATTCTTGTTTGGCCCCTATTTCACATGCTATGACAGACAAACTCACATAGCCAAAAGCCGCGTTGCCATTGTGCCAAAGTGGTCGTAGAAGAATCCATTGGGCAGAGTGAGGAAATTGTTCATAAAGGAGGCAACAGTAAAGACCAATGAGAAATTCTCATCCTGCTGACTACAATCTAATGGGAAACAGGCATGAATAGACAAAGATTGAAGCATAATGAACTGAATCAATAATCCATTATAAGAAACCATCCAAATAGTCTCACCTGAGCTTTGTCCACTGGCATGTGTCACGTTGACGCACAGATCACTGAAGTAGCCATCTGACTTCAGGACAAACATAAGAGACGCCCATCCGAACACAATCCCAGCAAAACACAAACACTCCAGCAGTCCAGTAGCCAGAGTCAGCTTGCTTTTCACCCCCATCCCAGATGTTCCCTTATTTCCCAGCATCCTCTGCCGCTCCACTTGTGCTGGATATCATCAGCAGCTTTTTTATATCTGATATTTTACCTTCTGCAAATATCTGCAGCAGATATTTGCAGAAGCTTTAATACAGGTGTGAATTATAAGAAGTTTGGTGATCCACACACATTCACATTTGTTATTATTATGATGATACCATCTCTTTGAGTTTTCTGCTTTATGTTTTTGTGGGTCTTCCTCACCATCTAATGATGCATCAGGTGTTGTGAAACGGTGAGAGGAGACAGACCAAATGTAATAAAGCACATTAGTATATACGCTATTCCATTTAATCACTATAAATAATGCTTCAGCAATAAACTCAATAGTCATTTAACTATATATATATATATATATATATATATATATATATATTAGTAACATTAATAACTATGAACATTAGTATACATTAGTGCAAGATTTCATTACAGGTGATCACACACTATATGGACAGTTCACTAATCCAGATTACTACTCTCTAATCTCTCCAACACAACAGTTTTCCCCAGCCACAGTTGCTATGAATAACGTGGATGTGATCATATAATATATTAATATATCACATATATAATATACTATATATATATCATATAATATACTAACAATATAATGATGAAGCAGCGTCAATGTTTTTCATTAAATGCAAACAAAATTGCATGCATTTTAATTCAATAATACAGCTGCTGTAGATTGAATAAATCACATTTCAGCGTAAAATGTTGACTTTAATGCGAAGTGACTGTGATTTGGCTGATATGTACTTACAGCTGATTCTCGTTTCATTGACGTGAACCGCGACCGTGTGAATTAAGCCGTGCACGCGCATGCGCGTTCACGCACCGGCCGGTTAGTCAAAATGAATGAACTGGGCAAACAATAAATAAATGCATCCATACCAGATATTACTAACTCACATTATTGTAACCTTTATATGTTTCAATGCAAACTTCAACTACCAACTATATAGGTTTTAAGTTTGCTATACGTTTATATGCATTGATCATAATTTAGGTCTGCAAACAGACACTACATAAAGACACGAAAATAAGATTTTCTCCGACTTAAAGTTTGGAAAACCTATAAGCAACAGACAAGCTAAATCCATACAGATTCACCAGATCATGTTTAGGAACAAATACTGTAAGTCCCACTGCAATTTCCAGTGGAAACCACTAGATGGAGCCACGACTTTCCTTTTGAAAGTGAGCACCAGTTGTGAGTCAAATAAATGCTTTAAAAGATCCTATTTCTGAGCAAAACCAGCTCATTTACAAGCTGTTACTCTGCTTCTTCATCTTGGGTAGGTGGTACTGTTTCATACATGCTTTCCAAAACATAAAGTATTAATCCATTTCAAATAGATCAACAAAAAAAGAGAAAAGTCAGCCTTGCTTTACGGGGCCCTGCTTTGTTTGTTAAAGGTTCAGTGGATAACAACAATAAGAACCAGGGTGAGGCGAATGTTAGTCGCTGTAATGATGGTACGTCTGCCTTGACCGGCAGTGAAACTGCTCCCTAAACTTGCTGAGGCTAGCTTAGGCAACATAATGCCTGATGGCTAACAATCCGCCATGTGACCTTTAACCAGCACCATTATGCAACATCACATGGACAACCGCAGAGATCCCTACATTACAGCCGCTGAATGCTTTTGTGTGCCCAGAGGCCGGAAAAGGAATAACCTTTGATCCGACCAAGGAGTTTCACTGAAGGTTTGTGTCTCAGCCACTAAAAGGGTGTGACATTTGTCAAGCACCACCCTGAGTCACCTTCCAAGCACGTGTCCACAAACTCCCATCCTGGAGGAGTTTGTTCTCAACATCAGCACCGGGTTGATTCTTTGGGTGGAGTCCTGTGTGTCACACATTTGACCTGAAGGTTCAGATAAGTATCAGCAGATATGACAGATCCAGAGTCGATCTTTTCATAAATTACAGTCAGCTAAAGACTTTATCTTTTTAGGGATGTAAATACGAAGTGCCCAAAAACTAGGAATGTATCAGCATTTATTTAGACCAATAATCTGTCTTTGAATTCAAAAAGCCTTTGAACACTTTTAATGCAATTTATTAGTCTAAACTGATATAATGTGAATGATGTAAAGAAGATAAACTGATAGTTTATTAGTCCATTAGACCTCTACTAGTCTATTATAATTGACATAATCCTTTAAAAAGATTTCAAATCACATATTTTACCAAATGGACAATTGGGACTGTTGTGATGTCTAAACAATGATTGACAATCCACGAATTATACAATGTCTTGAGCAATTTAACCAATTAAAGTGTAATAACATTTTACAGGGAATGGCACTAATTTTCCAATGAATGTTTTGTCCTCATTTTTAAAACGCATGTAAGGAATATCATTGGAATAATGAATGAGTAACGAGTTTTGTGAATTAAAAAATGATTACTGTGAATAAATAAAATGAATATTAAATAAATAACACTAATAAAAGACTTCATATGTTTATGAGACAATACGTAAAGGTTTATTGTTAAATATATAGAAGCGATGATGTGACCGACATCTCAAGAAGTCCGTTCGCCCGTCATCATGATGAAGTTAGTTTAACGAGTTAGTTTAACCATTTTTTAACCACCTTTACCCATTATCCCATCACCGCTAGATCACACTGTTATATCACATTCACGAATTATAACATCGATGTCGTGCTTTTCCCAGAAACATCGCGGGTTCACAGGTGCAGCAAAGGGCGTTTTCGTCGTGACGTGACCAGATCGGTAATCGATTACAAAGCACCGAGTCGACGTACGGATCGTGCTCTCTAACACACATTTATATTACAATAACTTCATTCTCTGTAATAAAACGACATATTAAAAAGTCGCACCCCGCCCGGCGCTCGGTGAACCGAACTCCGCTTTCTCAGAGGAGGGAGGGGTCAGACGCTTCCCGGTGGGACGGCGAGAGAGATCGGTGGGTTTTCAACGGGAGCGCTTCAGTCTTTCCATCTCGTCCTTTTTCTTTGTTTTATTGCACCCGAGGAGCAATAAAAGCGAAAACGCGTTTATAAAATAGGGCAAATGCGTCTGGCGTAGCGCGGGGCTGAGACGCCCGAATACAGAGCCGCGAACGCCGGGAATTACAATCACTTCCTACCGCCTGGAAAACCTGAAAGTGACCGCAGAGAAGCCCGTTTCGATAGGCCACGACCTCACATCGGGACTCGATCAAACCGAAGGTAGACTGGAAACTCTTCTGTTTGTTGCGATCTCTCCTCACTTTCTTTGTTGTCCTCCGGTTTGCTCCGTTTGGCCTCGTTGTTTGGGAGCGGAACAAAGTTAGCCAGCTCTCCGCGTTAGCGGGCTAGCGGTGTTAGCTGCCGCGCTAGGCGGCGCGGGAGTCGGGCTTCGTGGCGAGGATCGCCCGAGCTTTCCAGAAATTCCCGAAAAAGTTCGTACGGACATTCCCTGATCTGGTAATGCACGCGTGGTGAAGGAAGGCATTGTGTTTTTTTTCCGGACTGGTTGCAGTCGTGCGATTTTTCAGGTTCGTGATAGAAACGATGAAGTTATTGTTTTACTTTAGTTTGTTGTTGCGTTTTTACGCGCATGCATTTCAATACGCTTTGCTGGATCAATAATGCTTGTCATAAGGCCGCGGTTTCCACGACTGAGTTTGCAATCGTTGGGTTTACATTTACATTGGCTTCCTCGCCTCATATAAATGCGAGTATTTTAATCATTCCCACCGAGAATTAAAAAGTTTCCCCATTTATTATTTTCGGGGCTGCGGAGTCATTTGGTATGGGTGTGATGTGGATTGAAAGTGGAGAGAAATGCTGGAGAATAAACGGGGTTCAATGCGACGTTTCACTGCGGTGAAGCAAAGCAGGTCGAGGCCCATGAGCACACCTGAGTTTGCGGAAGTTGCTGAACCACAAAAAGGGAATTGTGTCGGGAAAATAAGACGAATGCATTGCAAAACCCAGTGTGCATTGTGAACGTGTAAGTGTTTCTTCACTGCGTAGTGTAGGTGTCAAAAAAGAAAAAGTCACTATTTGCATTTTCAAGTTGAATTCGTGCACTTGAGTTAAAATGGGATGGTTTTCCATCAAGCATTGGATCGGGATCTTTGGGATGGGATTTCTGTTGTAACCCTGGTTGGGTTTACCTGAACCGATCACCGCAGATGCGGCGTCTCTGGTTTACGGGACTTTGAGTCGGACCCGCGGGGGTTTATTCCCAGGAGATGGCGAAATGTTGTCAGATTTCGCTCCCGGTACATGCATTAATCATTACGAAAATGTAGGAACCTGTTGAGTGGGTGCTTTAGCGAAAGGGTGTGTGTGTGTGTAAGTGGGGGAAGGTAAAAGGCGCGGTTCGACTCTCATTTACACACAGCCCGTGTGAAACAGCAGGTTACACCGTGTGATGTACCCCACGACCCGTGAGTCAGTGGCACTCAGGGTCCGATGCCTATCGGACACGGTGAGTCCCAAAGCAGGAATGTTTGGGATTTTTGCACCTTGATCACCTGATACGTCTGCTGATGGACAACATATGCACACACCCATCAAACTCCTGACTTGAAATCCTGACATTTGATAAGGAAAAGTAGTGAAAAGTTACATACAACTTTGAAAGGAGACATTTGTCTTTGAAGTTGACTCCTGACCGCAGTAATGACCGGCTCTGATGTTAACAGCAGGGTGTGTCTTTCATACGCGGAAGGACACGGCGCTGCTCTTGTAAAAAAAAAAAAAGCTCTCCAAGTCTTTCCCTCTGTGGTTACCTCGCTGTACTTTGGATTTTCAAATCCCGTACGCCGTCATTACAGGAAGAGAACAGGAGATCGGTCCCTCCTTGTTACCTTTTACCTGGAATATCGGCCTCAGGTGGAGGTTCGAAACGTGTTACATCATCGGCCACTCCCATTTCCTGGTCTGTAGAGTCTGCAGCCTGAATGAGCAATAATGGCTGTAATGTTCAATAGCTGAGTGATGCGTCCTGGCAGAAAGGTCAATAGATGCTTTCTCCAAGCTGGAAGGCTTTAATGACTGCCCATGCACTTTATAAGCAACCTGCTAAGACGCACGGCCGATTGCGGATCGTGTGCTGTACCAAAGTTAACTGAGCATTAGTTTGGAGGCTGGCCAGTGCTGATGGTGTAGTGTTGTGCTCTCGATGTTGACCGCGTCAGCAGTAATTGAGAAACGCATGCATTATGTGGCGTAAAATAAAGCGACAAATGCCACGAACTAAATGGTTTTCGAAACATTAAAAATGAGGCTTTTCTACGCTGAAACCTGTATTGTCTTTGTCTCCGAGTGTGTCCATATAAAGACTCATTGTGGACCCCTTAATGTTTTTCTTTTCATAATTCACATATTAGGAGCAGAAGGCAGCAGCTGTTGTCTGAACTGCCTCCCACGTGCATTTGATGGTCATATCTTGTGATACTCAGCTGCCAGCTGCACATTGTTATACAGCAGGCTGTCTTTACTTAATCATGTGTTTAAGCTATATTTTCTAATAATGTGTTTAAATGAAGTTAAAGCCGATGCATCCTGTTCTGGTGATCTTGTTAGTATCTCAATGTAAGTGTTAGCACTAGGTGTTTAGGGTTCGAATGCTTAGTGGCTAAGCTGTCTGCTATCTCATTAGAGGATGCACATCATTAAGCACCTGATAAATTGAATTACTTGGGTCTAGTGTGGCTTATGTGTAATACTGCTGTTCCTATCTCTGATTCGTCAGGCATAAGTAAGATCTATGATCATTGATGATGTCAAATGGTCTTGATGATGCAGCGATGATTTGTGTCAGGGCATTTTCTCTGTAATCCTGCCAGTGCTCAGGGCAGTCTCGTTGGGATTTTGATACGCGATGAATCACATTGTTATTGTGGACCGGCGTTTAAACCCGTTGTTGTTTTATGCCAGCGACGCTAAAGCAAAGAAGGTTCAGTCTGGTGTGACGCATAGTTCAGTTAACTAAACTTTGCACATATTGTATCTGTGGTGTTAAATCTTTTTTTTTTTTTGCCCAAGTTTCAGGTTGTTCCAGGTCAGGGCTTTTTATAGAGGCGTCCCATGACAGTTTTCTCCTTAGGAGAAGAGAACTACGCTGGTGGTGTAGTGTCAAGTCCTATTTGTAATGCATGTAGGCTGCGTCCAAAGCTGGGAAGACACTCCCTTCTCCTTGTTCAACTTATGATTCTGTTTTTGTTGTAGTCAATAAATATTTGCTTATCTCCTAAAGCTCATTTGCATTTGGTTTTGTATCATTAGGTGTGATGTAATGGTGCCTGTCCGTCTGAAACCCTAAGGCATGTCTTCATATAAAACAATTTGTGAAGTCATTGGCTGACTGGGCAGCAAGGCAGCTGCCTTCAGTTATTGTGTGAACTGTTGAGAACTACAGCTTACTAGACATCACGCCTATAACTAACCATGTTGTGTGTCTGTCTACATTTGTGTGGTGTCACTTCTGTTTGTTAATGTTGTCATATAGCTTCATTAGTGTCAGTTCTTCATACAGGTTAAAAATGTTTACTGTGTACTGAAACCTGAAATTTTCCAAGGTCTTCCGTCACCTTAAACAACGTTTACTTTGCCCATAACAACTGGCTTACTATCCATTAGCCAGTTTATTACTTGGTTGCTATACTAAATAAATGGTCATAACTTAACCGTGATAAATTAAAAATTGTACTTATCAAGTAATAAAATTTGATGAGTTGAAAATATCTTGCAGTGTAAGAGGAACAAGACTACAATGACATGAGGGAGGTATACCTAGAACCGTAATATAGGAAATTGTTCCACGGCACAATAGTCAATTATGCAATATTGCAAAAATATTAGATTGCAGGTGTTGACCAATCAGAATCAAGCACTCCTGGAACCTGGACCCTCTCTCCTTTGTTCTGAGTTTTCCTCTGTAAAATTACTGTGGAAAAACGTATCAATGGTCTTTGTTGTCTGGATGATGCATGTATCGGTGTTAAACAGTCTGAAATCTGTGTGTCATCAGTTACACACTCTTCATTCAGATGCTAAAGGGAAGGAATGAGGGTATACACATTCAGGCAATTCAGAGAAATCGCGACATATAAGGAAAAAAGGAAGGGAATTGTTTTTCAGTTATTTTCAAGCTTTCAGAGTAGCTGAGACAGGATCTGACATGCCACAATACCAGCTGGAATGTGTGTGTGTTTGTGTTGCTGAATTTCTGCGAGAGTCTGTTTGCTTTATGGGGAGGGGAAGTCAAAGAGGTGAAAAACAGTTTCAGTCCAGATCAAACTCGCTGCTCTGTTCGTGTTTTTAAGGACAATGCAATAATCACACCCACGCGCACGATCCCCCCCTCGGACCAAAGTGACTACCACAAATGCACACCCTGCTGTCCCACTCTCAACCAATTCTCTGTAGTGGACACACATTTCCTATTGTTCTGTTAAACACTAGGCAGACAGCTGCAAATATTTCCTCCCTCCCGCCCCTCTCTCTCTTTCGTACAAATACGTGCACACACTGTTGTGTGGCATAAGAGAGAGTGCAGTCATGTGTGCTTGTTGCTGGTTGAGTTAGTGGCCTGAATCGTCGTAAGCTACAGTGATCTTTTACTAAAGGGGCGGCGCTTCTCTTCGGCTGCTGTTTTGTACATTTGGCCTTGGCTTCTGCCTGCTTCCACTCGAATCAAGTTTTCATGATAGGGAGTCACTGTTTGGTTTGGAGATTTTTCATTGGGATTGTTGGACTTCTGTGGTCTCCTTAAAATAGTTTCTGACATGCACAGTGGTTGTGCTGTGCTTGCACTTTAGGAGCAGAGCTTCTGGGTTGAGTCTAAGCTTTTATTTTTGCTGCGGCTCTGTTGAAGATGTCTGAAAAGGGCAGATCCATGCAGAAATCTTCCTCGCCAAGATAAATACAATGTCTCAGAGTCAATATCCAGACCCCACTGTTGTGATCTTTAATTTTTAAACTTCATACATTACAAAAGATTTTCACACGAGTGAAAATTTGTTATTTTAAATGTATGACTACGCGTTAGTCTTAAAACTAAATCGATTCCCGCATGCATTATAATGGATGGCTACGTATAAAGTGTAATGAAGTAAGTTTTGACGTGGGTGAGTAAATGTAAATGGAGCTTTAAGTTTTTCTAAATGAAATGTCCTTTGAAGTTACAGGGCTTGCAGGTTTTGCCAACCAAATTCCCCCGTGTAACTGTCAGATTAAGGCTGGCTTTTGTTTGCTTGCAGTTTTGCAATTTTGTTTTTGTGCGCTGGATCAGTTATGTTTTGATGAGTGGCTGACAGTGATTCACAGTAATGACAGATAAATATGGGCAGGTACGCAAGGGTTCGTTTCTCTTTCAGTTTGCATTGACCGTAATAACCTTCAGAGGATAATCGGAAGTCTGGTTGCATGCCATCGGTAAAGGGGTCTTTTGTTTTGTCTTAATTGTAAGTTGTCTTAGATAAAACTAAATGTCATCATGCCCTCTCTTGCCAAGCAGCTCATCTGTAGAGCCTCTTAACCTGCAGTTTGGATTGACTCAGCTTCCCGGGTATGACATCACTGTCAGGTCGGAATGTTTCACTGCACTCAGATCAGCCCTCTGGAACGGGCAGGTTTTTTTCCCACCTGCTGTTCACACGCTGCGTTTGCACCCCACCCAGATAACTGGTGCTAATGAGCAAAGGCAGCACGGAGCTGCGTAAGTGGTTATTTATACACCGCTCTAGCGATACCATACGTTTTTCTGAAGTTCACGCTGATATAGTGCACAGTAGAGCTCTGTTCAACCATGAGTTATAAAGTGTCTTCTGAGATTTCGCTCGAGTAGCTTCTCCAGCTGTTTCGCAAAGATTTCATTGTAGGTTAAGGGGGGTTAACAATTATTGTTTTTTATATATATATATATATATATATATATATATATATATATATATATATATATATATATATATATATATATATATATATATATATATAAAGTGAAGGTGTAGTGAGATGCAGTTATCGTATGTGAATTTCAAAAAAGTAATTTTTTGGGCGTGATGCCATTGTAATACTGTGGTTTTTGAACACGTTGCATGTTAATGCCGGGTTTTATTATATTATATCATGTTCCTTTGTTTTCATACGTTGGAATATTGTGTGATTAAGGTGGTTTGAACATTAAAGCCGGTCAGCTATAATGTGTATATATCAAAGTACTCCAGTATGACCACCTGTTCCATCATTTGTTATATCGAACTTTGTGTCCGTTTCAAGCATGAAAATGTCGAGTTATTTTCTTAGTTGTCAGGCAGTTGAATGGCCTTCAAAGGCATCAGTACAGGAGAGAGGACAGGTTGTGGTTTTTCTTAAGATGCGATACGATTGTGTGGAGGCGCTCTTGTGTTGAATAGATCTTGGCTCATTCCATGTTGTGTCTGCACTAGTTATTCGTGCCTCTACACGATCTCTTCACACACACACACACACACACACACACACACACACACACACACACACACACACACACACACACACACACACAAACAGCGTCTGAATCACTCTTCTCCCTGTGAGCTTGAAACCGGTCTGATTTCCTCCATGCGCTGCCACTCAGCGGTGACGGCGTGATCACGCCTGCATCTGAAGAGCTTTGTTAGCACCTGTCTCGCTCTCTTTTCACAGCTCAGGAGCTCATGTTTTATTTTCTGTCTGTCATGTTCTCGCAGTCTTTCTCACGTTTTCTCTCTCTGTTTTCCTTCTGTCTGTTACTGATGCTTGATTCAGCTTGCTGCATGGGTCTTGTGGTGCACCTTATTTCACACAGGACTCTGCAAGATGTTTTGTTGCTGACCTAGTCAGTAGATCTGCTGACTAGATCAACTAGATTAATTAAATTAAAAATTAAATTAAAACTAGTCAGTTTTAACTGCGCTGACCGTGTTAATACTAGTCCTGCCACGACGAGTGATTATTTTTTTCATTGATTTATTTATTGATTGTTGCCTTCGTTCCAGAAAAACAAATGAACAAACTTATAATTTTTGATAACATTAGTAGATTTTTCAGGTATAAAGCTTTACTGAAAAACAAACGCATATGATTACAAATACTGATTTGCTTAATACTGGCACAGGTTTAAATGGGTTTTTATGGGTTTAAACTTGTAGAAATGGTTTTAAAATGAAACCTATTTTGAAACAAGTTTTAAAATGGTATTAAATGTATAAGTTGTACAACATAAGCTGTATTGACGATACAGCACTGGCCTGACTCACAAACTATCACCTCGCCCTTGTTCTGTCCATCCTTGTCCATCACTGTTTGATATGTATTTCTCTGTGTAAATGTCTACTGGACTGCGTTAAGCACATGCAGGGTGCAGGCACTCGATCTCATGATTTGTATGTGTGAGTGTGTAACCCTGTCCTCTTTCTCTCAGTGTGTATGGAGCAGTGTGAGAATGCCGCATCTCTCCTGGCCTCCGTGCGAGAGCAGGAGATGCAGTTTGAGCGTCTGACTCGAGCTCTGGAGGAGGAGAGGAGGAGCGTGGGGCCCTCCAGTACTCTACCCCGTCCCCTCCCCACCCTGCAGGTAACACCCTCCCAGCCAATCTCCAAGCAGCAGGGTTCCCCGCATCATCACCCTGCAATCATCTCTGCGTCATCTCGCCCCTCTCCCCCGACCACATCATTCTGCGCCCTTGCACCCTTTATAGTCGGCATCTCAAGGAGCATGACAATTAACTTATCCTAACTGTTGCGTGTTCGTTGTCACCAAAAAAACACCATTATGTTTCAGTTTTCACCCTTTCCTCCTGGCATGGTGCTAGAATGCAACCATCTGCATCATTCTGCAGCTGATAATGTGTGATCGCAGAACGTGCTTTAAGCGTTTTGGGTTTTTTTTAGTCACATTTCCTTCGCATGGTTCTTCGTTCCCCCAGTTTGTGCCGCCATCAAACTATTATTGTTATTGTTGTGTGTTCTTTCTTAAATTAAGTTTTTCATCTCTTTTGTCACCCCTCACAACGCATGTCTGTTCGTTGTATGTGTGTGATTAACCCACTGTTGCTGGAATGTGGAATGAATGTCTTCAATGAAGAGGAATTTTGTTTACTTTTCATTCGCTCACTGGCCTCATGGTCAATGTCTCACTTATCACAGAAACTTTCTCAGCACTCGAACCTCCTTCCGTTGATGTCTGTGAGTTGAGAGATAACAAACCGGTTTAGTAAGTCGAGTCTCCCTTGTGTTTAGAGGAGGATTTCTGAAAGCTCTTTCTGAAAGGAGGAAGTTGCTCAAGATGAACACATTAAGCATTGTCCTAATCTCTGCTTTCTCAGCTTACTTCAGTGTTCCCAATTTTGATGTGCTACACATTTGTTTAGAGAAAAGGGCTTGTCTGATTGGTTATGATCTTCTTGGACACACCCCCTCCAAGGCCATGAACCGTGTGTTCATGTTATTTTTTTAAAGATTGTTTGCAACTAGATACCTTAAACAAACACTCTTCTCACAAACTCAAACTTCAACCCAAACTGAAGGAATACTTCACCCAATTATGAACATTCTGTCAGCTGCTTGCCGCCATATTGTTTTAGACCCGTATGACTTTTTTTAACGTGGAACACAGTTTACAAAGAGTTTAGAGGATTGTGTACGCTACATGGTACAAAAGAAATGTATCAAATGAAAAAGTGATATGATGGCTTTGTGTGGGAAACAGAAATGAAAATCTGTCCCTCTGAAATAGCTCTCAGTTGTTACGTACTTTTCAAATATGGCACAACGAGATGACTTGACACGTTTTGAAGTAACACAAACGTGAATGTGATTCTAGAAGTGGCGTAGGGGAAAGAACACCAGAAATTTGTTGAAACATGAAAAAAATACCTACACGTTATAGTGCAGAATTTTAGTTTTTGGGGAGAACTATTCCTTCAAAAGTCCTCGCTCTTCTCTGATCTTTTGTGATTTGCATTAGCACACTCATGCAGGTGTAAAGGTAAGAGACTGTTTGGAATGCCACAATCAGTCGTATCTCTCACTTGACATAGCTGTGTGGATATTAGCATGCGGGCAGATCCTACCTGCTGACAGGTTCCCACATGCCCGCCTGTCATGTACCCTCATGGCTCCCCCTGTGGACCAGGAATAGTACAGCAGCCCTGGTTTGTGTGTACAGAACTTGTAAGTGTAAACGCTGCTGCATGCCATTGTTGTGTAAATGCATGAGTACATTTTTTTAGGTAGCAGTCATCCTCGTTTCATCCCCCTCTCTCATTCTTGGCATTCATCAAGTCATTCGTTGTCCGTTTTACTTTCATATTTCTTATTTGTAATGGTGTCATTAACGTCCTTCACTTGTAGTTTTAACCCATAAGTAAAGCAGTGTTTGCCCATATACACAGTTTGCATGGACATTAATTGTTGAATTAGATTCGGTTTGTAGTTCTGATTGTACATTACAGTATTTACTGTGTCCTGCTGTGGCCTGTGGTCACTGAATTTACTTTTGTTTAGCGACATGATCACTGGCCACTGTAACACCAACCTCATTATTGATTATGTATGTGGTTTTATTTCTCTCTCTCTCTGTCTGTCTCTCTCTCTCTGTCTCTCTCTCTCTCTCTCTGTCTGTCTGTCTGTCTGTCTCTCTGTCTGTCTCTCTCTCTGTCTCTCTCTCTCTCTCTGTCTGTCTCTCTCTCTCTCTCTCTGTCTCTCTCTCTCTGTCTCTCTCTCTCTCTCTCTCTGTCTCTCTCTCACTGTCTCTCTCTCACTGTCTCTCTCTCTCTCTCTCTCTCTCTCTCTCTCTCTCTCTAGAACGGGCGTGTCCCTGGTGATGCAGAGTTAGAGCGGCTCAAATTAAGCGAGGGATATTTGAACGGGACGCAGGTATGGTTTTGATTTTATTGATGGTGCATGAAAAGAGAGCTACATACACATCTTTCTGATCTTGTGGTCTTTTCATCTGAAGTTCTTTGCTTAAATGTTTAAAATTATTATTGTATGCAAATATATAGTTGTGCAAACACATGTTAGAATGTTATAATAATAAAACAAATAGTTAGAATGTTATAATGTTAATTTACAATTTTATTTAAAAAAAGATTTTTCAAATAGATGTTTTAGACAAAGTAATGAAGAAAAAGCCAATAAGACCCCAGCATGATGGAACTCCTTCATTACTGTGTAAAAATCATTGCAGGGTGATGCCTAAAGAAACTAGATGATAAAAAACCAAGAGAACATTTTTTGCAAATTCTAGGTAATGTGTGGCTACATAAAATATGGAAAAATAATGACTGATTATTGATTGATTGATTATTTGGATTTTTTTGTCACAATTTCCATAACTACCTTTGGGTTATCTGATAGTTTTAATGAGTTTACTACTTATTTTTAGCTGATTCTAATTGATTGGTCCAGGAGCACGACAGCTTATCTTTGTTAGCTAGCTACATATTGTTACCATGGTGATACTTAAAGCATCACAATTTAACAACAACCTTCAATATGTTGCAAAAATCCAAACACACAGACATGGCCGAACATGAACCATGCAACAGTTCTGTTGACTAGCCCAGTTCTCTCAGACTGACCCCAAGCCGTTCTAACTGCTGGACCCTTATGCGAGAGACATGCATACTTTTACCCTTATTTAATCCCTCTATTTCTGCTCTAACTTGTTAGTGTTGTCATCATACACCTGCAAATGCTCTGCGACCAGATGGCGTGTTTGTGCGAGTGCACACTTCCTGTTCTTGGCCTCCGCTCACTATTGTTCTTTGTTTGTGTGTCCATGTTACAGTACAGGATGTTGGACCCTGGTCATCTAGTTGAGTCGGTCACAGTGGAGGAGGACCCTCATGAGGGAATGCCAGTCATTTCAGTCGAAACCAGTGACGATGGCTCCACACGCCGCACTGAGACTACAGTAAGTTTATGCATGTTTGGTGTTCAGTTTTTGCAGACTGTTTCCATCTGCTTTGTGGCACAAGTGATTTGGACTTGTGACCTTGCAGTTTAGGACTATAAGGTGTCCTTTTTTCTTTGTCGAATTGGGGCATAAAGGCTGAGGGCAGAATTGCCTGAATTAAACTAAAGACATGATATCATGAAGTATGATAATAACTTTTAACTTTTTGAGAAGTTGTAAAGAGAATCACAGCACTTGTTTTCTCACATCAGGTTAAGAAGGTCACAAAGACGACCACCACGCGGACAGTCATTCCCTCCGTCTCTGACACGCTCTCTCTGGACGGCACTGGTTCGGTTACTGGAATGAGTTATAACACCCCGATGGAGCGTGTGTACAGGCCACCGGGTGGCCCTATGGACTACCCCACCGCTACTGTTCCCCGTAACTACCACTATGGACCACCGGGCGGCTATGATGACTACCGCAGTGGACCACCTTCCGAAACCTACGCCAGTCTCAACCGAGGCACTCGTATGGATGACCGCTACAGGTGTGTTCCTGCTTATGTGTTTGAATTTATAGATTTAAAATAATTAGTTTGACTACATGAAGTTTCAGAAAGCCTGTGAAGAGAGTAGCAGCTTGTCAATCAGGAAAGTTCACCAACATCTAGTAATTTTTTTGTAGACCTGTAGATGTCTACCGCACGATGGACTCTGCCTACCGCACTCACAGCCGGCCGCAGTTGGACCCGTATGCGGCCCAGCCTCAGGTGGGGCGTTTGGGCAGTGCTCTAGAGATCTCTGGAGCCCTTCAACGTTTTGTCCCAGAGCCGTACGGCCTTGAGGATGACCAGAGAAGCTTGGGATATGATGAGCCTGATTATGGCATGGGGCCACCCATACATTACAGCACAATGCCCCGATTAGCACATGGACACCATGCCCCACCCCCACGCAGGACAGGGTTTGTGTGTGTTTTGTTCTATATTAATAAAATAATTAATTTAGAAATGTCACGGATTGATGTTTAATTACAGAAAAGGGTGTTTTCAAATGTGATTTTGTTCTGTTTAGGTCATATGAGGGCACACTGGATGGTGATATCAGTGGAGCCGGTGATATGTATTATTGGGGAGGCGGAGCTCCGTTGGCTCAGGGAGAAAGAGGCAGCATGGCATCACTGGACAGCACGCTACGTAAGGGCCCTGCCCCCACCTCATGGAGGCAACCTGAACTTCCTGAAGTCATTGCCATGCTCAACTACCGCCTGGACCCTGTCAAAAGCAATGCAGCGGCCTACTTGCAACATCTAACCTTTAAGAATGATAAGGTTGGTGCGTGCTTACACAAGAAGTTTGACAGCACTTAACATCTAATCCAGATCCACATGATACAAGTGATCTGAGGTTCCTTTTTTCATACCATAATAACATTGTTTCATATGAAAAATATTTGATGGCTCCTTGGTTTCTGTTTGTCGTGTAGTGCTGGGTAACCTTGCCCATAGTGAAGTCTGACTGGTCAAAAATGTAGCTCCACTTAGCTGTATGGATGTCATTTTATTGCTTCGATGGCATTTGGCTTTCAGTAAAGATGGAAAATATAACTGACCCACTTAAAAAAGGGTCTGGTTAGGATCATTTATTTGTTATTTATTATTATTTATAATTTATGTATAAGTTCAAGCTCAAAATCTTTATATTTAATTTTGTCTGCGCAGGTGAAGTCAGAAGTTAGACGACTAAAGGGAATCCCAGCCCTGGTGTCCATGCTTGATAACCCAAAGAAGGAGGTGCATTACGCGGCCTGCGGAGCTCTGAAGAACATCTCATATGGACGAGATCCAGATAACAAGATAGCCATCAAGAACTGTGACGGAATCCCCGCACTGGTGCGGCTACTGAGGAAGACGAGAGATCAGGACCTTACCGATACTATAACAGGTACACGGGTGTAAACAGGGTCCAGGTGATCCAAGGTGTGTTTTGTATGTTTTTGTTAAACTGATAATGACAATTGGCTTCCTCTTCGTCAGGCACGCTGTGGAACCTTTCCTCTCACGACTCGGTGAAAATGGAGATCGTTGACCATGCGCTGCACGCTCTGTCCGATGAGGTCATGGTTCCGCACTCGGGCTGGGAGAGAGGGAGCGAGGGGGGTGAGGAGAGCTGTAAACCCAGACACCTGGAGTGGGAGACGGCACTCACCAACACCACCGGCTGCTTAAGGTACGTTTACATGTGCTGTTGGATATGTCATAACAGGATTCAAACCCATGACCTTGATTGCTAATGGTTTCCCAGCTGAGCCACAGGAGCACAGAAAGGTACAGAGAGAGATGGGTGAAGGAAAGGATTAGAATGTTTTGGAAGGGGGGTCCTTGTCCTTATATTTGTGGTTGATATTGTGAAAGACATTAAAGCTAGGTGGGGTGTTCCTCTGAATTCTTGCTAAAGAATTCATGTCATGTAAGTGTGTGTGTGAGGAAACTGTGTTATGTGGAAGAAAAGGGGGAAGTGCAGAGGAAATGCTTGTGTTTGTGTGAGACCAAGAACCTTTGAGGCTGTGAAAGCAGACACAGTTTGGACAAAAGAGAGAGAAATGTGATCTTTGAATCCACTTATTTCTCTTGAGTGCTTCTCTTTTAAAACTGTCCCTCAGATCTCCCACTTGCCTATTAGGCTTTCAGAAAGCACTCTATTCAGTGAAAGGACTCATTTAACACCGTGATTACATTTAAATGGAACTAACACTGTCCTGCCTTCTAACCCTCACTTTCTCAGCCTGCGTCCCTCACTGCTTTCCGCTTTCTTAATAGGTTTTAGGTGATGGCCTGGAGCTGAAACTTTTTTGCCTGTTTAATGTTTAGCATTCGTTGGCATGCAGTGTCCTAATTAGTTACATGACGTTTCTGTCTTAGGAATGTGAGCTCAGAGCGGAGCGAGGCCAGGAGGAAGCTGAGGGAGTGCTCCGGATTGGTCGATTCTCTCATGTACATCGTCCAATCACAGATCAACTGTAAAGATGTGGACAACAAGGTAACCAGTGAGATTTGCAGGGATTGCATGATTTTTTTTTTCAAGCTATTTAAAAAAAATTGTGCTGTCATACGGAACTCTTCTGTTCCTCAAACAGGAAGAAGCAATAATAGAGAAATAAAGATAAGAGTGAAGCGGGAACAAAGTATTGTCTGGTATTTTCATTAAAGCGTAATGCAGGTTTCGAAGCATATTTAGGTTACTGTTAAAATAAAGGATAGGAAACAGTTATTTAGAATCGGTTCCTTTTTTATTAACAAAATAAAGATTGTTAATAAAAGGTGTTAACAAAGGTGTGCGGTTACATAAATGGCTGGCACTATTTGTTAACTGGAAAATGTAAGTTATTATTGGGCCAATAATTGTATAGTATCTGCTTGTGAACATCATGTGACATCATGTGCTACAGTTTCCAGGTCCAAAGGTTGTATCAAGTGCCAAAAGCAACAATACAAATATCCACTCACCGTATATTCACCATGTGCCGTAAAACTACAGAAAATAATGTGTAAGCTTTATCTCCATACCAACATTCCAGATGGCCAGTGACTCGTTAATATCCTGTTTGGGGCACTGTGAGCCTGGAGACTGTTGTGTATACTGTGAGCTTATAAAATCTTAGCTTACATGTTAAATGGAATAAATGGTTACTGCTCCCGGAAATAATATTCTTTGCATCATAAGCGAATTGCAGAAATAACGATGTGCCTCGTCCACTAAGTTTCCTGTTTAAAGAGTTTAAATAAGACTCATTATAACACAACGTTTATTATGTCTCTCTTTGTAGCTGATAGAAAACAGTGTGTGTCTGCTGAGAAATCTGTCCTACCAAGTGCATCGGGAGATACCGGGCTGCGAACGCTACCAGGAAACGGTGCCTGTCAATCAAGGCCCCGCCCCTTCTGCACAAAAGGGCGGCTGCTTCAGCTCCCGAAAGGGCAAAGGTGCGTGTCTGGTTCAGTTTAAGTAAAACAGGCACTGGTTGTGGGGTGTAACCAATTAAAACTTACAACTTACAAATCCAGCATTATCACTGTCTTGTGTAAACAAAGCTAAGAGGCCATGTTTGTTTCTTGTCTTTAAGTCATCGTGCACACTTTGAAGTATGCTAAGTCTGTGAGTTTGATATGTGCCAGATCTAGTTTGTTTACACACAGAAATGGAGCATGCTTGTATTATACACTTGGGCATGAGCTGTGTTAGTGGGTTTGTGGCTGGACTGTTTTTTGGTGGCTGGGGCACTATTGCATTTTTTAACAAAATTGGTCCTGTCCTCTCATTTTCTTCTGTTTTTTTCTCATCTGTCTTTTTCTGCTGTTTCTTGCATCTTTTTATCCCATAACAGAAGAGTGGTTTTCCAAAGGTAAGCTTTTCTCACTCTTTTTCTTGGGGGTTTAAAAAAAGCTTTGCTCGCTTTCATGGGAATCATTTACATTTTACATAATCATAATCCATTTTTAAACCTGTTATAGTTTAAAGTTTAGATAAATGGATGTGAAACGGGAAATTCAAATAACGTTTTAGGGGAAAATGTATTTTCTATCTTGTTTCTGCACTACTGTAAAGTTAGACAGCATATAAGGGTACCAGTCACGCAAACAAAATTTTTATTGATCAGAAGGAAAAAAATGAAACAGTAACAAGTATCAGATTGTCACAGAACACTATAAACTCTCACTATTAGCTGGGGTGCCTACTTAGACACCAGCACTTTTTCACTACCTACTATTTGGAACGGCCTTTGATTCTGTCTAAGATTCTGTCGAAGTGCCGTCTAAGATGCCTCGTTTGGCCAAAATCTGCTACAGCATGGTGTCCTAGTCCTGCACATTTTACGTGTCTTCCTCATCTGACACACCTGATTCAATTCATCAGCTCAGGAGACTGCAAGACCTGAGTTGGGTGTGTCAGATAAGGGAGACAGACAAGATATGCAGGGCTGGGGATGCTCAAGAACAGGTTTAAAAACATCGGCCTACACAAACATTCCTTTCGTGGAGTTGCTGCCTATGTAGTGCATTCCATGAACAATCTGTTTAGGATACATCCCCCATTGACGCATCCCACTTTCAGATTGTGTGACTGACCTTAAAAAGGCTGTCAGCATTTACACGTTTTTCCACATGTAACCAGCAGAGTGTGCCAGAGCACTTAGCAGATAAATTGTACCTCCTACCATCCACTTTTAATCTTTACTCACATAAACCCATCCATTTTCTGATTCTTACATTTATCTTCTTTACATTTGTTCCTGCTCTATGATGTCATGCTTCTGTAAGAATTGGCGTTGGGTCATGATCTAAACATCACACACTGCAGGGCTTTCCTCATGGAGAATAAATGTGGCCTCTGTCGTCATTGTGCCTGAAGAAAACCTCCTTTGTCTGAAAAAAAATCCCTTTTCTTTTATGTGGAAACGCTTCACACACACTTTTAAATGCCTGTGGCATGGAAGCAATCACTGTTCTGAAGTGCAACATATAAAGGACGTTTTCTTCAGCCTGATGTTTCTAAATGGTCTCACAACTTCACTCTTATTCAATCACAGAAAAGGTTTTTTAGATATCACTGTTTCTCTCTCTGTTTGAGTTGCTCCTTATTCCCTCTGATGTGTTCAGGCAAGAAAGAGGATGATGGAACCTTGGATACGATTGACATTCCAAAGAGAACCACACCAGCCAAAGGTACCCAGACGGTCCTCAGTCGCTCCAAATTTTTATGTTAATAGTTCTGCACAGGTGACATCAGATGTAATGGTCATGTGGTTTTGTAGGTTATGAGTTGCTGTTCCAGCCAGAGGTTGTGCGCGTGTACACTTCACTCCTAAAGGAAAGCAAGAACCCGTCAGTTCTAGAAGCCGCAGCAGGAGCCGTGCAGAACCTGTGTGCAGGCCGCTGGAGTGTGAGTATTTTATTAAAATATAAAATTAGCATGACCAGTTATCACTGCTTCATAAGTACATACTTGCTGTTGCAATAAAACGCTAGCATAGGATTGAATGCTTGGTTCTGATTGGTTAATTCACATTTTAAGGGATTTAAATGCAAGATATATGGTTGGTGGAGTAAGAGAGTGGTTCTACACACCAGATGTCTTGAGGGGCAAAAAGCTGAATAAATGACCCAACTTTTGAAGTATTGAAAATTGAAGAGTGTGAAGTAAATAGTTCTCTATTTTTTAGTATGGGCGGTACATTAGAGCAACAATGAGACAGGAGCATGGCTTGCCGATGATGACGGAGCTGTTGTCTCATGGGAATGATCGCGTGGTCAGAGCCATGTCTGGAGCACTGAGGAACCTGGCTATTGACGCCCGCAACCGTGAACTGCTAGGTGTGTTTGTGTATATACGCAAGATCAGTGCTTGCATAGTTTATCCATCAGAAATAAGCACGATACCTGTTTGTTTGGGTTAGAATTTTGCATCTGTTTCTGTGTTTTTACCATTCCAAGTTTAATTAGTTTCCGTTTAATCATGTGTATGTGACAAACTCCCATTTGTCTCTGTGTGCAGGGAAACATGCTGTGCCTAACCTGGTGGCTAACCTGCCAGGTGGCGGTCAGAGTCAGCCTGCACGTGGGCTGTCAGAGGAAACCGTGGTGTCTGTTCTCAGCACTATGGCGGAGGTGATCGGGTCCAGTGTAGATGCGGCCAAAACCCTGCGCAGCTCCCAGGGCATCGAGAGACTGGTGCTCATCAACAAAGATAGGTATGTTTGTGATTAATAACCGATTAATCACGCTGCACTAGTTTTATTTTAGCGCTCTTGCTGTGGTGGTGGTGGTAACGTAGTGCTTGAAGATCAGGGCTAGAAACCCAGAGTTTGAAGATTCAGATGCAATCTTTGTTCACCATTGTGCTCTTGAACAAAGCACTTAACCTAAGGTTTCTTCAAGGAATGTTTTATCCACTTATATAGTACTTTTGAAATAACAAAGCAATCTTTAACATTAAAATAGACAAGACTAGTTGCATTACATTTCTTTTGTGTGTTACATTCATTCTGCTTTTGGTTTTTTGTGTAAATCATTGTTGTCTTTCATTAGTTTGTGTTCTTTTTGTACAGCAACCGCTCGGATCGGGAAGTACGTGGCGCTGGGCTGGTGCTGCAGATCGTGTGGGGCTTCAAAGAGCTCCGCCGCACACTGGAGAAAGACGGCTGGAAGAAAACGGACTTCATGGTCAACCTCAACCCCCCTAACAACACCCGCAGCAACGGGGGATACGAGGACAGCACCCTGCCGCTGATAGACAGGGGTGAGGACACAACCCATTCATTCAGTGTATTGGCTCCACACAGGTGCTTGAGAGTCTGTTTATCAGCAGTTGTCAGTAAACTGACTTTGTTTGGGTCTCTTCTTAGGAGGCAAACAGGACAGAGATCGAGATATGATTCCTCTGAATGACATGGGACCAGGTGAAACACCCTGTTACATTCTTGCAGTTCAGAAATGGTTAAATGACATAAAGTTTTAACTGACAATTAATTGGTCTGTTTGTATTCCCCTAACTTAGAATTTTCCATACTATTTGATTATGAATAATATTAAGATTGGCTTAACACCAGAACTTCCTGTGATGCGTTTCTCATTAAGACATTAAAAGCAAAATCATTCCTTGCTAAACTTGTTAAAAGGTAAAAAGGAAGCAAATATCTTTAGAATCTAGAAAATACAAAAAAACTACAAATATTGTGTTTTGTGGTCTCAACAGAGATCAAGTAACCTCTTATTTACTTTACTTTCTTTAGAGTGAATCTCATGAAAACTTGCAACAAATATAAAGAATTTCACCTTTTGATTTTAGGATGAAATAATTCACACACATTTTTCACAAGACACTTTCTTTTTACGCACACTTGGTGTTAAGTGAGTGTTTAAATTTAAACTCTGTTCGTACCCATGTGCTATTTCAGGATAGCGTAGCGCTAATGTAAAATGTGCAAGATGAATTGCTCAGCTCTTGATTTAATTCTGTTGTCTGCGCTACCAGACGCGTACTCGACGATAGACCAGAGAGGGCGGAGGAACACTTTAGATGACACTTTGGATCGTTCTGACAGAGAGGCACCTCAGGTGATGCAGACGTTCGAGGGAACATCCACCCTTTCACACGACAAACACAAAACTTTCTCACCAACTTTCTTCAGTTTACGGCGCATCAGTCGTCCTATTGAATTTCACTAATTACACTCAGAGGGATTCGACTCAACTAACGTTCTCACACTCCTTTTTATTACTCACCTATTCTTCAATGGTCTTTCTCTCTCTTTCACTCTCAGGGAGGAATGTATGGGGAGAGACGGGGCTCTATGCCTCTATTGGACACTTATGATGGTTAGGTCACTCCCCCTCCCCCCACTCAGTGCATGAGCACGCATGGTATGTGTTCACCTTCTGCATGGGCTTCACGTGTATATTCAAGTGTATGTGTGCTGGTCTTTGTGGTTTTTACCCTCATTAATAGTGTTTTGCTCTTCTGTGTAAATGGTACTAACTGTTGTATCGCGTACAGTGTTGGGGAAACTGCTTGAAAGCTTTAAAACTGCAGGAAAAGTAGCTGGCTTCTATGAAGTTGGCTACTTTTTGTTTAGTATCTTAGCGGTAGATGAATACATTATGTATTCTCAAATAATTTTGAGATCATTTTAGGAGACAAAGGAGCACATTTAATTATTGCCCCATTTTCCTTAATTGTAAAGCTTTGTTTTCTGCGCACAATATTGTATATTGTCACACTATGCCATTGATTGTTAGGAAAAAGCAGCTTTTTAGAGATTACCCAGTTTTTACAGCTGATTAAAAAAAATCTTTCTTTAGCATCAGTGTTATACTGTTGCTTGGTTACTCCCCAACACTGATTTCCTCCCCCATGTGTCCACTGTGGTCACATGACTGATGTTTAGTGAATTTTTTTTTTCTTCCCGTCGCATTAAACAGGCGATGCACATTTTGTGTTATGCACAAATGCTCATCGCAATTCCGCGATGACCCGTAACTGATTCATTTCTCCTTGTGATGAACCCATATGTAAGAAAATACTAATACTTGACCTTCACGTTTTCTCTCCATCTCCACAGAAAAACTGATAGTGTGCATCACCCGCCATGAGTTCCCCGCTCCTGCCTACTGTCCCTGCTGAGCCTCTGTTGTCATCACCTTTGGGACCATCACCACTAAATGCAATGACCCTTCTGTAGTTTCCACAGCTCTGTCACCACTCTTCTCTTACCCTTCAGATCACTGTCTTTGAGAACAGCCACTACTTAAAACAGACGCTACAGAATTACTATCTAATTTCGGTCCTTGCTACTTTTGTGAAATATTGGACTAAGAGAAACACTAGGGACTAAAACATCTGTGAAGTCGCCCTCGATTTCTCGAGCTTATAAACCTTTTTTCTGGATTGCTTCTGCATCTATTAGAACACTAGTGGAGAGCGGAGTCCTTATTGACTCTTTTTGCTTCATCTTTCTTTGTGGTTCACAGTGATGAGAGATGTTCGATTGTGTCACTTTTATGTGACCTGCAGAAATTGTTGTATATAGAATGTGTAACTTTTGTCTCGTTGACAAATACCGACAGACATAAGGCCTAATTTTCTGGTCATTGTTTTCTAAAAGTACTACATGACCACTCAACATTCAGTGACCCTTTTTGGTTTTGATTTTGTTGGCTGTTCTGTCTCTAGATGGGGTTGGTGTTGAAAGCATTGATGGAAGCGTTACAATAGAGGCAGAGGGATATTTGTTTGGGAGATTCTTATTTTTAAACCAGTAGCATTCAAGAAATATCTCTAGTGGTAGCTGAGGACATTTGTGATCTTTAGGACGTGGTTCTGGATCTTCAGACTCCTTATCTGTTGCTCCTTAAAGCAAGTAGTAAAGTAGATCTGGTGGAAAATTTGCAAAGCATTCCAGAGTGGGAGAGCTGTTTTGGGATATATATATTTTCCATTTGGTTTGGTCTTTGTAAGACAGACAAGAATTTGAGTATATGTAAATGGAAACCAGAGATCATATGCATCAATTTCTTATGAGTAAAATAAATTGAGTAAAATAAAGTCCCGCCTCCTGCATATATACTTAAACGGACACAAATTTGAGCCCTGATTCTAGAGCAGTGCTCCTCCTCTGCAAAACTCTGTGAATCGAGACCACGCTGGTGGACCCAGTTAGTGCTTTTTTGTTTTGCTTTGTCTGAATAGAAATGAATGTGTAAATATGACCGTGTCTCACAAATCCACTCTGCATACTTGGAGTGCCTCTCTTGCTGAATGGTCATATACAAGTTAATGTGTGTGTGTGTGTGAGGGTGAGTGTGCATTTGCGATAAACGGCTTTCAAGGGTGCGTATGGGAACGTTCGGATGCCCTTCTGCCCCTTGGCTCTAGTGCCTGTGTAGAGTGTATGAATGTAAATTTAAGTATGTGTATGCTTTGTTTTTCTATGATCCATAAGTACAGTGCTTGTTCCATAGACTGCATATCCAAAATGCCCAGTAAGTCTGTTGTAGATATTTACTGAATGGAAACTCTAGCACTAGGGGTCAGTGGATTTTTTTTTTTTAAGAATTTTATTTTCTTCAATGCCTTTTAAATCTGCTTATTTCCCATACTTTAGACAGTTAGTAAAGGAAAGCAAAGGTTGGCTGTTGACTAAGATGTGAGCCAGAATTATATTCCTGTTTGCTCATAGGTTGAGGAACCAACCGATCAGCGTTCAGTGTTGAGTGTGGCAAATAAGAGTCTTTTAATGACAAACAAGAATGCATTTCTTTCAGGTGGGATTTAGCCAGAGCTCAGATTTTGATTCTAGCTTGAAAAGAAAATAAAAGCACATTTAACTATATATATACCAGAGAATATTTGTTAATTTTAATTATTTCTTGTTTTTTTCATTTAGCTCTTTTCTATAGTTGATGATTGGGGCTGATTTTGTTTTTCTGGGGTTGTTGTGGGTGACTGCATATGCAATCAGTTTTATTTTTTAAATAAATGCATTTACGGTTTATATCTTTTAATTAAAGACAAAAAGGAAAAAAATCGTTGTTGTGCTGTCCGTTGACATGCTGTTTTTCTGCAACACTAACAAGTGGATCTTGAGTCATTATTCCTATATTTCAACACTTTACCTTTGGTCTTTGCACCTTTCTCTCGTGGATTGAACATATGTAACTTAGCAATACTTTTTTTTAAATAAAAGAATGATTTTTTTCAAGGTTGAATTTGTGTTTTTACAGTTTTTGTACCTTTCTAATGTAGTTGAATGATTAAAATGGTTTATTTGTTGGACTCTATTGCATGAAAACCAAATCCTAGAATCCAGTTTACCACCTTATAACAGCTCAGCTGCATGATAGGAAATGTGGTTGATACACGTTACGTAATAAACATAACACTAGTTTTCTTTATAATTTGCCTTTAAAGACAGATTGTGTAAAACAAATGTGCTTGGTAATAAAGAGTGTTTCTAAATTGAAGTTTGACAAAGCCACTTAGGCTATTTGAAATATTATATTTCTCGTGGTAAAACTTAAACTACAGAGATAAGCTACATCAATTCAATGTCAAATGAGTTCAGATGTATTTAAGCGCTTTTCACAATTTTGCATTATTGCAAAGCAGCTTTACAAATGAAGAAAAACTATCAAAAAGTAAACTGAGCACGAGTATGTGGCTCACAAATAAATTCCACTTTAACAAAGTTAGAAAGTGGTAATGTTTCTCATCCATTCCCAAGTACTTTATTTACACTTGAAGGCACGCAAGAGTGTGTTTGAACCTTTAATTTAATTTTTTTTTTACATTTTTAAAATGTTTATGAAAGAAACTTTAATAGAAACGAACAAAGGCACAATTATTCTGCATGGCTCACTCAATACAGGCTGCATTAGTTTCTTCAGTGCTAAAATCTGTGAGGAAGTCTTGATCATTTTCTTGGATATGTGATTGTCTCACTATTGACCCCTCAGCCGCCTCGGCCTGTATGTAATATGTATGCAATGCACATTTGATAACTCATGGGCAATCTTTAGCCAGATATTTCACATGGTGTAATGGATTACCAGTTCACCAACATGATGTATATTTTGTAAACTGGATTGGATGGCATGAAACAAATGCATGCCTGCTATTTAGCATGTTTAATTTCAGAAAAATCTTTCTGTATTTCTTTTTATTGTGCTCAACCACGACTGCGTGTAGGCAACTGTGAATTAAAGTATATCAAAGTTTTAAAACTTTAGATCACGTGACAAACATTACCCACAATAACCTAGCCAATGCTGTCGTTTATAAACTATTCCTTTATCGCATAATAAATGATAGCATAATAAACTTCATACATAATATATTAAGTTTGGATGTGGTCAGAGAAATAGATGTTAAAACATGTTGAAAACATATGAATTTATATGATGTTCAATCACGTGACATCTTGGTTTAGTTCGCGGACGTCCAAAAACCGTGTACTTTTACGTCGTATTATTTATCGTACTTATTTATGAAGAATACACGGTACGCAATGACTTCTCGAGTCTTTTATCTTGTTTTTTATTTCATTGTTTTGTTTTATGTCTGAATGCTGCTGAAAACCGCCCAGCTGGAGCCTTTCACAAACGTCTCGTCCCATTGACGAGTGGGGCGTTTGTGTATCGTTCAATGAGTCGTTTTGTTTGGATGTGATTGATGTCGTATTGATCGACTGCCGGCGTTTATCGGATGAAAACACTTTGATTTTAATGTTATAATCTTCGTAATGTTATAATCAGGCCCTTTGACAGACATCACGGTGATCCTCTAACGAGCGGCCTGCTGTTCACCTGAGAGCGCCAGTATGGATGAACCATTGATCCATCTTTGCCTTTCAATACACACAATATTATCACACTTAAAACTATCAGACACTGTCTCTATCTGTGTCCAGAATATGTTTAGATGAATCTGCATGATTTTCTTAATGCATAATGTGAAGTCACTAAGGAAAATGAATATAAATATGCTGCATTGTACGATTATATATATTTTGAAAGCCCTAACCTTTGCTTTGAATGGTTTCTAACTTTGTTTTAGTCTGAGGTTTCCAGCATGTGGAAATATCAGCAGCCGGACTTTGCGTTTTTCCTGCTTGGTGAACTGCAGAAACAGCAGCAGGGAAGCGCTTTCTGTGACACACTTCTACAGACCGAAGGTAACAGATGAGATGTTTTCTAAGACGTGGAGATGACCACCTTGTGGTCTGTTTGACTGGGAAAAGCACACTGTTGAGTGTGCATCATGTGCACCTTGTAGGCCAGCCCTGTAAAACCCTACTTAAACTCCCTACTTAACCTACTTAATCTTCACTTAAACTCTTGTGAGTTGTACTGCAGTCAGTAACTGTTGACAGAGATCATGAAAATGACTGTGTAGTACCACTTATGAATTTACATTTTCTTGACTTATGAAACTATCAAAGCATGTTAGTCAAATCGCAATGTTAGAAACTCTTTTCATGCACGAGCAGTTTGTTGAGCTTACCGAGGTCTTGACTTGTATTTAAAAATTGCCCCTGGTCTGCTTATTGTGTTTGCATTGCACGTTTTTAGAGACGTTTGAAAGGAATAAAACAATAACAAAAATAGTTGTTTGAAATTGGCAGAATCTAAAAAACATTATTAATGAGAAAAAAGGAAGAGGGACGATGTATATTTTTAAGTTCTGCCCCGGATAAGCTATTTCACATAACAGATGTTTCCATATAGTTCACAAGACTCTTGAACAGGATGATGGTTGTAAATTGTTATTATTTTGTCTTCAGCGTAACAGTATGTAGCTTCTGAAGGGCATTAGTAAATGAAATATAAGGTAAAAATAATGACGACACTAGTCATTTTGTTCAAACGTGTACATACACCTGGCTCTTAGTGTAGCTCTTCTTGTGCATTAGTGAATGTGTGCACCTTTTGTAAGTTTATGTGTAGTGTATGAGTTCCTCAGTTGCCTTCAGTTTGAAAAGATTAATGTCAACAACATTTGTAAAATGGACCGGGGTATGTAAACCCATCAGCAGAACTGTACATTTATACATTTTTTTATTGTATTACATGTTTTAGCTATTGAACTCCTACTGGGTTTATTGCAAGACTTTAACTTTTTCCACCTGAAAGCTATGAAACTGTAAAATCGTCTTATCAATTCACTTCTTTAGGTGTCTGTGTTCCAGCTCACAGCTGTGTGTTAGCTGCTCTTAGTCCCATCTTCTCCAGAGTCCTTTCCACTTCCCCTGCTCCGCCTGAGGGGAAGAACAGGCTTCTAAGCCTTGAGGCTGTTGGATCTCATGCCTTACTGAAGCTAGTTGGGTTCCTGTACACTGGGGAGATGGAAATAGGAAGTCAGAACGAAAATGAGGAAGTAATGGCTGCTGCCCACAGGCTTGGCCTTAGAAACCTCATTGAGAAGAAGAGAGTGTGGATGGAACGAGGAGTTGATGATGTTGGGAGATATTGGAAGGAGGCTGGTGTACAGACAGAAGAGAGAGTGAAGGGTAAGGAAAGCCTAACTCTGCCTTTGGAGAGTCAGAGCACGACTTGTAATACAAATAATCGTGATGCTTTATTGACTTCAGTATTGGAGGCTAATTTGTCATGTGCTGAAGCTAGTCCAGCTAGTGGTTTTAATGGGATCAGTGATGTCACTGGGTCCTTCCTCACTGACATGACAGAAGCATCAGTATCAAACCAATGTAAAACAAAGGCTAAGAAAAGGTGGAAAATAAGAGACGGCCACTTAAAAAACCCAACCTGGCAACAAAACCACATGAAGCTTCTGAATTTTAAAAGAACCAAAACTGGGGTGACAGAAAGGAGTAGAAATGTTTCAGGCAAAGACTTCCGGAAACTTTTAGAGGCTGTTAGTTTGCAAAGAAATGCTACTGCTGAACATAAAGAGACCAAATTAGACCAGTTCAAAGTAAAGATAAAACTAAGAAGAAAAGGGACATGCTGGGAAAGCAACCTCCTTGTCTCCGTCCAGGGAGAGAGCGAATCAGATGAACAATGTGGACCTCCAACTCTGGTAAAAATCTGTATTAAAATTTCAGAGTGTACACATTTAATCTGCATAAGAAGCATGTATGTTCATAAAATGTATGTGGAAAAATAGAAATAAAGTCAATATATGTATGATATTTACAGTATTATGGTAATATTTTGTTAGCATTATATGTGGAAGTTCCTTGACATGTTATCAAATGTTCAATCATCTTCCATAATATTATTTTTACTTCATATCTAATTAAAGGGCTGTCTGTCTGGTGTACTTCCCAGTCAAAGTCTTGGAACTCTGACTCCACCAATGGACCTACCTATTTCACCCTCTGATTCTTCTACACATCTCCATGCTTCAACTCCAAATGACAGTGCTGTGTCTTCTCTGTTGGATCTACCAACTTTATCTTCAAGCCCTGCCCAAGCAGATGAATCTGATGAACATATTGCAATGCTCCTGGAAGATATGGTCATGATGGGATTAAACATCTTGCCTTTGATGCCACTAGACAGAAATCTGGATGAGCACCAGCTGCACCAGCTTGTTCCTCTTCAGGACCAAAAAGGTGGGCAGAGTGGGGCTGAGGCCCCAGCTCAAGGTTTCAGTCTTTTTGTGCAGGGCTGTGAGCCAGAAATCAGGGAATCTGGTTTTAGTGAGACCTCAGCACCATCTCAGCAACAAAGAGATGAAGGTATATCTTTTAATAATCTTTGTGTCTTGTTACTTTTATACATACATTATTAGTTGAGGATTTGAACAAACCCTTAAAAGGATAGTTAAAAATTAAATTCTGTCATTTACTCACCCTCAGGTTGTTCCAAACCTGTATAAATGTTTTGTTCTGCTCACTTTCACTTTTAGATATGTCACTTTCACAATGGAAGATTTTGAGTAATGTTTGTATAGCAGTTTTGGGAAACCATTGATTTCCATAGTATTTTTCTTACTATGCAATGCCCCAAAAACAGTTCAGGTTAAAAAAGAAATGTGTAAAGGTTTGAAAGAATTTGAGGGTGAGTAAATGGTGGCAACCACCTGGAATTCTTTAGCAACTGCATAGCAACGCCCTGGCAACCACACACAGTTTCTTAGCCATCAGTTTGGCACAGGCACCACTCGCATTTTGTTTAGAAAATGTACAAATCTGGTGTTCTCTTTTACAGTATCTCTCCCTAATACACTCGTCACTGTTCAAACTGTGATAGGCCTATCTTGGTTCTAACCAAAATTAGTGTTTTTCAGGGTTGGAGCACTCAGGCTTTCAAAATCAATCGAGACCCAAAACCATTAAGTCTTTAGCACAGTCAGCCGGACAAGCAATACATGCATCCCTTTCCAACTTGAGCGAAGATAAAAATCTGGAAACTATGGCAAGAGCCCGCTCAGCAGAAGACCTTTGGTTAACCCCAAAAGCTGTCCCAGACCACTCCCTCCCTGAAATAGGTGAAAAGGCAGACTATTATTTGACCCCCATTCCTGATGACAGGCTAGATTTCAAACTGCTGAGGTGTCTTTCCCCCCTTGACTCAGAAAATGCTGATAGTGACATTCTTACACAAGAGTCATCAGGACCGTCACAAGACGAGGTCTCTGAGACACACAAGCAGCACCCAGAAACACAAAACCTTCCTGCGTGGCTTTCTGCATCACCTCTGGAATTGGACTTTCCTGTGGGTTCAGTTATCAAATCCTCTTGTCCACATTCAAGGCTTCTCTCCAGTGGTTCCCAAGATCAATCAAGCCCTGATCCTGAAGAAAAGCAGGAGCTAAAGACTTCTTTGTCACACCGCAATACAATAATTGGAAGTCACTCCAACATGGATCAAGCTGATGTCACCAGTGAGCACCTGAAGCAGAGAATGACCAGAAGTCATCCTGCAGCTCAAAGGCTAAAAGGTGACAGTAAGTGTCAAAACCTAGTCATTGAGTCTTACCCAGATACCCAAATGTCCACACCTGTTGATGCAAACAGAAAAACAGTTGCAGGAGTGAAGAGAAGAAAAGAGAACACTTTATCTGTGAGTAAGAAAATGTCTGTGAGCACTACATGTAAATCACATGAACATGAGGATGATCTACCTAAAGAACAGGTCCCTGTAGCTACTGCAAAGCGTGGTCGGGGTAGACCGCCTAAATCCAAAAAATGTCCGGCACTTTTCTTGCACAAATATAACAATGTAAAGAAACTGGACAGACCACCTGCTAGTTTAAGCATGCCTAATTGTTTAGGTCAAGATGATTGTAAAATGAAAAAAACAAGAGAACCAAAAGAAGCAGGAGAACAGAAAGACTCAAGAAAAATGGGGGATGCAGATGTTAACAGCAATTTTGAACAGATGAAGCAGAAGGTTCAATTAAAATATGTTGGTCAAGGCAAGGCACCGAGTATCATTGATCAAATTTTCCATCAGACTTGCCCAAGTACTGCCTGTAAGACTTCTCTGTTGATTGGCCAGCAGGTAACAAACCTGCAAGGGGCATCTTTTCCGTCTCAAAGATTCCAAGGAGTTTTAGGTAAAAGTGGAGACTTTAGAAAGTTAGTGAACAACAATGAACAGAGCAATAAGGGAGAGAATGAAACGGAGATATCTGTGCTGATGAATGATGAGGAAGCGACGGCATTGGATAACCATGTAAGGTTACAGATGTCACATGGCAATATGCCAGATACTGCAGAACGTTCAGTTAAAGACAGAGACAGACCTGCCAATGAGGAGAGCGTGGGAAGAGCATCTGTTATTCAGTTTGATTTACAAGTGGAGATGGGAAAAAACATTCAGGAGCAACCTGCTGAAATTTCGGTCTGCCCTTCAACATCTAAAGACATTACAAGAGATATTATGATGCCTGCTGATGTTAATGATCTCATGCAGACAACAAAGACAGACAGCCTGGTTATTCCCAATGAACCAACAGCAATGGAAAAAATTGACATGATAGGTGTTGTGCAAGAGATTCCCACCAGTTTCTGTATAACTCCTGATGGAACGGGTAGTTTGGAAAACAAAATGGAACCTGCAGTTTCTAATGAGCGTTTATTTGGGGTGACATCAGACAATGACAGAGACTTTCAGAAAGTACATGGTGTTAACACCCAGGTTACTAACATGGATGTTGACTGCCTTGAGAATAATGCAGAGGAGAATGTAGGTACATGCAAAGTGGTGCTGCCAATAAAGGAAACTTTTGAGGGTGAAGAAGCTGTTCAGAGGACAAATGATGGAGCAGGTAAGGAAATGACTCTTGACTCAGATGTTGGGTGTCTGGATACCACCAGTGGATGGGATAGTGACGATATTGATGTGGAGGGGGACCAGTGCAGTTCTGAGATGGTTGATAAACGGACCCTTCTGGATGAGGAAGAGGATCTGAGTATAGCACATACTGCAAGTGCTAAGATTGTAGATGATTTGTCAAGTGCAGGTAAAACTTTAAACCTTTTTACACGATGTAAATAAAAATCAGTATAGCCTTCAGTCTTTAATTTTGTGATTCACTGATATCTGTTTTATCCTCACAGCTGTGACACCAAGAGACACACAAGTAATAAGCAGAGATTATTCCTCTGTCCGAATCTGTTCCCATCAGTCAAGCAGCCCCAGTGAGGACAGTAAAAAACACTCGGGTTTAAAAGATGACTGCCACTCAGATGAAGAAGCCATCGAAGTAGATGTTGTAGAGGATTCTGCAGAAGCTCCTTTATGGCCTTTGGCAGCCGGACGGATCATTACATTGCCCACTGAGGGTATACAGGACCAGGAGGCTGAGATGGATGTTACTGAAGAAGAGGAAGTAGATGTAACTGGAGAAGAGACTGACTGAATTTCCTTTGTGCATCTTTAACATTTTTCAGCCGAGTTTGCAGATATTCGAGAACTGTGAGCTTGTGCCAAAGTGATGAGAATTAGTTTTGTCATTTTGACATTTATTTTTTGCTTGTCTCAGGCTTGTACCGAGTTAAATATTAAATAATGTAAATAATGAAGTTCACGTATGTATAGATATACATATATAAATGTGTTTGTACACGTCACACGCTCGTGTGAGTAATTATTGGAGTCGGACGATAATATTATTTAAAAGAATAAAGGAAAGTATGAAAATGTAAAACATCCTTTTTGTTGGCCTTTGGGGAAATAATAAATACATATACAATTATATTACACAGAATAATATTGTATGTATCGTGGGTGCGCGCGCGCTCTGCGTTTTTGAATAGAAAACTTTATTGTCAGCGGAAGTGACAATCCCAATAATGGGTTGAAAGGATCTATGTGGGTTCCTCCTCCGGTCAGACGGACGCTGAAGGTTGAGCCGGGCTGCCGGGCATCTCTGTTGAACAGACCCACGGGCCGATCGGTGGGTTTAGAGAGAGGGTGAGCAGAAAGGTCATTTGGAGAGAGATGGACCCCATGAAAGCGCAGCAGCTCGCCGCGGAGCTGGAGGTTGAAATGATGGCTGACATGTATAATCGGTATGAAGGCTTGCGTATCCTTTATTATGAGCAGCACCTCTTGATTTATGCATATCTGATGTGTCTGTGCAATGATGCATATGATGTATTTTCTACTTTAAAGAAGGCTTTAAAGAAGCTATACGTTTTAGCATCTCGTTGTAGCCTTATTTAAACATCAGCGCCTATAGAAACGTCGCCTATATACTGTACGAGTATACAGCTGGACAATGTTTAATCATAATGTATATAGTCATTTCCACTTTTATTGCTCGACCAATGTCAGAAAGGGTAGACCACATTTGTCTTGCATTTCATAAGTGACAGAAGTACCATGGTGATTTTACATGTACTATGGTAAGACTGTTGTGCATTAGTTAAAGTGGCATGTAAATATCATTCATACCTGAATATGGAAATATCACAGAGTCAGCACCATTGTGTGTCAAATGTAAATCAGGGTATTGCCACTTCATAACATGACTTTACTGCCACAGTCTGAAAGCTTTCAGATAACATGATTGTGCTGAAAACTGTAACTCCACAAGATATGCAAGAAATTTCCCAACATCACAGTGTAAACAGCATTGTAACGGTTTGAGCCTTATTCCTGAGGTCAGCATTCACAAAACTTCACACAACTTCAGATTGTTTCAGAAGGACTCTTCCAGAAATTACTACAGTGTATGGTTTACTGTATTAATTAATGTCTAATTAATATTAGTTGAGTCAGGCTTGTAATCAGAAGGTTGCTGGTTCGATTCCAGCACTGGCAGGTAGTAACTGATGTGCCCCACGACTTGCAGTGTGTTCACTCCTCACCAGTGATGGTTAAATGCAGAAGTCATATTTCGGGTATGGGTTACCATAGCTGTCAAATGTCACTTTCATTAAAGTAACAATTTTTGCAGCTTAAAGACTGTACAGTTTTGCCGTGAATATGCATTGGTTTAAACCCTGTTATATCCAGTATAAAAAATAATAGACTGACTGAGAATGGTCCATCACCGCAGTCCTGTTTAGCTTTTAAATAAGAACACAATTTTAATTATTAGAACTGATTATTTTTACAAAATCTAAAAACAGCCATTGAGACTTCGAAGAACATGGATAATTGATCCAGAAGGATCTCTATATTTAATTACAGTTATATGATTATAGGTATACATTTAGGTTCACAATCTCCACTTACCCATGTGTGCTTCCCCCCGCAGCATGACCAATGCATGTCACAGGAAATGCGTTCCACCTCATTACAAGGAAGCAGAACTTTCGAAGGGGGAGGCTGTGTGTTTGGACCGCTGCGTCGCCAAATACTTGGACTTGCACGAGAGACTTGGCCGGAAACTCACTGAGCTCTCGGTGCAAGATGAGGAGGTGATGAGAAAGGCTGCTGCTGGAACTGGATAAGTCTGGTATGAACTCCAATAGTGGAGCTTAAAGGCCTTGGATGGTCTGGGGATTATGGGGACCCTGTGGACGTGTAAATGTGGAAATCTGGCAACCTATGTTATACCATGAATATAAACAGTATTTCGACACAAGACTTCACTGAGAGACATGCTAGTTAAAGGTTCAGGCATTTAGAAGGAGCTGAGATGTTTCTCCTCAAAAGATCTACAGTGGAATCTGCATTGTTGGCGTAAACATGATTAACATCACAGGAATAGAACTTTACCTTGCTGGAGAGTTTTGTTAAATTGTGTGTCCCTGTGTTGTTGTTTTTTTTTATGTTTTGTGGATGCCTTTTTATGATGACACTGTTTTTCTGGCAAGTCATTTTACAAAACATGCATGTCCCATTCAACAACATTAAAACGTGCCATTCTGTTCAACGTCTGACCTTTATTGTATCTTATTGCAGAAAACTATGAGCTGACACGCTGACTCTCACGGTAGTAATTCGCCTCAAAATAAAAATGTTGTCATTGTTTGGTTCCTGCTTCCTGCTGTTTTATCACTGACGTATAGGCTCAAGGTAAAAAAAATGATCTTGAGACCCCTGCCGCCTATTACAGTCTTTTGTGTGTGTTCAAGTTTTTTAATGTAGACTCAGATCAGTGTCTGATGGCCTCTAAACTTCATTATACAGGATGTTTTTTAACTTGTTGATGTTAAAAAAATTGAGTTTTTGACATCCCTACAATGAAGTAACCCTTACATTGCTGTAAACCCTCTGTTAGACTTTTTAAAGAAACTCCACAGAGCTGTTGTTCACACAGTTTCATTCATAGTTGTGCTGTATTATGCAGTCGTTTGTATTGCACAGAAATAACGTTTCTCTGAACTTCATGGGTGAACTATGCATTTAAGGATACACGCTCTTCATCCATTGATTCTTAGCTTTGCTCTGTCAAGAAAGTAAGGAATAGTATGTGTCATACGTGAATGAAGCACATTTCATTGCATACACAAATGTAATCACCTTTAAATGTTTTATATCGCTCACGTCGATTAAATCTCTTCTAAACACCTGTCTGCCATTATGTTGGCGAAACTTTTATCCAGAACCATATATAATAATTGTACATTGTTACATAGAACATTACAGACACAAAAAGCACAAAAGCAAATTGTTTCGTTTTTCTTGCACTGGTGATTTTATTTGGACTATTTTAACTCGTGTGGTAAGACAACAGTGCGGCCGCCAGGTGGCAGCAGAGATCACTGACGATGACGTGTACAGTGACGCCAAAGCGACCGGCGCGCCACCTGCTGGTGAAGAGGATCAAGTACATCTCCCGGACCTGAAGGAAACATACAGGGACAGGTAGCCCATAGAGACTTGAGTGTTTTTTTATCATTTTACAAGGATGTGTTTTTTTTCTTTTTCTTTTATTTAGTTTATTTACTTGAATATGTGAACATGTTTTTGTTTTAAAAACATTTTGTTTTTACAAATACATTTTTTAATATACCATTGGGTCCACAGTAAACCATTGGTGAAACTGTTTTGTTTTACATTTTTAAACATAAATGCAGCTTATTTTAATTGCAAATAATATTTTCAGCATTTCGGCTGAAAAGTTTACGTTATAAAAACTCAAAAACAATTTCCTAGTGTTTGGCACAATATCAGTCCATCCCTATTAATGTTTTAGTTTGAAATGAAAAAAGAAGATCCTGGATGTAAAGTGTGGTCCGAGACGTTTGGACCCTGTTGTAAATTGTTCTGAACTGCTCTTTCTTCCTCTGGCAGGTGGAGGAGTTTCTCGGCCCACGTCCTGACTATGATGAAGAGGAGGAGGGAGGCAAGTACTACAGGCGAACTGTACTACTGGATGTAGTGAAGAATGTGGTGGGGGCCAGTTGTGGAGGAATGATCATCTACACTGTTTACATGGGTCAGCCGCACTGTTATGCATTACACATAACCACCTCATATGATTCAGTCCGGTAATGACCTCATACGTCTGAAAAGTCTGCGTGCTGTTTTATATAAAAATCCCACCATAAATGTGACATGCTGTCGTCACAGCGATTTCAATAACGTTCTGTCTGCTTCCATGCTGTGCCGATGAATAGGACATGCACAGTTGATGGCATTCTTGACTGACGCTGGTAATTTTAGCAGGTTCATTGGCACACACAGACACAGAGATGTCTCATTTGTAAATACGAGGAACAGCTGATGAATGTGGGACATCTTGCAACATGCCAGAAACAAAAGGAGCTTTGGGAAGTGTTGTGTCTATGTCTTCATGAGGTGTTATCTTCTAAAGGTCTCTTGAAGATGCAGTTGATTCTGCACTATGATGAGACCTACAGAGAATGTCTTGGGGGGGAAAAAAAAAAAAAAAAAAAAAGTTGGGTGCAAAAAAAACACCCCTTTTTTTGGCCTGTTTAAAAAAAAAAAAAAGAAAAAAAGGGTAAAGCCACCGATCTTGTCTTTTCTTTTTGTTTTGATAGTAGGCAGAGCTTGAATTGTGCCAGTGTTCACATAATGGAGTGATGACGAACCATTTTGACCATTGGCATTAAGTCTGGTCTATAGTACTGTGCAAGTCTTAGGTGACTATTAGATTTCATTAATGGTGTTTCAGCAATAGTCATTTTTGTGCAGTATTAAAAAAAATGAAAAAAATCAGTAAAAAGTGGCAAGTATGTAGTGTCCTCCCTTTTACACTTGAGGCACAGCAGGATTCTGTCTTTCTTAAACGTAAATGAAATGGAGTCCTCATTTTTAATTCTAATCTAATGACTTCAGGACAGTCTCCACAAAAGACGTGTATGTATTTCAGTGCCAAGGGAAGTCACACTAAATACTGACTTTTGCCTGAAGAAGTTCCTTTGTTCTGAATTTTTTTTTTATTTTGTGAACATGTATGGTCATTACAACTGCTAAAACAACAAATCTGTTTTTTAAATTGTAACGTTTGAGATGTTTGGATAAGAAGGGGCTGTCTTTGCTTGAACTTTAATTAGGTTTAGCAGCAGGCAATAAACCTTGCATTAAAAGTAGTTCAGCAAACATTTCCCACCAGGGGCATTTAGGTTAGGGTAAGAGTAATGGTGGATGTGTTTACAGTCTGACAGATTGCCCACCTCCACTTGGACAAAGACACAACCACCTTTTACCTTTTACAGATCGCTTGCGAATGCAGATATATATGCAATACATTATCGTCACAAGCCTGTTTACAGAATATATACTGATTATAATACATACACAGTTCAAGCACTGCTCATCTATGCAACTTGCATTGTTCCTTTGTGTTCATTATTATTCAGTTTGTTTTTCTGGTGATTGTCACTCTGAAAGTATTAGCAGTATTGTCTTCTCTTGCTGTCTATTTTACAATATGCTGAAAATATCTGATGAGCAGTCGTGGCACCAGAGGTTACCTCACAGTCATGGTGTTAACTACCCGCGATAATTACAGACTAGTTGTTTAGAAAGTTCCTCACTTCACTCACTCCTTCATTTTGGATTCTCCAATTTAACTGTATTTCTTCCTCAGATTTCAGGGTACCAAATGGATGATGTTTTTGGCATCCGGTGTCTATGCATCCTTTGTTTCAACGAATTACTTGGAGCGATACTACACTGGTACCATCCTCTGTCACCATTGGTGTCTTCATTGTTCCGCTATGGGCGTCCCTGGGATGCTACATCACAAGGTGAGGTAGCTTCAATGTAGAGATCACTACAGATATATAAAAATATATATAAATGCAAATTCCCACCTTATTAATTCTAAACAGGCCTTCCACAGTAGGCAATATAAATATGAGTGGTAGACCGAAATGTGTTTTCAATGATTGATTCATTGTTGATACTGGTTTCCCCAATCCTAAAGATATATTCCTAAAATATAATACAAATTATAACTGCAGCTGCACAGCTGAGTCATTTTGCGAATTAGCATAATTTCTCAGCTGTAAAATAGGTCGGACAATTAACACATATAATATGTGAGTTTTCAAAACAACATGAGGCGGAGTTCCAAGTACAACAAATTGTTGGTGGCCAACTGCAAATGAGTCAGCCATAAAATTCTATAAAATAAAACGTGTTAGCAATTCTAACATGTTAACACGGACAAATTGCTTCTGCAGTCCCAACCAAAAGCTGTAATTTATAGCAGGGCCGGTACTTAGAAATCAATAAGATGGATAAACGGGTATGAAAAGCTTAAGACTAGATCACCTGATCAGTAAGATCTGATGGGTTAAGCTTCACACTCCCAAGCATCTGCAGTTTGGAGAAGGTGTGGTGGGTTCTTCATCTTGGTTCTCAGTGGAGCTGTCTGACGATTGATCAGAGTTATTTAACAGGACCACCTTGTTGCAAACACTGCTGATCAAATCAGAAGTGGTTTTATATACACTAGCATTGCAATGGCTTCTGGGGCCTCCCAGTTTTTCACCTCCAGAGGCTTTTCTGTGTGTAATGATGAATTGTGTAATATCTTGAACTCAAGCTGTTCTGAAAGCGAAGGCCGATGCTGCTCAATATGAGGTCTGTGGTGTTATTTTGCTCAATTAGGTTTACACACAGATCTTGCTGCTTGTGTAAATATGTTGCTGTGCTGTTTAGGAAATTTTTAATTCCACTGCACTGCATACATTATATGGTAAAACAAAGCAAATTTAAAGGGTCAGTCTGGAATTTTCCATGTTAAAAGCAAAAAAATTACCATACCAAAAACGAAAGAGAACCATTAGTTGATGACACTGTTTACAGTACATTGGGTGTTTGAGTAGAGCAACATTGACTCCACTAATGGTGCATGCTTGGAGCAAGACAACCTATTTGTTAAACAATGCATACAGATGGAGGGTTTGGGGAGCCAGTTTGGAAACAGTCATTGTTTTGCCTATTCTTCTTCTTCTTGATGGAGCTAATGGTGCATTAATGAAACACTTTACAATTTACTAGATGGCAATATTGCCATGCCTACTCATGTAGCATAACTAAAACCTCCCATCACAAGGGATACAGCTGTTTACTCTTTAGCCTTCAAGTTTTGACTGATTCAGCTAAACTAACTGCCCACCAGCTCCCACCTTCTTATTTGTGTGTGTGTTATCAGAATGGCTCAGTCAGTATTATGACTATGTGCACTACAAGGAGGAACATGTCCAGAAGCAGAAGAAGCCACCCAAAGGAGCCTTTCATTCTTATATCATCGTTTTCCACTCTGTCTTCAACATCTTCCATGTGAGTTCAAATGAGCAATTTCTGGCCTTTTCTAGGTGTGATGTTTCTACAGCAGTAATTGAATAATAGTTAACCTGTGATTGGCTGTGTTTTGCCTTCGCCATCAAAACTGTATTTACATGTTCACGGCTGCATATGTGTTTGTGTCAATGCTGCATCTGTGGGTTTGTACATTTACATTGTTATTTATAGAATTTCTCTCTCTTTCTCCCTCTCTCTTTCTCCCTCCCTCTCTCTCTCTCTCTCTCTCTCTCTCTCCCTCTCTCTCTGCAGCTGAGGATTTGTGTTTGCTGAATTTCCCATGGTGCTGTTCCTCAATAACTATCTGAGTGATTACCAACACACTCTTGCCAAAGTCACACAGTGTGGTAAACTACTTTCTCAATCTTATAAATTTCCACTTTATTTTGTTGGCTCAAGGGTGCCAGGTGACCGGTAATAAAATTGTATAGTGTTACTCCTCATATCCGTTTTTTTATTGAGTTTTATGTAGAATCAGTAACACAGAAGTGAGATGTCTAAAGGGGAAATGCATTCATAGATTGTGTGTGTGTGTGTGTGTGTGTGTGTAGGATGGGTATAGATATATATAGTGTGTGTGTGTGTGTGTGGAGAGAGAGAGAGAGAGAGCGAGAAAACAAACTAGAGAATGGAAAAACAAGATAACGTCTCAACAGCTGTTTCTTGAACTCTCTACAAGGTGTGCTTGGAGAGCGAGTATTCCAACCACAAGAAGAGCCTGTCTTAAAGCACAGGATTAGTTTTCAGGCCATATAAAAGAATTGCTACTGGGAACTTTGTTGTTTTTTTTAGTGTTGATTCACACAGGATAAGCAATATCTGTAAACAATCACAGATATGTGTGTGTCTGCTAACTATTAAATGTACTGATGTATAGAAGTGAATTAATTAAGCACCATAAGTTAAACATCAGCATATCATTAAAAACAGAACAGATCTAATGACAACAGAGAGTCTGCAATCCTACAATACAGCATACAATAATACATCATATTATTGTATTATTGCAATGATATTATGTATTATAATATTAATATAATATTTCTGAAATGCCAGTCTGCTGTATCCAAACATTACATAACCCCACCTCCCATATTGAACTAATCCCAATCAGCTGAGGTCTCCAGCAAGGCCCACAGACCTGCAGAGTTTAGTCAGCTAATTAAGATCTTTGGGACTGCTAGAAACATCTAGGCAGGTATGTTGGAGTAGGTTGAAGCTAAACTCTGCAGGTCTGTGGACCTCCAGGAACATGGATTGGAGACCCCTGGAGAAGGGTTTTAATTTTAGTTTCCCCTAAAAAAATCTTCAAAGTTCAGCCACACTGTAAAAAATAATTAATGCATTCAATAACATATGAAACCAGGTGGCATTTATTCAAAAAATGTTTAATTACCAAAAAATGTTACTCATTCGGCGCTGAAGAAAGAAATCACACCTCTGACTTCCTGCAGATCAGGGCAGTAACACATCTGCTCCTCAGTGCTCAGCTGTGTCTTGCTCTTCCTGCTCTCAGCACAGATGACGAGAAGGGTTTTTTAAACCGCTGTTTAAAATTGCAAAACAGTCAGTCATGCCAAATCCACAGCAGCACTGCTTTATGTGAAAGGTCGCCCACTTTGCATATCGGATGGTGGAAAAAACTTCCCATAAAAGCACAGAAGAAGGTTTGATGGTCCATAACTTCATGTCAGGACTGTAACCTCCATAAATGTGGATGTGGAAAGCCATATGGATTTTAAATGAAATAGATTATTGTTAGTAAAATAAAGTGTTTAAAATGCTACAGCAAAAATCACCAGTCGTGTTTCTAAATGTGGTTTGTCCAATCAGGTTGTACCTTCTACAGATTGTTTTACTTTAAACTCTATGTTAAGACAGGATTTGATCACAGGTCCCAGTTGCATGCTAAAGTAAAACCAGTGTTCCTTAACCAGGGGGTCGGGCCACTAGACGGCCTCAATAAACTTCCATGGGGGCCAGAAGATGTTTTAAAAGTGTAGTCTTTGGTTATTTTTGTAGCAACTACACATCTGTAGAGTTCAAGCAACAGCTGTTGAGGTGTTATATTGTTTTACACGCCTCTGTTTTTATTTTTTCCCTTTCTTTTTCTACACACACTATATATATCTATACACATCTTACACCTTCTGTACTCCACATCTAGACATCTAGACAGACAGATAGATAAATAGATAGATAGATTGGGAGGTGAGATGGATTGGTAGGCTTGAAGTGAAATAGGTTAAGATCCACTACACTAGACTATGAAGCCTTAATAAGGATTTTTTGTGCTTAGTCATTTGCTGTTTCATTTAGAGCACGAAATGAGCCAGAACTCACAGTGCCTCCTCAAGAAAAAGAGTCATTTTGTGACATCCCTGCCCCCCCCAAATCGTGAATGTTTGGTTACGCACTTGCCTCATGCACAAATCATGAATTACGGTTAAAAGCAGTTCTTGTTGGAATGGTAATGCATTGATTTCTCTCCCCTCCTCTAGGAAAGGGGTTGATACAGAATTTCAATAAGACTGTTTTTTAATAAGACCTCGTTCTCTGTTGTTCATCGAGGTGGAGAGTGTTCTCATGCGCACAGCATTCCTCGCCATGATCACCATAAGACCATCACATTCTAATCTCCACATCATCTCAGGTTCACAAATATTAGTACCACATGAGGGCTATTAAATCAGTGACGGCAACTGTACAAATCTCCATCTGTTTATAGGAAAAAGCCCCATGTACTGTCGTATTCCATACTGAAACAGTTTGTCAGTTAGATAGATAGATATCCTCAAATCACACACTGAGTAATATCCACAAAAGTTCAATTTTAATTTGTTCATGTTTCATTCTCGTCCAGAAGCATATTGAATATGTTTATTGTGCATCAAATAGCGATATAGTGACAAATAAAGTAAGATGTGAGCTGCCGATGTTCCCTGTGTAGTTCCTCACCTTGTGTGGAGCTGCGTATCGGCCCACGCAGGAGATCGACCTCCACAGCATCGGCTGGGGCAACGTATTCCTGCTGCCCTTCAAGCACTTATGAGACTACCACATCCAGCTGCTCTGTCCGTTCTTCGTTTACTCGGGCTTTGAGGTGCTCTTTGCTGTCAATGGACTCATACTGCTGAGAGAAAATAGACTCTTAACTGCCTTGTGTTTTTGCAGTATTTTGTTAAAAGCTGGAATGTTGAAGTCACGCGGCGTCTGCTTTCACTGGCGAGCGTTTTTTAGCTTCACAAAACAATTTATTTCTGTTCTCTTGCCTTTCCACGAAATTACCATCAACAAAGAAGCAAGCTGCTGCAAATAAACCAGCTTGCCTCTTATTAAGGTTAATTACGGTATTAAAGTGACAACGCACAATTAGTCATTTACTAAACCAATTTTTTCCTCTCTCTTTTTCATGTCTCCTCTGTTCTTCCTATTACCATATCTGAATCTCAGTCATATGGTGTGTGTGCAGTGGGGATGGAGAAGCTCTGGCTGTTAGTTATGGTCCATGGTTTGTCATCCTCCATCTGTTCGGCCTTTGCCCTGACCATGCTACTCTTGCCCAGAGTGGTTATTCTTCTCATTGGAGCATTTTTGCACTTTGTCCTGCTAATAGTCCTTATGTGCTGGTCACCCCATCCAAAAAAACCCGGATATCTTCCATACCTGCTGGTGCTGTCTGCCCTCTGGGGTCTGTGCACTGCTTTTAACAAGACAGGACTGAGCAGTGAGTACAAATGCCATTTACACATTTTAAGCTTGCATACTAGATCTGCTCCGAAACTTAGCAAGCTGCCTCGCTGCCTACTGAACACGTAGGCAGCTGCGACCTAAGGCAGCATCTTGGCCATCATGAAACCTTATATGCAGACCAGAAGGAATCTGCATAGCACATAGAAAAGCCAACTTTACAATTACACACAGCTCTAAAGACAATACTACTCTAAGCATAAAAGTACAGCACACGCAACTATTGGGTAAAATAATAATTTTTACTTAATATGAACTAATTATTTGAGTGTTATTATTTTCAACTGATTATAATGAGTGTTTTTTTTGTACCTAATGAAATAATGGTATATTAATAATTCACATTTGTCTTTCAACATTTGTCTCTCATCTCATTCGGCATCTTGCATGTATTGGTTGCAATGCATTCTGGGAGTGCTTTCGACATGCAATGCTGCCTTTTTGGCTTAATTGAGTTGTCTTAGGAGGCAGCCTACCTTTTGAAGCAGCTTTTCCATCAGGAGGGGGATAATGATGCCTCATTAGGAGAGAGGTTAGATAATCACATCAGTGATGTAACAGTAATCAGTATGGCTGATGTGTGTAGCTCTGCTGGGGATGCTGTATGAAGATAAGGAGCAACTAGACTTCATTTATACCATCTACCACTGGTGGCAGGCCATTGTCATCTTTATCGTCTACCTCTGGTCAGGATTGCTTATGAGGGTAAAGCCCTTATTTTTGTACATTTTGTTTCTTTACTTTGGACTCATGTGGTGTTTTCTTCCTTATTAATACTGTAACATGAATTCATGTAACATGAATTTTTCAAATAATGATTAAGCTTGCATTTTCTCTTTGGTCCTCTTTCCAAGGCCAAGCTTGGACTCTTGTTGTTGTCTCTTACGGTGGCGTTCTTCTGCTACATGCAAATGGAGCGTCGCCTGGTGAAAAACAAATTTTTTTTCAGGTTGCCATGCATTCCTCGTCCACGTCATAAGGTACTTCATTTGCTTTCGTGTATTAACCCATCTCGTATAACTTCTACCACAGACATTAAAGATACCCTAAATTGCGTAGTTTTGAAGAAATGTTTATTAGTTTTCTGTGATTACACTTTTCACCTAGTGGATGATGAAATGACATCAGGCTTATTTCTCTTGGGCCCATAAGCACAAATAAGCCCCCAGAAGCCCATAGCAACTGCATAGAAACTCAATAAAAATGAGTTGTTTGATCATTTTTCTGTATGTTTAATAATTTTTCTATGAAAAAGTTTTCTGTTTTATTTTCATTATATGTAAAGCTGCTTTGATGCAATGCAACATTGTATAAAGCGCTATAGAAATACAAGTTGAAAAAATACTCAGAACACCCTAACAACCACATACAAACAGCCTGGCAACCACCTGCAACACTTGTTGTCTGTGGGTGCTTACGATACATAATCTTCAGTACACACCTTCAGTCACACGGGGCATTGAGTAATGATTGAATTTGCATATAATCTCTGCAACCCCAAAGAACCCTTTGCTAACGCTTGCATACATATTCCATTCCTCAAAGGTTAAAGGTTACCTATACCTCGAGGAAGAAAACTGATGAATCTGATACGGATCTGAACGACGCTGATGATGATGATGAGGAGGAGGAGGAAGAGAAAGAGGAAAGGAAGCTGGCTGATCATGACAGAAACACAGATGCCGACTCCCAGGGTTCACCACAACCAGAGAAGAACTGGGTTCGAGATCGCAGGAGGAGACACGACAGCGACGGCGAGAAGATTATTTCCAACCCATGAGGGAGTAGAAAAAGAAACATGAAAGGATGCGAAGAGAGCGGAAGTAGTAAAATACTGTGAATAGTGGGATTTAAAATAAAGCCATGGCATAGAAAACATTCTCATTTTAAAAACATATATAAAGTGTTTATATCATTGGAAAGGAAATGTGTGCACCCACAGTGAAAGATGAAGGTCAAAAAATAGCTCATGGTTTTAAAAAAGTAAAAGTGATACATGTATTTCATTGAATGAGATTTGAAAAGAGGAAATTGCAATATCTTGCCAGGTCAGGCGGTTTGTTGCCATAGAAATGTAATATCCCTGTGCTTTGAACTGATGGTCAAGGTGACATACCCGAGTTTGTATATTACTCTGATTTCTTATTGCATGCTGTAATATTTGCCAAGTTTTACACCAAACTTTTTCTTCAGATTGAACAGAAGAATCATTTAATTTCTGTTTCTAAAGGAAGTTACATTTTATTTTTGTATGATTTTCATTCAGTGGATAATGTTGTAAATTGATGTTAAATTTTGTAATAAACATGACAGAGAGGTGTTATTTGATTCAAAATGTTTTACCTCAGGTTAGGACATTATTAAGCATGAAGTTAAATGTGGCGGTGCTATATTGTTAATATAGTTATGACTAAATGGCTTTGAATGTTTTAATTAAAACATTATTATATTAAATAGCAGCATCATTCATCTAGGAGATATATTTATATATATATATAAATGTGTGTGTGTATGCATTTTATCACCTTCAGTCTCAGAAGATCCTGGGGAGAAGATCCTATTTTGAGGTGAATATGTATTTATTACTCAATCATCGGCCTCCTCTCCAAATGGTTTAACACACACTCCCATCTGTCCCTTATGGTGCTTAAACGTCACAGAGCGTGACATGTTTGCCTATACAAATATACAAATTCACATTTTGCCTCGATCTTGAGGGATCAGCTGGTACCTCAGCAGTGATGTGCACTTTTCTTGTCTTGATGTGTATCTATGTATGCAGGGCACTGGTCGTGTATTAGTAGAATGTTCTGCAAACGTTTCTTATGTGCCATAAAAAGAATCCAGGTGTAAACTAGTTATGGACCGAGAAATTGCCACACTGCATCTCACAAAGTGACTGCTGTTAGAATGATTGACGCCTCTTCTTGATTCCACGCTCACTCTTCACACTTTTCTGTGTCTCCTCCTAGTTTCCAACAGACTGAATGTTGGATCCGAGGATCCGAGGGATCTGGCAGTGAGAGTCCCATTTCTTCCAGTGCTGTTAGTCTCCACTGTGTTTGTCATTCCATAATGTACTGCTGTCCTCGGTAGGCAGGGTTCTCCTAACACACGAGGCTGTGGGGATAGACAGAATGAGCATTGTGAGACAGACGGAGTGAGATGGAGAGGTCAGAGGAATGAAAAGGAAGTAGAGAGATGTTATTACTTAATATATTCAGTCACTACATCTCCTCTACATTGCTCCACTCCGAACTGCTCGTTTTTGGTATAACAAGACGATCTGTTTGGAAGAGTAAACAGAAACAAAAGGATTTGAGAATCTAGAGAAGACGACATCAGCTGACTTCCTTCTAGTGTGAGGGACATCTTTTATCCACAGCTACACACACTGTATTCAAGCCCTACATTTTGTCAGTACATGCATTTCCTGTGATAAAAAACCTGCCGCCTATTAGCTGACAGCCATTACACTGTGGATTACACATCGATACACATGGATTCGCTCTTTGAATTTTTAGAAACTGGAGTTTTGAGAATATGGTACCAGTAGGAACATCAGGGTGGCATGTTTTGGTTCAGTTTGTCAAGTGTTTTCAGTTTCCTTCCGTTCCTCTGGTTAATTCAGTCATTATCTTGTTAATTCATTTTCATTAGCTCCTCCCCCTCCTGTTACCTTAGTTACTTATTGATTTTACCTGTACTGCCTGGATTTGTTCAATTCTCTGTCAGTCCTCGTTTTGCGTTTGGTTAACGTTTGATTTGTGGCCTCCTGGTCTCTTGAGTATCTTGAGATTATCTCCCTTTTCCTTGGATTTCTCCCACAAACACGGTTACATTCACAGTGCATTCCAAATGTTATAAAATTTGCTTATTTATCCTGTCAGTAGCAGCTACACACATCTGAGAGATCTACACTTCTGGGTACATCTACGTGTGAATGTTGCACTGTTAAATTATTAGCTTCAGGTGCTGACGTGCACTGAAATGTTGATATAACGTCACCACATACCAGATGCAGCATTCACACTGCAATATTGTGTAATGTGAGGCGTGATTATACACAGCGAGTGTGTGCGTGTGTTTTCGGCAACAAGGAATGTGAGATTTCACATTCCACATTCTTCCAGCAGTGCCGTACTGCAGTGTTTTAAGCAATATTACTAGGACCAACGCTTCATAATTACAAGCAGTTACAGCAATCTGATCTGCATGCGTATGTGTATTGTCAGCACAGCTGCTGAGCATGAGAAATACACAGTCCGGGAGAACAGTAGTTTGGTACTGATGGTGTTTTGTTGAGCGTTGCTCACGTGCCACACTACACATGCATAGAAACTACTTGCACGTCGCCTCAGCCCATGGCCTGCCGAGAGGGGTAATCATCACACACTTCTGTAACCATGCAACTGCATGAGAGAGAAAAGGAAGATATAGTGGAGTAAGGAAAAACAATATGATTTAATGAGAGACACTGTTTGAAAGTTTAAATGTGGAATTGAAGTAGACACTCAGGCACTCCAAAAATATATAAAGGATCACGTTCACAATCATTATAATTTCCTTTAATTGCCGTCCCAATACTGTAATCTTTCGTTTTTCAAAGTAGCATTGTTTGAAGCCAAGTAAACTCACTGACAGCTTTATTGAACAAATGTCTTGCAGATGCAGTCTATGGTTAATCAGGGCCTGGGCACTCCGTTCAGCATCAAACGAAATATGAAATCTCATCTAATGACACTCCACAAGGCTGCCATAATTTCACAGAAAAACATTTAATGGACCCTCGGTAAGTATAACTAGATGATTTATTTTTTTAGATTTGAAAATTAAAGCAGTGCAAAACCAGGGCAAAAAAAAAACAGTGCAAAACCGGGTTGTAAGCGGTTGCTATGGCATTGCTGTTTGGTTTCTAAGGTGTTCTTAGTGTTTTTGTTGGGTTGCTATATGGTTGCTTGAGGTGTTTCTGGGTGATGGCTTACTGGTCCATGTTTCTATGATATGGACTCACACTGTATATAGGACACAGTGACATCATCCTTCCCATGTGGTAGCCCAAACTGCCACTGTAGGCATCCCAGTGAGGATATTCTCCCTTCTCCAGGACAAACTGCTGGCCCTGGAAGTCATGGTGGTTGTATACCACCCAGCTACTTTTAAAGATTTCAACATGTACAATGCACTTAGCTGAGTGTGAAAGACTTCTTAATATAGTTATATATATTATCACAAACATTGAGTTATGTTACCAAAGTCTAGCTAACTTAAATGGTTACAGTGATACAATTTATGTAATTTTATAAGAAACACGTTTTGAAAATCAGCGATTTGGACGGAATACCAAAAAATCTTCGAAAACATTTCAAGAGCTCAGTTTCCTTACTAATTCGCAGGATTTTGCAATCATTAACACAGAGTGGGCGACTCACGTGCCGCTCTGCATTTGGAAGGCACAGATGTGGTCAAACCCACGCTCCTGGATGTTGCAGCGCTCCGAGGTGTTCCTCACATTTCTCTTGCTCCTGCTCGCACATGGTCACCTGATAATCACACACGTGTTCATGCCACAGATCAGTTTTATTTTTATGTCTAACACTTCAAATCTCTCTCCTGCACCCACAACCACACGCATGTCACTGTCCTTTCTGTGAGGCCCTCAATCTGCAAAATTCTCTTTATTCTGAACTGTCTGCACAGCATTCATCTACAAAGCCTCAAAAATCAATGTTTAAGAAAAGTAAGCCTTTTTTCAATTATTGAAAGTCTTACTCCTGGAGGATTAATCAATAGTTTGGCCTCCTGTTTGTAATTCTCTTGCCTACTTTTCATGTAAAGACAGACCGGAATTACCTTGAATAAAGGAGCCATGTTTAGCCCAGACATTGCTGGATTTGTTTGGATTTATTTATTTAGTTCATCTTTTCTGCACAAGAGTGAAGGCTTCATTACCAAATGAACATAGCGAGGTTTACGGTTAGTTTTTCTGTAGTTTTCCATATGATTCAATGCATAGTATGTGTTTCGATGTGTTTGTGGGATTGTTGGGATTGGGAATGAGGGATCATTCTCTTAACTGTGAAGCGAGTGGAGCATTCTGCCCAGTCAGCGCATTAACTTGATGAAAACCGCGCGCGCCCATGATCTGCACAATGGAGCGCAGGCGGCTGTATTCCTATCGGTCAGCATTGTGCATCGTATGGTACACAAAGAGAGGTATACAGAGGCAGAATACAGGGATTTGACCCACTGCATACAGAGAACGTCCTCTTGTTCAAACCTCTCAGATCACATCTGTAATTTGTCTGCTTTCTTAAACTTTAGTGAACTTAAGAAAAGTTCCTAACAGATGTAGGCTACAGAAGCTATGTTGATGATTTGATTTATGTCCAAAAATGATTGATGTTTAAGTCGAAACGATATTGTAAAGTATACATTTATTATTTTGTTTTGTTTAGCATATAGTTTATTTACTTTGCTTTTTAAAGATGTTTTCCTTTTTCCTAATTTACTACTTTAAGTTTATCAGAAGAAATTTCCCTACAGGATATAATGTTACCATGGTAACAACGGTCACATTATGACTGCTTTTTATTGTGCTCACCTTGTATGATCCATGACCTGTCCCAGAAGAGTTAATGTGATGGGAAAGTGACAGTGGAATATTAATATTGTCACCTTCTGCATAAATAAGGGTTATGTGGTTGTGTGTAAATATATATTCCACACGAGACAAACTTGTTTTTAAATCTGCCCTCATTTAGAGGAACAGTATCACTCAACCATGAAACGTTGAGCTGCTTTAACTTTATCAGGATAAGTGCCCCATTAAGTTTTAACTGCCCCATTAATTTGCTGGCACACTGCTCAAAACGCTTTTACAGCTGGCAGCACAGTTGACAGAGTAACACAACATAAGTGTGCTTCAAAAACAAGTTAACATACTGTGCCAATGAGACTAAATAAACAAAATACCAACATAATTAACCGTAGATGAAAAATATCACAGATCCTGTTTTAGGGCAGGAAGTAAATGTTCTGAGAGTTTGGTTTTGGTGTTCCATCATAATAACAAATGTGATTTTTCTTTGGTTTACTTTCAATACATTTGATCAAATTCATTTCACAGTCTAGAATTTGTCCTGTGATGATGGCCTACAGCATCACAGACAAACACAGAAAAACTTCTTGGATTTGATAAATAAGTGTACATCTCTCTCTCTCTCTCTCTCTCTCTCTCTCTCTGTTTGATGATGGGATGGTTTCTTTTCTGTCTGTGGGGTGGTGAGCTCAGCGAGTTTGTTTCAGTGGGCCTAATCCCCTCTTGCTGGACGCCAGGCTATATAAAGGACACACGTTTGCTTTCCATACACACGCTGACACGCTGAGTGAAACAGACAGCGGCTACTGACTAACACACAGGTAAGAGACTCGGGTTTCTGACAAAACCAAGTGGGAAACCCCCACTTTCATCCCACATTTTGTCTTATCGACAGTGTATAAACCCCAGCACAGGCTCGTGTGTGAAGAATCTGCTGTAGAGAGAGAAAAGCTTTAAGACACATTAAGAAAGCAATTAAAAAGTGATTCTTTGGTGAGCGCAGAGCTTAATCATCATCAGGGCAAATCGCAGAGCTTCTTGTCATAACAAAGTAACGAGAAGAAAAAAAGGCTGTTTCTCCGCCGTGGGTAAAAAACAGCAGTTAAAAGAAAAGATGATTAAATTTGGGGACAAGCTCATCTTGGAACTAATGCAAATGTATTGTAGAATAATCTACAGCATTATACATAATTCATATTGTAGAAGTAATTTTTTGGCATCTTCCATCAGTCTTATGTAAAGCGTTTTATTTTTTTGTAATAAAAATAGAAAAAACTAAAATAGAAAGTTCTGTTCATATATTTGTAAATTAGTCATATAGGACAATGTACGTTACTTATGAGTGTTGCATTTCTATGGTGCTATTGTGTTAAGAGTTTTAGAGTGAGTGGGTGTCAACTATAGAACAGATGAAAAATCCACTCAAGAGCTATTAATGCACTTGGTGGACCATGAGGATCAGACTCACTAATTATTTAGCAATATTTAGCACTTGACATCATTACATGTACAACAATAGATATTTCAGTGAAGTAGACTGCCAATTATTTGTGTTTCTCTACTCATGCATATGGTCCTCTTCTTGATCTCTTCCTCTCTCTCTCTCTCTCTCTCTCAGTCATCATGTCCTCTGGTGGAGAGAAGTCCAAGCCTACCTCCCAGCCTGATGGGAAAACTGCTCAGCCTAAGAGAACTGAGATGGGCATGGGAAACTATAGGGTAACACGTTTATTCTCATATCACACGGCAATGTGAATGCCATCTCAAATCTACTCTCGAAGATGAATAAAAGCTACTTATGATGATAAATAAAATTGGGTCACACATTATATTAATGTGTAAATACATTATAGTAAATCACATTAATATATCACATGTAGTATAGTGATTACTATACACATACATGTTGTTCTGGGTAGGGTAAAGAGTGCAATTGCAAAGACGCTATGTATAAATACAATGTATAAATGTATAAATACAATTTAATAGCATGTATGTATACGGTAGTACACTGTAATATGTTTTTCTTATCTTAGTACGTTGTAGTCAAACACATAATATAAAGTATTTAATTGCAGCATTCAATGGTCAAATATTTTTGAACAATGACCATTGCCCATCTATCTGTATATGAATATATATATTTATATATACAGTATATATAGTAAATATTTCACACAAATTAGTCACATACTTACCAAAATACTAATGTTTTAAGTAGCAACACAAAAGACTGACAAATGTACATATGTGCATTTAACATTGCGTGTCTAACATTGTTACATTGCAACTAACATTGCGTGCCTGTTCTGTTTCCATAGAAATAGCTGTGGGTGTTGATTGTATGCAGTATTTTTAAGCCAAGCCAAAGTGGAAACTGTCAACTTAAAGTTGCACAACATACAAAAATCATCAGATTTCCTCCTCTCTTTTTTCAGATGTATGTGTTCGATCAGGAAAACTTTCAGGGCCGTATGATCGAGATCACCAATGAGTGCATGAACGTGTGTGAGATGGGAATGGACAGAGTGCGCTCGCTCCGCGTGGAGTGCGGCCCGTGAGTGACACACACACATCACTTCCGGTTGTTTTCCAGCTGCTTTGTATTGTAACAGTTTTTGAGTTTGTTCTCTTCCTCTCATGTAGGTGGGTGGGCTGGGAGCAGATGAACTTCTGTGGAGAGATGTACATCCTGGAGAAGGGGGAGTACCCCCGCTGGGACTGCTGGAGCAACTGCCACAGGAATGATTACCTGCTCTCCTTCAGACCTGTCAGAATGGTATTCACCCCTTTTTCTTCCTGTGTTATGTTTCAGCTCGGTGTGACTCTCTGTTTGATACTCACAACTGTTTTTTTGAGAGGTATGGCATAACATGTTTTGCTACATTGAGCTTTGGTGCTCAAGCAAATCATGTCTGTTCGAATCTGACCTTTCCACATCCAGCTCTCCTCCCCCTACCAGCAGTACTTTTCTGTCCTTAGAGTTTCTATCCATAAATGTGACCAAACATAGGCCATAGTTCTTGATAGTTCCTAATTTAGATTTTGTTTCTGTTCTTGACAGGACCCAGAGAAGCATAAGATCTGTCTGTATGAGGTCGGTGAGTTCAAGGGCCGTAAAATGGAGATCATCGATGATGATGTTCCCAGTATGTACACCTTTGGGTTTACTGACCGGGTTGGCAGCATCATGGTCAGCTGTGGAACGTAAGTGTTTCACGTCAGAACTTATCTGCAGATCTTAAAGACTGACTTTTGAAGTCAATGAGATCAGTTTTTTGATTTGTGATCAGTTCTTTATAGCACACACTGTATTCCTAAATACGCTGAGCTTAAACCTTAAGTATATCATTTCTGTGATGTTAAAATGCTTTCTACTCCAATTTAATATGCAGAGACAATCGTAAGTAAGACCATTTGTACGCTCATTTCCCTGGAGCACAAACACTGTGATGCAGAACATTACACACCTCCCATTTAATTTCCATCTAAAGCACTTAACAAAAGCACTTCAGGAAAGTCCAGTGTTCCAAACTTAAGAATATCTATAAAATATATATCTATCTATATCTCTTTCATTTCTTTTCATAAACTTATATGTCACATGGCTTTATTCTTTATTTTTAATATATCTGTCCATCTTTCCCCCTTTTCTCATTCCTAGTTGGGTGGGCTACCAATACCCTGGTTACCGTGGCAGCCAATACCTGCTGGAGAAGGGCGACTACCGTCACTTCAATGAATTTGGTGCACGTCATCCTCAGATGCAGTCAGTCAGGCGCATCCGCGATATGCAGTGGCACCCTGATGGCTGCTACACTATGGCCACCAAGTGAGGGCTTGGGAGGACGAGAAAGAGAGGGAACAGGGGGGAGAGAAAGAGAGAGGGAGCAGAAGATGAAGGAGGGGGAGGGGGGAAGGCCAAGAAGGAGAGGAGAAGCGGACCATCCACATAAAACTTCCTGGGAAGGGAAACAGGCAGAGATAAATGGAGGTCAGTCCAGTACAGGTAGCTTAATGGAGGGAAACCACAAATGGCCTTCAGCATTAGAATCCAAACATATTGATATCAGACGAATGCAATTGTAAAGACTGACATTCTCAACCCTCTTTATTTTCTTGTTTTTACCTCATCTTCTTCTTTCATCCTTCTTCCTCCTCTTCCTCATCCTCCATACATTTTTTCCGCTGAGGAAATCAGTCCATCACGGAGATCCTTAACAGATTCCTGAGTTGTTGGGAGTCAGGGGTGATGATTGACATGGGTGGGTTGGGCGGGGCAACAGGTGGTTGGGTGGGAGAGGTGTTTTGGCCTGAAGACAGTGTAAAACCTTCATGTCCTTTGGAAAGAGTAATAAAATCAACACCTGTGAGCACTGTTCCCTGTTATCACTGCTGTTATCTCTGTCCTTCAGCCTTTGCTGCAAAGTATCAGGCCTCTCGGCTCAGCAGATGCTGAAAACATCTGTTCACATTTCTGAACTGACAATTTATGCTACTGTGCAACCCATCCAAAAGAAGAAGCTGACAATTACGCACACACACATATAGACAGACAGACAGACAGACAGACAGATGGTGTTTAACAATAATACTATGGGTAGCAAATATGGCCAGTTGAACAACTGTTGAACAGATTGTTTTGTGAACCTGTCACAATTTAATGCAGGTTTTGCCAAGAAGCTGTTACTGAAGAATGGGGCCGTACCAAATACATATATATAACAGAAAACCTGCATCACATTAGCAATTACTGCAGCAGCAGCACGATTACTCATTTCAAATGTGTTTGCTGTGTAAACTCAAACCTTATTAACTTAATTGCGTAACGATTACACAAGATGAGCATTAAGCTTTTAGACACTGGCACACTGGGTCTGTTTTGATCTACTCCTATTTAGAAAGGGAAATAAACTACATTTAGAGACAACATATAAGCATCTATCACCGTTAAAAGAATCACTGTCTCACAACACGTGTCACGGGTTGTAGGAAAAAAGCTCATAAAGACAAGGACTTAAAAATAGTAAATAGTCTTTAGTAAAACTCACAGGAAGCAGGGAGAAGGAAACAGGGAAGAAAGTTATCACACTCAACATTGACTTGAGAGAGGAAAAAAGGAACACAAGGATACAGTATACATGACCAAATGAAAAACTGATGGTTTGATTAATAAACAACACATGAACTTAAAGAGACTAATGAGGGGAAACTAGGTCACCCAGGACTGAACGAAAAACACAAAGAAACAGAAAACAGAGAATACATGCAGACGTTACAACGTGACCCATACATATATATGCATCTCTCCAAGCAAATGCACGCTTTGGAATAAATTAATAGTTTATTTGATACAGATTTTGCTCTTCCTACAAAAGCCTTAAACAAACACGAACTCACAAACACTTCAAATTCTCTCCACGTTCACACAAAATCCAGACGCATAACATTGACGTCAGTGGTAAACATCTACACACTACACAGACACTTTGAGAAATCTTGAATGTGTGATCAGTCTCTCCCGCACTCCTTTCATTCTCGCACATGAGAGGTAATGAAAAGAGACGTAGAATGATTCGGGCCAAAAACTACAATGATTAGAGGGAAGAAAGTTATCAGACAGCTCAGTGGGATTTTAAAGTAATTGAATCTCAGGGCGTTGTAGTACTGGGCTGCCACCACTAGAAGGTGTTTGTTATAATTGATCCCTCAGTAGACAAGCTCTCACTCTGCTTTTCCATTTTTTATTTTTTTGCTTGACTTATATTTTTATGCACCTTTATATGCAAAATAACTTTAATATCCTACTATATGAGGGCATACATCTTAATAACTTTATATAGCATACTTTTGTCTTACATGTTAGTTCTCATCTCGCACATACACACATCGTAACAAATAAAAATATGCAGTTATAACTTTAAAATACGATTTTTGCCTGAGCTGGCCTTTTAAAATGACTTTTGTAACTCTGTAGGTAAGTCAGGTTGAGTCAGTCGTATTGAATCATATTTTTGAATTGAATGAAACCGGTTAAATTAGATTAAATTAGATCATGCACATTTTTAGGTTACCTGAGAAAACATTTTTAGTGCAATATAATCTTTTGCTAATGGATTTTCTGCATTCCATATAAGCACACACAGAAAATCTGTAGCATGTCTTTTTATCTCTGTCCTTCTGTACCACCGGCTCACAAAGACACTGCACAAGCTGCATGTGTCTGTGTGTGTGTGTGTGGCAGGTCTTTTGCGTCACGGCTGTGTTGTGAGTTAGCCGGGGGAGAAACAGTTCTTTTTCTGGTACTTCCTAAAAAGTCTTTCCGCCGAGAGTGATGTAAGCTATTTGTCTCAGTGTTTAACAAACGAGTGGGTGTGAACCTATCTGCTCAATAGAGTTAGAGGGAAAGTGACACGAAAAAGAGATGAATGAGAAATGATAAAACGTGAAAAAACATACAAAGCTGCATGTTTACTGTACATGTACTGTAAAAGATTACAAAATGCAGTTCTTACCATAATAAACTTATTTTTACCGGTCCAAACCTTTAAAAATGATTTTGGGGCTGTAACCAAATGTAGTCAGGTTGAGTCAGTCATAATAAATGATATTTACAATAAAACAAGCTTACTTGGATGTCACCACATAAAGCACATTTTTAGGTTTGGTTACCTGACCAGGTCTGGTTGTTGATATTGAGCACATCAATCCCATATGAAATATGTACAGATAGAAGTTTAGAGAATTTTCCATTGAATCTGGAGTGCCATATAAAAGTCATGGTCCATGCCTTTCGGTACCATGATATCACCATCTGATACCATCAGTGTACCATTGTACTGTCACAATACTTTATCGCACAGCCTGTCCCTCTTTCATCCACCTCTCTCTCTCTTTCTCTCTCTCTCTCTCTCTCTTTCTCTCTCTCTGGCTGATGGTGTCAGTGTTGCATGTGGATCTGCGTCATCGGTGAGCAGCGTCTGATTGACTGGGTTAAAAATAAAGAGCAGAGGGGTGAGTGTGTGAGTGAGTGAACACATGAAGCACGGAGGCCAGAGATTGTGTTGGGATGCTGGGGCACTGAGGAATCTGAGGGAAGAGCCGTATGTGAATACAGGTTATTTTTAGCAGGATAAAATAAGTCTTAGGTAACTGTTAAACTGGAAACAGGAAGATATATGATATTCATAACAGTTATTCAGAGAAGCAATAAAAGAACAGTAATGTGTTTTAATGAGTTTTTGGTTCAATGATGTCTGGAGGTTTTAAATGAAAGAGAAAGTAGTTCTCTTTGCTGTGTTGATGCATATTAATACGGGAAACTGGGATGAGACACATCAAAGGACCCTCCCCTTTTAAAATAGAAAATAGCCTTTAATTTACCTCATAGTTGTGAATATGATTTGCTAGATCTGTTTGGTATTGCTAGTCAGAAGTATATGATATCAGGGGAAGGGATATTCTTGTTTAAGAGAACATTTTGCTGGTTAAAATAATGTATTTTACTTGACTTTTACAAAATGTTTGAAAACTTTTATAATTAATGATTGTGTACACTCACATAAATTCAACGTGCGAGAAAAGTTCTTCAGTACTTTTTACATGATAGTTATACCACTCTAAGTTTGAGTTATTAAATAAATTTTGTAGAAAACATTACAATGATGATGCTGCTACAAAAAGGTGCCTGTTTTCAAACTAGATTTTTTAAAGGATTTCTATTTTTTATCATCACAGGAATCTTTTTTGTCAATAGCTCTTGTATTTGTTAGCTCTGCTGAAAAGATCATTAGAGCTAGGCCAGCCTGAATTTGCTTTGTGCTGATTATCGTTGGTTTGGGGCTGTTCTAGTAGATGAACAAGCATAGCCATGCGTGATGAACCAGCACGTTCTTGTGATAAAGCTGGCAGACCAAGACAGTCTTGCTGGTTACGCAAGTTAAGAAGCCTGGTGGTGACGCCAGCAAACCAGTATCCATTTATAATCTAAAGTCACTTAATGTGCATTTAAGGTGTTTCTTTGGGAATCAAACTCATGACCTTTGCACCGTTAAAACAATGCTCTACCAACTTAGCTTAAGGAATGATATCCATAACACAACATATGCTGGTGACCAGCAATTCTATATGGTCTTTTTAACAGTAGGGAATGCTAAAATATAAAAACAGAATAACAAAATTGGCAAAACAGGTGAACGGAAGGTTTATGTCATTAAATGAATGTAAAACAAAAACAAACAAACAAACAGGAAGTCACTCCTAAATATATGTGTTGAAGTAGAGCTGAGCTGTAATGATCACATTGACTAATTCTCAAAGAGACACATAAGCACAGTGTGACCATTCAAGCTGTGCCCAATCCCACAATTCTGCCTGTTCCCGCGCGTACACAAACAGGGTCATTTGGTTCTGGCTGTGTCTGTACACAAACACACAAACATCACACACATCACACACACTTTGCCCTCAGAACACTTGCCCACACAGCGATCACACACAGAAAGCTGTGAGCAAACTAACACTCGCATCCCTCCCCTTGAGTCCAACAAAGAGTCAGCGCAAATGAGAAGGTGAGGGAGAAAAGAAGGAGTGAGAGAGAAAAACAGCATGGCTGAAGAGGACAGTCACCAGAAAAAAAGCGAACAGTCAGAGAGCAGAGACAGGAAGAGAGAAAGAGCAAAAACTGTAGCCGTAAAGGAGAGAACTGATCTAAATGAGAGAGTGTGTGTGAGTCCACTGTGCATTGAGGGTTTTAGCAGGAGGAAAATGATGGCAGGCGCTCAGTAGTAACTGTGGTTCATTATCGGCTGATTGAAAGAGGGTTAACGGAACAGATGGGTGAGAAAATACTGGAGAAATGGACTGAAGAATATGGGTCGGTGCAGAAAGGACTATAGGGCATATATGTAGATAAGGTGACAGGCACATGCACACACAGGTTACAGTGACACATTGAATCACTTATGTGCAGATATATTTTAATTACATTACATATGATATTGAGCATATTTCTTTAAATCACAGTACAAAACATAACAACATACAACATGTAATCATAACTTAAAACAGAGTGTTATTTTAAGTTATAGCCCTCGCCGCAGTGACGCGCCCTTGCAAAAACACAGCAGTGACGTTCAGTTTTTGTGTGCAAGACAGACTGTGCAGTATGTAATTAATAACTCGTCTCCATCTTCATTTACACAGAAAAGCCTGAAGGTCTTTTGATGTCGAGCTGTTTATTGTTCTCAGCATGTCATTTAACAGTGACACAAACCGCATCACGCTACGTGAAAAATGCCTTTTCAAAGTGAAATCAAAGTAACATCAGTCACTCCAGCACAATGCGTCTGAATGTGCCACAGACGCCTTTTTGCCATGATGATGTCATCAGACACATCAGAGCCAGCTAATATATGTTATTTGTATGACACATTCACTGCATTACGTTTACAGTCAAGTCGTGTCTTTAGTTTTATTTACTCTGGTCCCAAAAACTATTTTAACTATTTTAATACTTAAAAAAATAGATTAGATAGCAAAGTATGAAAGTGTCTACTGCCACCAAATGATGCTAGAACTGCATTTTTCCAGAACTATTTTGCAGTTTGTTTTAATCGACTGGTTTTAAGGTGATTTTTAAAGGATGTATACAGTCAGTTCTCCTCAGGTTTGAATGTCAACATTGTGCTAGCAGGTAAACAGCAAGAACTGTACAGGTTAACAGCAGGTACTGTACAGGTAAACAGCAGGAGCTGTACAGGTAAACAGCAGGAACTGTACAGATAAACAGCAGGAACTGTACAGGTAAACAGCAGGAACTGTACAGATAAACAGCAGGAACTGTACAGGTAAACAGCAGGTACTGTACAGGTAAACAGCAGGTACTGTACAGATAAACAGCAGGAACTGTACAGGTAAACAGCAGGAGCTGTACAGGTAAACAGCAGGAACTGTACAGGTAAACAGCAGGTACTGTACAGATAAACAGCAGGAACTGTACAGGTAAACAGCAGGAGCTGTACAGGTAAACAGCAGGAACTGTACAGGTAAACAGCAGGTACTGTACAGGTTAACAGCAGGAACTGTACAGGTAAACAGCAGGTACTGTACAGGTAAACAGCAGGTACTGTACAGGTAAACAGCAAGAACTGTACAGGTTAACAGCAGGTACTGTACAGATAAACAGCAGGAACTGTACAGGTAAACAGCAGGAGCTGTACAGATAAACAGCAGGAACTGTACAGATAAACAGCAGGAACTGTACAGGTAAACAGCAGGAGCTGTACAGGTAAACAGCAGGAACTGTACAGGTAAACAGCAGGTACTGTACAGGTTAACAGCAGGTACTGTACAGGTAAACACAGGTGTAGTTCATCACAATAACTGTACACGTTCCTTTAAGTCTGACAAGCAGAAAGTGTCCAAATACTTATTGTCTTTGTTTTGAACAATTTAAAACATGCGTGCTTTGATTCTTTAATGCTACCTAATAAAACATTAATATAAGTGTCAATAAAGTATCCAAATACTTTCCCATGTAGAAATCTGATGTAAGAAAATATATGTAAAACATATCAAATGGAAATACATGTATGCTAATACACTGTATAACATGTCACAAATACAAATATATGCAACTATATATTTTCCAAAATAAATTATATTAAATAAATTCATAACTTCCTGAATCACATGCATACATTGGATACTATAAGTAATAAAAACATGTTCTCTGCTATATGTTTTTTTTATTTGTATGTTCATATATGGCCATGTATTCGATTCCTGTATGGATTTTAAGACCTCTTTTAATGCATATGTTCTGTGCACATACATTAATATACTTTAAATATTGTGGTGTAGAAATAAATAACACTATATTGTACTAACAGACAAAGTGTAGAGAGAATCAGCCGTGATGGAGAACCAGAGAGCATCTGAGGAGCGTGAACAGGAATAAGAACCAGAAAGAGGAAGTGGGTCTATTAGTGGGCAGAAAAGAAAAGCAACTCAACAATAAAGAAAGCACAATGCTTCTGTCAAAGCAGACAGGAAAAGTCTGACAGCTTGACGTTTTCTTTTTGTCTTAAGCGTGACTTGGTGTCTCTAGCAAATTATAATATGTGTTGTCATAGCGGGCAGTGATGTATTAGGCTGAAGAACTTTCCAGATGCCAGTGTTGGGTTCATTTGGATTGGGTGACGTCGATGAAAGTGTCTCATGCGTTCTTGCTCTTCTGGTCCGATAGCATTGTTTTAAAGCTTTGCTTTGCCTCGTTCTTTACGAAGTCACTGCAACTTTATAATTGTTTTCATTGTGCTTTAAATGAGCCACTCTTCTACACTTTTCAAAGCTCCCTCAAAAGGCAGCAATAATTTTCTGTGAAGTCTCTAGTGGATCCTTTAGTTCAGTGAATGTGTCTAAGACAAATTTCATGTAATCAAAGCAATTAAAGCACATTTTTGAGGGTCTCCTAAAACAGACACTTTAGAGATAGGCAGTGACTTATAAGCCAATCCAGAAGAGACTTCTTATAATTGTTGCCGTTAAACAGGATACAAAGGAAGTAAAGTAAACAAAGGTAGTTTACTCAGGTGTTGTTAAACAACTACCAATTAACCATGAGGAATAAATTTTTTTTGGTACATATATCATTTACATCTTTAATGGAAACACCTGGCTCACAGTTCTCTTTTTTAACTTTTGATTTTGGCAGCCCATTATGCAAAGTGTCCATCTGATACACACTGAAGAAGGAGGAAGCAGTAAGCCATCCAGGTGTGTATCACCTACTGTTACAGATCTGTACATATTCTATAGGGACGTAAGTCTTACAGTAAGAAAGATTTGTGGATTTTTTACAGGCAGGTGTGTTTGGACTGGAGAGGACTGGAGAGGAGCAAGACTGGACACAGCTGTTTAGAAAAATGTTTAGGAAAACACAGAAATAAAGAGGACCTCAAAACTAACACAAATGGGCTGATTTTAAAAAGATTTTCTTAAAACAATTTCTAAGCAACATTTATAAACACATTTTAGTATGTTTTTCTGCTCCATTGCAATATACATGCACACACAACACATTTCAAGTTATTTACACCTATTAACTGTTAATATTCATGAATATTCATTGCATTCATTGATGACTGTAGGTGTGATGACAGTTTACGTTAACATGCGGGGCTCCTGATATTATTAACACATCAGAGTTGTACACAAATTCAAATATGTGGCCATAAACAGTACATGCGGGCCAAAAAACACACAAGATCAATGATAAAGCAACGATTAATATTAATAAAGATATGACCTAGATGTGAGGGACACAGAGAGGGATGGAAGAAGGGAGAGCGATACAGACTGAAACATCACTACCAGCCCTGAAGACATAAACAGCAAGAGAGACACATCAGAGAGCATTGGAGAAGAAAGAAATAATGAGCGGGTGAGATAGAAAAAGAGAGTGGAGACCACAGAGGTACCACAGGGGTTTTTAACATTTGATTGCGGTTGTTCGTCATTAGATTCTCCTGCAACACGATTACAGTGCTCTGGGTTTGTTGGGGCTATTCTTGTACCCAGACAGAGAGCAGAGCTGAGAGATGATGTTCTTAAATGAAGCACTGACGGCCTATAAGATCACATCCACAACATATTAAAACTTGTGTAGCATTCTCCCCTGCTTCTCCCATTTACTGTACATGATGTGGCACCCTTCATTTTTTTCATTGGATTAAATTAAAATGTGTTTATTGTTGTCCTCATCACTCTGGCTTTGTTTGGGAATCTTCAATAATTTTCCTAAATGTGTAAATTATACAAGAATGTGTTCAGCTGTAGATAGTTCTGTAGTTCTGTAGTGATCTGTTGAGGTTACTGTAACACACTTTTCAAAACATCAACCATTTTAAAGGAATATTTGGGTTATAAGAAGCATCAGAAGCCTGATGAGAAAAGCACTTAAGATCAATTTGTCCATCGTTCCAGAGTTCCAGTGAACTACTGTAGAAGCACTTAATTACATAGACCTCAATGATATCACTATTGTCATCTATGGCATCCATTTGAAGTTTTCTAGGTAAAAGTAACTTTGTGAAGTACCTGGCAACCTTGAGTCATGAAACAAATTACTAGGCTTGTGTATAAAAGATTTAAAACATTTTTACAGATTTAAATGGTCATGAAGGTTTTAATTTGTTGTATATACCTTTACAGACACAGTTTGTTGGTAGTTCTATCAGTTTCCTGCTAAAAAAGGAAGTGTTATGACTGTAATTTCAAAACACTGTTTAATCCATAAATTTATGTTTATTTCTGATACAGATAACAAAAACGGCATGCTGTCACTATGGTTACTCAGGTCAGTGCAGCTTTTGTCCAGGTAAAAATACACTCTGGCAACTTTGTAACTTCTGTGGTTACTGAAAGGTTATTTGAAAACTGTTGAAAATTACCCACAACCTCCACCTGTAAAATTAAGTTGGGGGTGTTTAAGCTTTTATTCGGGGTTCCAGAGCCCCACACCGACAGCCACCCCCACCCAACCCCTCCATACCCCCAGTTTGTTCATGTTTCTAAATTAGAACCAAAGATAATTGTGACGCAGTCTCTAAAGTTATCTGTGCTTTTTATTATTCTGGTTCTCTATGCAAGAGGGCAAAGTACATCTGTCATTGTATGTGGGCTGCCTTTGTAGAGCACTTCCTTAGGGCACTACAAAGCCACTCTTGGAACACTAGATGGCATACAGCTTTAATGCATTAGGCCGCTGGCCCGCACTCAAATCAAGCTTTGTGTGCAGCATCTCCCTATAAGTGCAGTCCTGTATTCCTCTTGTTCCATCTATGAGTCATGTGTCATATCGTTCCCAGGCTTTAAATTCCCTAAGCTCCTCCCATCCATCCACACGCTGTACTTCCTTTTCTGTACTTCTCTCATCATTCTTTTGTTGTGTGTGTTTTTTTTTAATTATTCACACACGACTGTACCACAACCCAAATGCTGTCAGTCATGCCATACCTGGCTGCCTGTTGCCGATAAGGTAATATAAATGACATATAAAACCTCACACACACTCACACCAGCTGGTAAGTGTAGGTGGAGCGGGGAATGCCTGCTTGTCCAGTCATCCTGTCTTTCTGTGTAGGTGGAGAGGGAGGGAAGAAAAGAAAGAGGTGTCTAGAACATGAGTAAATGAACGAGGTGCTAAATAACAACATGAACATCCTCAGGTCCTCCATTGTCTTTCGGTTCATCTGTCTGTCTTGACCTGTTAGTAAGAGCGTGGACAGGAATGGTGTTGCTTGACAATATAAAGTATTTTTCACACTTACTTTCAGGTTATTGCATATAATTGTCACATCATGTAAATAATCATTTCCGGGCTCCTTCTCAGCCACTCCAGGTACCCACAATATAAAACAGTGTGTAACTCGGAGAACCACTAGGAGAAACTTTAATAACTTAAAGTTATAACAATAATTAACACTGTTTCACTCTATAATGCTTAGCAGATAACAAGCAAACGTTCATTCAGATTGAAAATGTCATAAAGATTTAGGAAAAAACTTTTCACAATAAGTAACATTTCACAATATGATTTCATTCATTACCTTAGTTAATGCATTAACTAACGTGAACTAACAATAAAGAATATGTTTTAACAGCATTTATTCATCTTTAATGTCTACATAACTAATGTAAATTAGCTCATTGATTGTTTATGTTCATTGTGCAATAACTAAGGTTAACAGACACAACATTTGGTTTTAAAATGTTTTAGAACATGTTAAAATGAATATGAACTGAAATGAATAAAAGTTGTTTTGTTATTTGTTAGTTCATTTTAACTAGTTCACTAGTGTTAACAAATAGAACCTTATTGTAATGTGTTACCAAAATGTTAATATGTTAAAAAATGTTAATAAACAATATCTGCAGATCCCCTGGTTGAAAGCCCAGGACCAGCCAAAAGTGCCAAAGACTGAAACTAATCATTCTCAACAGAAAGTTTGGAATAAATCAAGGTTCAATGCCCACAATGAAGCTGGGTAGAGCTTGCCTTATATTATTTCTTATATGAGTTACTTTCCTCTCAGCAGTTAATGACTGTATGTAATACTACCTTCATTACTCATCCCTTTGCAAACCCCTTGTGATATTCTCATAGTCTAAACTTCGGATCTCTGTATCTGAAGTCATGACTTATGCGTCTCAAGAGCATCATTTCTCCTCTGCAAATAATGCATTTAATGCATTAATAATGCGGAGGAAAATATCCAAAGTGTCTCCGTATCAAGAGCCAAGAAACGAGCTGAGTGCCTGTTTCATGTGCCTCGTACATTGCTCCTCGCCCGTTCTCCGTTCAGTCATTACCGGGCGCCGTGCCTGCGCTCCCCCGCCCTTTCCAAACTACGTCTCCACAATCGTAGTCGTGCAACGTAACTCTGAGCTAAGACGTCCGACTTCCTCGGTCCAAACTGGTCCGAGAAAGCCATCCCTCTTTTCTCCGCCCCGCCTTTTCCGTTTGCCACCCTCGCTTGGGCTTGACCCGACTGGTGACGTAGGAGAGACTCCGTGGTGCCCACAGCCGTAGGCGCGCTCAGCTTCGGTATAAATCGGACCCGGATCCATCAGTCGGTACTCTCTCAGTCGCTCCGACTCGGGAACCAGAGCATCAGCGGAGATAGCAGGGAATCAGTCGCTTAACTCCTCAGGCTAACTCGCTTTCGGCTTTGGTTCGCAATGGAAACATCAACTTTTACGCGGAGCCAACGCAGCTCCATTGCGCACAACTTTAAGCGTGAGTTTCTTCTTCTTCGTTATTCCTCCGTTGTCTGCGACTACATTAGAAGGGCTGTAAGAAGTTTCTCAAGTGTTTTAAGTATAGGAAATGAATTTGAAACGAATTGAAAGAGTTAGAATATGATTAAATTGGCTGTTGAGGACGCTTGGTTTTACGCAGAGCTGAGTTGATGTCTTTTGTCTTTGTTATGTGAGTTACTGTACTGATTTTTTGGCACTTATTTGTTTATTAACGCAAAGTATACGAATTATACTTAAAACGTTTTCGAACCTATGATTGCATTTATACATGCAATGAGAATATATTTCAGTTAGTAGGCAGTGGTGGGAATTTGTACAGAGGTAGATTTGTTTTAAGATTTTACACATTTGTATTGCGTATTATCTGTTTTGTATTGTTGTGTTTTAGATATTCTTATATGTTATTATATGTACAAATATTGTTCTGTACGAATGTGCGTCGCCAGCCGTGTTGAGTTCAGCACTAAATTACGGACAGCTCCCATTAAGTTGAGCACGCATGCGCAGTCAGTACGAAACGTTTGGTAAAGTGACGCGCACTCTCTGTTCATCAGGCGCGCTCTCGCTCTGGCTGGTGGTCTGGCTGGTCGTGGTCAAACCCGTGCCTGCGCAGAACTGCCCTCACCGGTGCGTGTGTTACCCGACCCCCATGACAGTGAGCTGCCAGGCGCAGAACTTCACCATTGTGCCCAGCGGCATGCCCTACGAATCCCAGCGAGTTTTTCTTCAGAACAACCGCATCACTGAACTGAGAGTGGGGTCTTTTGCTTTTGGCACACAGGTATGGAGGTGTCTTTATTCGTATGTGCATGAAAAATAACTTTAATGTTTGTAAATATATGTCTGGAAATATGAACAGGCTATTTTCCATACCTCCCCCTCTTCCACTCTCTTTTACCTTTGGTACCATATTCTGCCCTTTTTAATTGTCTTCTTTCCATCAATTTACAACATGACAGGTGCTGTGGCTGTTCTCCAACAACATCACCTGGATTGAGGCTGGTGCATTCAGTGAGCTCCGTGATCTGGAGGAGCTTGATCTGGGCGACAACTCTAACCTGCACCGCCTTGAGGGTGGAGCTTTCCGTGGTCTGGAGAAGCTCCAGAGCCTCCACATGCACCGTTGCCGCCTGGCTGCCCTCCCCCACGACATCTTTCACAAGCTCTACAGCCTGCAGTTCCTCTACCTGCAGGAGAACCAACTCCACTTCATCCAGGATGATCTCTTTGCTGACCTGATCAACCTCAGCCAGCTCTTCCTGCACGGCAACCGCATCCGCACTCTGTCTGAGAATGTTTTCCGTGGTCTGGTCAACCTCGACCGGCTGCTGCTGCATGACAACAGGGTCCGTCAGGTTAACCGTCGTGCATTCCGTGACCTGGGCCGGCTGACCATGCTGTTCCTCTTCAACAACTCCCTGGCAGAGCTGCCCGGTCAGGCCATGCGTGACATCGGCTCTATCGAGTTTCTGCGGCTAAACAACAACCCCTGGGCCTGCGGCTGTGAGGCTCAACCACTGTGGGAGTTCTTCCGAGGTGCCCGTGTATCCAGCTCCGAGGTGCTGTGCGCCTCCCCATCTTCCCGCCGTGGACAGGACCTGCGCTTTCTGAGGGAGATGGACTTCGCTCTGTGCCCACTTCCCGACCCTGGCTCCCTCGCTGGCACCACCACCACTACCTTCAGCACCAAAACCCGCTGGTGGTTCTCCAAACACAAGCCTGTCAGCTCTTCCAAGGGCATCTTCGAGAAGAGCTCTGAGACCAGGGCATACCCCTTAACAGGAGGAAAATCCCAGAATCCCTCTATCACATCCACATCCACAAAATATGAGCTCGGGGAGGAAGAGGCTCTGCTCCCTAAGCTTGACCCCGAAGAGTATTGGGCCAACTATGGCAATGAAGATTCAGGCATCACCTCCCTGCGCTGCTTTGAGCTTGAGTGTCCTCCAGAATTGGACTCTCTGCCACCCTCTGCTTCTTCTTCTCGCTCTTCATCTTCTGTCGTCTTGCTGCTCTCCATGGCTGTTCTGACTGTGTGCACCCATCTTCTGGTTGGTTGAATCGATTTATCTCTGAAGAACCCTCACCCCCTCATTTTTTCTCCTCTCAGGAGGAGAAAAATCCTCAATTGCTCAATTTAACTTTTAAATGCCTTGATTCCTGTTTACCATCAGTCTCATCTGTATCTCTGTTCTGTTCAGTTTGAGCCTCTAGGTCTTTGCATCTAGAGGGCACTAATACTGATTTAGGATACAGTGGGTAAACATGGGAACGTTGGGCAGTACAGGCCCTTTAGGGAAAGTCATGAAAGATGTTTATAGGGCTTGGTTAACAAAGCTGATCCTTCATTTTTGAGGACATGTGTATTTAGAGCCATCTCTGTCAGTCAGTGCAGACAGAGGATATGAATTTCCACCTTAGATTTATGTACAATATTTGTATGCTTCTAACTTTTCAGCCACTCTAAGTGCTTCTATGATAGTTGTAATTATATCTTGTGATGTCACTTCGACACCCTCTTAACTTTCTAATGAATGCTGTCAGTGCTGAAGCCACAGTTCCATTTAAGAGCCCTGCTAATAATACATTTGTTACTAGTAACAATAGCATCATGAGAAAAACATTAGGTTCCATTTTGTTTTAAATGCAGTGATTGAATGTAAGATTTTTTCATATCTGAAGAGACTCAAAATCATCCAGGGCTAGAATGAATGAGGAAGCGATGCAGGAGAGAAAGCACAATGGATTAAGGGTTGATTAATTTCAAAGGGTTGCAAAACAGCTGGTAAGGATGGCAATGTCCACAGGGAGAGAGAGAAAGCAAGTGAGAAGAGTGTGTGAAAGGGAGAGTACGCACAAGAGAAGGAGAACGATTTTATTACATCACCCACCAGCTATGACAGCAATTATCACTTGTGTAAATACGACATGCTGGCAGAGGGAGCTGTAAATAGCGCTGTGAAGGGCCTTATGTTTGTCGCTCTTCTGATTGGCCATGAGTGTCACTGTGAGTAAATGTCAGTTGTGATATTATTTCCATATTATGGCCAGTGCATGGAAAGATCAATCAATGGCAGATGAGTGAGAAAACGTCTTTTGGGTTTTTCTTTATGTCTTTCGAAAAGCTGTTAACATGTTTTGTCATTACTTTAAAATAGGTTCACTGTCTTTCATTATTCCAAATTCCACGTGTAGCTGCCAGTGAGATATCAGCAAATTCAATAGTCTATAGCCATCTAAAAGTAATTGGCATTATGCTAAAACTAGAACAGACAGCAAAGAAAGCAACAAACACATATACAGAAAAGACTGTTTTATTTGACAGATTGGTTGACATTAAATAATGTCTACCATTGGTCAATGATATGTGAGGATTGTCATGAAGAGCAGGAGCAATAATGGATGTGTATTTCTAAACTGCTGTCTTCTTCTCAAACCTCTTCCACCTGCCCTCACCTGGTCTTTCTCTACAAGGAGGTCATTCTAATGCGATGGCTTTCCTCATTGGTCCTTATCTTGCTCTTATCTTGTTCCTCCTTCTTTGTCTAACTGGAGAAATTGATGGAGAGCAAAAAGTAAAAGAGGGCTACTGAAAAAAAACATGCAAAACCGATAGAGCAAGGACAAGTGGAAGAAATAAAGGAGGACAAGAAAAAGGCAGGGGTGGTTGTGGGTGGTAGAGCTCAAGAGAAGGACAATAAAAAATGGACACGAGAGGAAAGAAATCTGCATTCAAGTGCAGAAAAAATCATTTCCTCTTTAGATAAAAGATGTGTTTGCTATGTAATACTATAGATAAAAATTGGAAAGATCTGTTCTCCTCTAACCTTCAAGGGTCAAACCAGGATCATTATCCTGTCATCTTTAGGTCCCTACTGTTAATTCTAGCAATATCCTGTCTTATGTTTACCTTTAGATAGTACAGAAACAAATAATACTTTTTGTCCCACATGTTTCATATGTTGACACATTTAAGTCTCATGTATTATCATTTATGTGAATTGTCTTTTGTATGGGTGAGGTCAAACTGCCTTGAGGTGCTCTCAAGTGACCATGTTTGTGAGGTCACTTACAGATGACCAAAGCATTAGTTGTACCTTTTTACCCAGAATGTATGACACATGAGTGAGCTGTTGAATGTTTTCTCTAGAACAATCAAAAAGAATGCTGGACAGTAAGCATGACAAAAGAATAAAGGCTTATCTGTGGATAAGAAACATATTTGGTGTGGGTGTACTTTCTATCTTCATCCAGAAATCAAGATTCTACACTAAGATGTTGTGTGCACTCTCTCTCTCTCTCTCTCTCTCTCTCTCTCTCTCTCTCTATCTATCTATCTATCTCTCTCTCTCTTGCATCTCTCAGTCTGACCTCCCCTAACACATACAGACAGACAGACAAACACACACTCACACACACAGCTGGTGCATGCACACATATTCCCCCTCTCTTCATTGTGTTCAAAGTTGTCTGAAGTACACATCACTCACTATAACACAGTTACCATGCAACCACACTGGCCGTCATTCAGAGTTCTAAACACTAAGCCTCAATTCAGAGCTGCAGAGTATGCGAGAGCATGTACGTGCGCAGTTAGACATTCACTGGCCAACGCAAGTAAAGCTCCCCTGAGCTAAAACAAGGATTCAAAGAGATGCTGCTTTATTGGAAAAAGTGTTCACAAAGAACTCCAGCTGTGACTTCAAACTGCTTTCTGACAGAATTCAGAAATCTATAAAATTCATTTATCTCTTGTTGTCGCTTATGTCATTGATTTCTTTCTTTCTTTCCTTTCTGTCTGTCTGTCTTTCTTTTAAAGCTGTACTGGCTTTCTTTCATTGTCTTTGTTTCTTTCCTGTCTTTCTTTTTTGTTTTTTTTTCATTGTCTTTCTTTCTCTCCTGTCTTTCTTTTCTGTCTGTCTGTCTTTCTTTTAAAGCTCTACTGGCTTTAGCAGATGGCTCTCACTGAAAGAGCATCTACTTGACAAAAGCTTCAGTCCCTCACCATGTGCAAAGGCAGGCTGTGCTTAACACAGATACACACACACATGCGTGTGAGTCCCGGTGAGAGTCTTAAAGGATTTACTTTCAATTCCACAGTAAATGTTGTATCTTCTTTAGACTCTTGCCAACAGGCTGTTTCATTTTTCATCCAATGCTGTTCAACCAGTTGAACCACTTGACAAATTTCGAAGATGTGAATGTAAAGCGAACCACACTCGTGACAAAGTTTTGGTCTGACAGACAACAATTTCTGTGTTATTCAATGAATAATCAATAAATAAGCTTTATGCTGTAACCGTTAATGGGCAACTATGATTTGAGGGGTTATTTGTTTAATCAATGCATGACATCTTGACATCTTGCATGTGCATCTTGACGCCCCATTGGACGTCACTGGATAGAGCTGCTCTCATCATCCCACCCACCATCTGCATGCCCATTGGCTATCGGCCATGCTACTCAACAATGAGACACAATGAATTGGCTGGTAATGGAGGGGTGGCGACCACGTCAATATTACGGCAGGCTGTCGATTGCTGAATATTAATAAAAATCGAGAATGAGTCATTGAACTGAATGAATGGGGGGAATATGTGTGAGGATATCTTCTTTTTTGTTCATTTGCCGGAAATTGCTTATCAGTGAGCTGTTTAGAAGTGATAATAATTGCCTCCATGGGAAACAAATGTAAATTAAGTATGGTCACCAGTACATTTTGACACAGACACTCCACTTTTGTCCATATTTTTCAGTGAAAATGCATTTTCTTTCTACAAACCTAATTCCCAGGTGTCGTGAATGTTATCCCTTTGTGGTTTATATTGGGAATATTTTTTATTATGTTTCAACATCTCTGTCTGGGCTACAGTTCAGCACAGCTCCACATAACTCACATTCTTCACCTTCTCTTTCTTTTCACAACTTCTCTTTCACGCTTTTCTCTGTTTGTCGTCATCGGCGTCTCTCTCAGCCCTCCTGCACGTCTCTCTTGTTTGTTTTCCAATTCACTCCAGCTCGTCTTGACGTCATGAGCATCACCGATTTACTCTTTTTATCAACAGTTTCTCTTTCTTTGTTTAATTTCAGGTCCAGGAACTGCAGTGCTTTGTTGAATAATGAGCTCATTGATTTGTGTTTAAGGCCCAGTTTTTGATGAGGTTCTCATTATTGAGGTCTGATGCATGATAAAAATAAACAATGGCCGATCTGAGTGGGTGTAGAAGATCCTGCAAAATGTCTCTAGTGTTTCAATCACTTTTTATCCCTGAAGATTAAGACCGTTTAAACCAGCCTAATGTTGTTTGCAGGCATTAGCTTTTCTTCCAGTGTGGTCAGGTGGGTCGGTAGGCTCTGGGCAGTTCTGGGCATTTTTCTCCAGCTATACCAGTTGATTACCAGCTTTTTAGACTGGGAGATAATCTGAAATCAGTTCTGAGAGACCAGAAAACCAGGTTTACGCTGTTATTCTCAGCATGGATTCTCAGTTTTCGTTTTGAAATTGTGAGTATAGCGAAACTCACATATTCCACACCATAAATGATAGAAAGAGGCAGACTTGCAGACTTCAAAGGGAAAGAAAAGAAAGATAGAAGACAGACATTAAAAGAGACATCGACATGGCTGAAATAGTGTGTGAAACAGGCAATAAAATGCAGAGAGGAGTAAGAGGAGATGTGTGATGTTTGAGTCACATTCTTGGCAGATTCCGGCAGCACAGACATTTGGAGAGTTTATGAATTGCGTATGCAAAGTCACACACTTTGCGCGGGCGCGCGCATACACACTCATTTAGTCCTAATCACACGTTCTCAGAGCTCTGCACTCGTCCCGCGGTGAGGCAGACGGTTTTTAAATGGAGTGCGTCATCACTCTCATTGGTGGACCATGGAGAGTTCACGTGTCTCCACCACTTCAACTGTCTACAGAAACTGTTTTCATGTGAAGCTCAAAGCCAAGATTTTTCACTATTAAATCTGTTTAATGTAGTGGAAAAGGCCTGCACATTTCTATTCTGCACAATTCATGTCTTTCCCTATTTGTGTGTGTGTGTTAAAAATTGGCACGGACACAAGTCTGTCTGCCCTTTTGCTGTCTAGAGGTCTTCTCTGCTGTCTGTGTGGCTAAAATATTTGCATGTTGGTCAGTGTGAATGAGGAAACATTTGTTTCTGTTTTTAGCTGATGAGAGAAACATTTGGCAGATTTGGCTGTACAGGTTTCGTCATCTGTGGCAGAAGGAGTGTGTCTGTAAATGTGTGTGTGTGAGTGTACGCATGTGTATTGATGACAGTTTGACAATGTGTAACCACATTTAAATCATTTTTGAATGCATGTGTATGTGTGTGTAATGTTATGTGTGTGGTGTATATGAGTACAGCTGACATAATATGTCAAGCAAAGACATTATGTAGAGGAGAAAAAAAAACTCAATATGGCAGCTGTAGGAATGGAAGTCCCACCTTTTAGTTAAAAGAGCCAATAAGCTTTTAGATAAAGGATTTTTTTAAACTTTGGAACATGCCGTTGGGCCACCTGAAAATGAGTCCAGCAAACAAGCTGGTGTAAATTTATTACACCACAGCTGTCAGATTTAATTGATACATTATATCAATAGTCATGCAATGACAAATAATTTTCTCAATTAATATGCCACACCACAGGTCTTTTTAACATGCAGTATTTCATGTCAACTAAACTATATATATATATTATAATATATAATATAATAATATATACATATATAATATAATAATAATAATATATATATATACATATATAATATATAATATATATATATACATATATAATATATATATACTTATATAATATATATATATAATATATATATATAATATATATATATATATATATATATATATATATATATATATATATATATAAATGCTTCATTTTGCTCTACTACACAGTGCGACTAAGGAAACATGAGTCTCAGCTTGAATGGGGTTTGTGTTAATTGCCGTTTTTCACATTTGGCTGTAATTCTCACAGCACTGTTTAGAGCTGTTTATCATCTTAATAGCTGCCTCTCTAAACCTTTTCATCTTGTGAGAATTAAAGTCTTGTGACGATTATTCCAGTTTTTGCTTTCCGGCAACCCCACCCACACTACAGTATTAATACATTTTTACCAGACAGCGTGTGACGAAACAGATGAACAAATTTGTCAGAAAGCGTCATCCCCTTTATTCTCTTCTTGCCAGCCCGATTCTGTAGAATCACACTCCTCAACCCCAGCAGCACCCACCCGCCCAGCTTTATTATTATCATACTTTGAATGCTTAGAGCTATAATTATAGATACAACTTATTGCACAAGTTTGTGCTTTGTTTAAAGTTTGGTTTATACTTTTCGTAACCGGTGGTTTATTATCATTTATTATCAGCTGCAGTTTTTCATTTATCATGCTTGATATGATAAATGTTTTGTCATGCAGATGTATTTTGGTCTATGCCGCTTGCTTCCCTGCACTGTTACAATGTTGATTTAAGCAGCCTCTAGCAATACAAACCAACCTTGTATATCTTTCAGAAGCAATGCTTCCAAAGGAAAGCTGGTGTTTACAGCAGGCTTCTTGACTAGTATAACCAGCTTAACTTCTTTGGTCAACCAACATCATAATAAAGACCATGCTAATCAACCAAGTTTTGCTGACTAAACTAGCACTGACCAACAAGTCCAGCCTACTCAAAAGTTCATGCTGAAAATCACACAGAAATTGATGCTGTGTTCATATACCGGGGTAACTGCTTTTAATCTTTAATCTATCATGCACATTAAAAAATAAGTCTTCCTCTTGCTTTCCTTATAAAGTCCTGTTTATCTTCCATCCATCTGTGCTCTGTGTTCCTCCACTGAACGCAGTTTCTTTGCATCATCTCGTCTACGTCCTCCCTGCTGCTGTTTTCGTCATTCTGTTCTTTTATTGAAATTCCTGCCTCTTCTACTTCTCCACCCATTCTCCTCTTCTCTCACCCTCTTCAGACTGTTTTGCTCTTTGTTCGACTTCCTGCTCCAGCCTATTTTTTGCTCCTACTTGTCTCAGTAGTGTGTAGAAGGATCTCGGCAAGCCAAAAATAAACCAGGACAGATGCAGTGTTGTGCCCTGGGACACTCACGGGTCCTGTATCATCCCTCTCAAGATGGCCGCCGAATATGAGTCATCCACTGCCTCTCTCCATTCATCTGCCTTGCAGCCTGTGTGCTCTTAAAGATCTCTTCCCCCTCTCTATTTAGTTAAAGATATGTAACATATATACTCTTCGATAGCTATAAAAATGGCAACATATAGATTAATAGATACAGACAGACAGATATAGAGACAGACCTTTTAAAACAATAGTGGCCACCTAGTCGTGGCTTTTGTAGGAGTGTACATTCATTTAGAAAATAGACATTAACATCCAGATCAGTAAAGGAAAATGTTTTTCAATGGACATTACTTGGACAGATGAGCTTATTTCACATGGAATGACAAGAAAGAAATTGTTGCTTCATCGTCTGATTTTGTGTATCTTGTAGCTTTCCACGCCCTCAAGAGGTGAAAGTTTGCAATCATCCAATAAAGCAGATATTTTTATTGACAGCTCATCTGTTGATTAAGCTTTCCTATAAGTGTTTATTGACAGCATAGAAGTGTATTGTGTTTTATTCGCACTGAAGTGTTTTAAAACAACAGCATCAATAATATTTACAAATAAAATGCTCAATGCTCTTTCTATAGAAAGTCTAAAACTTCCATTATATTTATACAGATCAATGATGTCTGTGATGGCTTTATCAGTAACCTTTATTTGATATAAAACGTGAAATGTGTCTCAGTTTGTTTCATATTAATATTACATTCTGAAATGATTAGGCCCTCTTCGTTTACACAGGTCTATAAATATGTTGTACACTTTCAAACAAAATGAAATATACATTCTATCCACGAGAGGGCGACATTATACAAATATCTCAAATATTTTCAACCTTTACATTTAGGCATTAGCAGACGCTTTTATCCAAAGTTTATAAGAGGTAGTTTATACTACTGTGTTGTTTTTAAACCTTGTGACACAGCCCAGATGACAAATGAAAAGGGAAACAAAATATTGCATGTGTATTTATATTAATTTATAATATTTGTTTATACTTACTGTATGTGATATTTACATTATGATATCTAAATTAATCACCTGAGTTAATCTGAATTAAAGATATATAAGATTATGATTAGCAAATATATTGAAGATGTAATAGTCCATGTACACAGTTCCATGTGTCTTGATAAACAAGAGGAAAACACAAACATGAAAAGTCTGAGATGAAAAGGTCTCAAAAAGTTCAGTTCCTCCTTGGGTGTGACCATTTGCAATATTTTCATACAAAATCAACACCTTCCCAAAAGACTAATCATGGTATGGTAAATTTGGTCATCAGGTAAAATAGGCCAGGTGAAATAGGTCAGGTAAGCTCATCTCTTTCTTAGTTGACCTCATCACATGAGATGAGTATCCAGATATACTAATGTTGCATTTTGATAAGATTTAATATGTTAAGGAATTCAACCTTAATTGAACCTTATTAGAGATTCCTAGAAAAAAAAATACTGCCATTATTAACTCAACCCTATTTCAAATCTGTATGCTTTCATATTTTCAGTGGAGCACATTTGTAAGAACAAAACTCTACGCAGTGATCCTAATGTAAGGTATTATGATACATTATCCTGTATACCCAAAATAGCATAATGTATCATGTGCAAAAAATAAGCATTCAATATATCGTCATATAAACGTGTTAAACATACACTGAATGACCCGAGGATGATTAAACTAACAGCACATTATCATGTTTTGGTGAACTATCCCTTTAATGCTTTTACTGTAGGCCCTACTGCCCCATTTCAGCCTATAACAGTGATGCTGGTGTATTACTTTCAGCCCATATTAATGTCTTTTATTAAATGATCGGACTTTGCGTTTATTTTCTACACTATATAATAAGACACTTTGTCTTATTATTATCGTATAGCGTTTGATGCTTGCTGTGCATTTTACAGCAAACTGCAGTAACACACGTATGTCAGGGTGTTTGTTTTAATGTGTGTTGCACACACACACACACACACACACACACACACACGCAGATTTGTGTTATTTGCTGTAAGAGTTGGTGTGGCAGATGTCGGTCAGATTTATGGGGACGTTTATCTGTAAGTCCCGTTAATCCTCAGCGCGACACACACGTCCAGTCTGTCTCGCGCGCAGACGCGCGTTTAATACGTCACCGCGTCGCTTTTATCCTTCATTAAGCTGTTTATGTCCGTCCGTTTTTTACAGGCTAGAGAGTATTAACACTCGTTTACTGTCTACAAAAATCACGAACAGTGTGAAAGTCATACCGCACCATAAAATATCTCATGATTTTTTCACCCTCATGCCATAACAGATGTTTATAACTTTCTTTCTTCACAAAAATCACGAACAGTGTGAAAGTCATACCGCACCATGAAATATCTCATGATGAACTCATGTTCATAACTTTCTTTCTTCAGCCGAACATAATCGGAGTTATATTAAATAATATCCCGGCCATTCCCAGCTTTATAAAGGCATTGATCGGGATTCAGCGTTTTGGAGCTCAAAAAAGCGCATCCATCGATCATTAAAGTCATCCAAAATGACTCCGGTGGGTTAATATATGTTTTCTGAAGTAAAACAATACGTTTGTTACAGAAAAAGATGAAAGGTTTGAGTGTAACTTGAAATCATATCTATGTTTATGTGCCACCATATCTGAATTTCGCTCGGTTTTTTGTTTACATGGATATGCGATGTGAAGATCGCTAAATGAGCTCAAATGCTATCGCTTTTTCTCTCACACACGTATGGTGTCGCTTTAGTAGACATGTATAAAGGCACTGGAGTCATATGAGTTACTTTTGTGATGGATGGATGTGATTTTTGGACCCCCATATCAATCCCATTATAAAGCTGGAAGAGCTGGAGTATTACTGAACTTTGATTGGTGATCCTAATAAAAGATAAAAAAAATAATTTACATCCGGGATAGCATGAGGATGAGTAAATTATGAGTAAATTATGAGTAAATTATGAGTAAATTATGAGTAAATTGTCATTCTGGTTTGGAGATTTGCTTTCAAGTTCAGGACCAAACAGGTTATCAACACCTGAGACTCCGTTCAGTCCCGTCAAATACTCTCCTGCGACTTGTCATTGGTCGCCTCGGTCTGATTGACGGCCGCATCCAGCGAATGAGCTCACAGGAGGGCGGAGACGTGAGGCAGTTCTGGGAGGCTCGTGCATGTGGAGCAGAGCTCGTGCCGCCGCGCTGAGCTGGTTGCGATACGGTTAACCTGCCGTTAGCTTCACGCTACGTCAACTTGATCAAACTATACGCGATATAGTCTTTATAGAAATAACTGGCGATTACCGAGAACAGCCAATACCCTAAATTACATTTATGTCGTTTGGGTACATACTGAAATAAGGCCAAAGCTTCATAGTTAGGACGCAGGCTAACTAGCTAAGTGAGCCGTCGGGAAGACCCCACCACTCAGAGACGGAGATTAAAGCCATCATCTAATCTAGTCAAGAGGATAACCAGTACCACAAACACACCAGTCCTCTAAACCAGCGACGCCAATAAAGTGACAGGTAGGTCGCCAGTGGTATTATTTTATTTCAATGCGAAAACTGTTTTTAAAGGGGCAGCTATAACGCTAGCTGTCATGCTAAACGTCCAGCCCAGCCGTGCTACAGTTCGGGTTTATATATCGAGTCAGCGCTTTTATATTTAACAATTCATCTGTTTTTTGTGCTACGTGAGTCGATTTTCGGCACCCCTCTTTGTTGTCATTCGTCTTGTGGCGGAGTAAGTCGTGATGTTACGGTGGTGACCACAGATACCCTTTCCGTGAACGCGTACTCGCGGGGCATAACGTTAAATATGGCGATCAATAAACGTTTCTGATGCAGTTGTACGCAATCGAGGTGATCGATCGACCGGTCGTCGGACCCGCGCGATGTCACCACTTTGCCCGCGAGCTCCGAATCGGAGCGGATTCACGTCGGGGCCTAAAACCGATGACAACAGTGTGGCTGCGGCGAAACACACCCAAAAGATTCACACCGCCTGAACATAAGACATATGATAGCCCTTTAATCTCCTCACATGATTATAATAAGCTCACGATCTCCACTTCTGCACGTTTTCGTATTTTAGTCACAAGTGAGTCATTTATTGTCATCGGGTCACCTGCGTGGTAATGACATGTTTTGATTTCAGTCAGCAGTGAGTAAACGAGAGCAACCATTGTTGAAAAAGGAAATCACAACAAAGCACTAACTAGGTTACCCAAAACTCAATGACTAAGGTATGATTAAAACGCATCATGAACTGAGAAACATGAACCGGGCTTGAAAATGTAAACGATGGTCCTGGCTGTGTGCCAGTGTATGAGGTCGTATAACTAGCTGTACCAGCTTAGATTGTGTTTGTCTGTTTTATAATAACGCCATGGAGAGCAGAGGGGCGTGCCAGGCAAGACTGGAAAAGAAAAGGGTTTCAGTTAAATTCTCTCTTTCTCCGCCTCTATTATTTTAAGACTGTTTCTTCTCATCGAAGGGATGCTTCGCTTTGCTGTCACCATGTAAATCTGGCAGGCATTTAGAGAATCGTGGGAAATGCAGGTTGCCTCAGTTGGCAGGGAGTGTGGTGCCACATGGCTGTAGATTTCAGTCATTCTGTTGTGTTATGGAAGAGAGAGGAAAGAAAGATGAGGAGGTACAGGAATGAGTACACAGTGTGTGTGACTTGGGCCTGAAACAGTATGCATTTCCGACAAGTGAACACGGATGCTTTTTCCTACGTAAACTTGATTTTGTGCTGTGTTTTGTCCTGAAATGTTTTAGATCGCATTGTATATTGCAGACACGACGTGCTTTCTCGGCATTGACTCAAGGGGTGCGACATTTTTATTTCTCTACTTCCTGAGAAAGCATGTGTCTCTGTGACATGCTGTTTTTATGTTGCAGTCTAACTGCAGGTAATTGTATCACCTACTTTTTTAGATTTTCTGACTGCTGTAGGGGTTACGGTTTTGCTGGTTTCAGTAGTGAGCCCTTGCTGGTAGATGCTGTAACTGTAATGGTGTCATGCAGACGAGCAGCTTGTTTCTTCATTGAAAAACTAGCTGTGTACTTTAATTGTATATCAACATTACCACTGTTCTTTTTAAAGGCCTGTTAAAAGCGTGAAATTGACTTTCTGTTTCATCTGCTGTCTTTGACGTCACCGTTCCAGAGTAATTTGTCACATGGTATTTTCAGCTGAGGTGATTGTCTCTGCAAGTCATCTGTGGCTCAAGTCTCAAGTTTGTTTTCATACCTATACATTTACTGTGAATGATTCACATTATTTAAACAAGCAAACAGGTTTAGTATTTTTTATTGTGATAGAAAGATGTGGGTGATGTGACATTGCAGATGGGTTTTTGTCTTCAGTTCTGGAAAGTAACTTGTTTCCCCACAGTTCATAAGTTGGGCTTAAGAAGATGACAGAGTGACCATAAAAATAAGGAGACAGACCTTAGTGACTAAGCTCTGGTCCTTCCTGGCTTTCTGGTCTTGCTTTCCTTATTGTTTTCTCTTTGATTTTCTTTTTTCAGCACACATATACACTGAGTCTTTCTTGCTTAGAAGTCAAACTACTCAGCTGAACTACTTTGTGACTCAACCACACCAAGCAGACCTTAATCCTGTGGTTGATATAGGCTACTGAAATGAGAGCAAGTAGTTGGACTGTTGGATCAGACATTCCCAAGTCCGTGATCAGAAAGAGTGTCTACCAGTCAGCAGACCAAAGTCGTTGAGACACGCAGCTCCACCCTGAAAGGTTTTGGAGTGTTGTCCTTTGGACCTTCTGCAGGGTTGCACAGCTATGGCAATTTTAGGCTGGACCACAGGTTAGATTACCAGATGTATTGCATAACTAAACTGATGCTCTGAAATGTGTTCAAACTGCTGTGGTCAGATAGGTTCAGATGTTTACTGATGGCATCTCTTAGAAAGTGTGTCTCAAAATATAGATCAAAAATGGATAGCACTAAATCTGTACAGTTATAAGACACAGTAAAACGTTTCATATAAAAATGGAAGGACGTTCGTTTTGGCCCATCCCAAATTGTTATATTTAATAATTTAATAAAATTCTCATTTACTAGGGGTAACAGTATTCAAAACTCAACCGGAAAAACACAATACACCACTCACAGACATACTGCGGTACTCTCATGTTGTACCGAATGCCCCACCCACTGCTATCCGAGCCCAACCCCATTGTCAAGATTGACCTCACTTTACCTCATGTCACAAAACAAAGTTTTCTTTCTTGACACTTGATTAAATAGTAATTAGTACACTTTTAACACCTACTAAGACCTATATTTTTTCTAAATAATATAGCATGGAATTGCAGGTATTGCTCAAATGTTTTTTCCCACAAGTTTTGCGCTGATAGTCCAAGAAATTCCCATGAACATTTATGAACTTGTTCATTAAATCAGTGCAGGTGAATTAGCTCTCTCTCTTTCTCTCTCTCTCTCTCTCTCTCTCTCTCTCTCTCTCTCTCTCTCTCTCTCTCTCTCTCTCTCTCTCTCTCTTCTTTTTCTCTATGTGTGTAAAGAAGAGAGTTTGTGCTTATTGCTTAACGTGGATCACTATGTAAAGCTGCTGAGAGTTTTAACCTTTTTTTGCACTTTAAGCAAGTTAAGACAAAATGATCAGTCGCAGTTAAAATCAACGAAGTGTGCGGTGCTGGAGGGCTGACAGTTCACTCATAATACAGAAACTTTTCATAAGACTTAATTCCCTTATTACCACCTTGCACATTTGTTACATTTATGCATAGATTCTTACTTTTTACATACTGTCTGTCTTTGGTATACTGTATATATGATGTGTTTTAGAAACAAGGTTCTCTCTATCAGGACTTAATATGTGATATCTTCAGTGCATTTTCATACCTTTTAACATTTTTAACAACTATGAGCACTGACATGGCCTCAGTGAAAATCTTAACCTCAAAATATCACAGGATATTCTTCAACAGAAAGTCAATCATATGGGTAAATATGACAAAAGTTGCACATTTGGGTGCACTTGTCCTTTAAAATTAAAGTGCAGCTTTGTGATACACAGTAACACTAGCCTCTTGCATGAGGAGTTAGTTACTGTATTGAATTGCACCTTCACTCCTTATTTACTAATTGATGAGGGCAGCTGTCAAGCACCACCTAGCTGCTGTTTTTTTAACATCCTCCTTTATTTTCGAGCCTCTCTGTTTGCTGTATCACCTTTCTGTTGCGATTGTATATTTTTAATCAAGCAATGAACAACCACTCGGAGTGATTTAATTTTCTTAGACCATAAAGAATACATCTGCCCTCTAGTCCATGTGTGTTTGAGGCGAGTGTAGTCGTACAAAGGAATTTTTTATCAGATAAACCATTTTTCTGTTCTTGGAGAATGTTCATAACTCGTCTTGTGTGCAAAGTTTTAAATTCTTTTTATTCTGTATTAATAATTTATGCCATGCTAATGGAGCTGAATCAAAACATTAGATTCTAGTTAACCTATTTATATTGGGCATGAATGTTTTTTCTGTGAGGTTGACAAAGAAAACTGAACATCTACTGAGTTTCCGGAGCCTTTGCTGCTGCAGTGGGGAAACACACATGCTTCGTAAGAGCACACAGCCTTGAGACTTTGCAAACATCCAGACATTGTTTGTTTGGATATATGTGATAGTAAAAGCTTATATGATGTCATAGAAAACTGGTTGGGGATTGCCTTACAGATGTCTCTGTAAGTGAAGGTAGTTTATTTATTTGTTTTGTGTCACTCGGAGGGCATGAGATTTTCTCTCCAAGGAAGGATTAAAGAGAGGAAAGAAAATATATCCAAAATTATTTAGGAAAGTACATGACTAAAGCTTGTCTATCTGATTAAATCCCAAAGGATCGTACCATTTTTTTGCTGACTTTACATGCTTGTACTCAATTGGTAAGATTAGTACAACAATTGTCTGTTTTTCCGTCCAGCGCTAATTCAGTACCAATACTGCGCATTGCAGTATTAGGGTTAATGATTAACCGATTAATTGATCGTTAATTTGACAATCGATTATAAAAATAGATATCCTTAGTCTGAATAACTCCTGCTCCAACGCCTGCCTGTCTTCTGTTGGCTCTAATATTCTTTCCTTTGTGTTTTTCAGGTGGAATTTATTTTTATTCAGAAGTATACTCTTCAGCACACCCACGAGAAGGGCCCATCATTGGATCAGAGGCCAGTGTGTGTTAACTCCGTGTGCATATGATCCTCTGACAGAAGAGAGAGATCCACACAGTCAGAGACGGAAGTGTAGGCATGGCTAAGGGCATTCCCTTGAGACAGCGTCCCCCCGAGACCCTTATGTAGTGCCGCCTCATCTGCTAATAGACTTCAGCTGGGCCTGATGCACTCACACAGACACGTGCAAGGAGGTCTTTAAAGTGTCTCAAAGGAGAACTTTTTGTTTTCCATTGTTTCTTCTTTGCCTTCCCTAAGCGCCACATAATCACCTGAGCATCCTGGGATTCTGTTCCTCCAGCTTTTAGAGTCTTCATTTTGGAATCACTTCACAATCACTTAGTTCCTAAGAGTGTTGGGGGAGGGTGTGAGCTAAGTGCTGCTCCTATCACGTTTTTTAACCTGTGGAAGCTTAAGTAAGAGTTAAAACATGCCTCTCATTTCAGGACTCTTTTAATGCAAAGACAGAGATGTTGATCTAATCAGTCATGCGGGTGAAGGCCTGAAGATAAAGGCCTACTGATTTGTTTTGAAGATTTTTTTTGGCCAGGTGTGCGTCGCTCATTGTCACCCGTGAATCCGCAATGCTACGACTTGGGAGAGAGGAACTTCAGATTCCATTTTTAAAGGTGCAATGTAACACGTTGTAGTTGAAATGAAGGAGAGACATTTTTACATTTTCTGATAGTGTGGATGGTGGAGGAAAACGTCTTACGGTTTTGACTGCCAAGTATTTCTCTCATTGTCTTTAGTACCTTTCAAACTGAACTGCAGAAAATTTTTTGGGGTGGTTTATTTTCCAACTTAGCCTTTTTGCTGTAGAAGATAATCAGCGATGCTTTTGAAATATATTATGACCAAGTAAAGAGATATTTATCAGAAACATACAGCTCAGACAATATAGTAAATGTTTGTCAAACGGTTGCAAAAGGAACACACATTTTATGAACAGCTCTCCTGTACCTCATTTTTGAAACTGTAACACCAAGTCCCTCAAATTTTTTTATTTTTAATGCATCATCAGTTGACCAGTTGGATTTCTGTTTTCATGGCGCTGTGAAACTGGCTGGTCAGTTTTTCAATTTGTCATTTTTAACTTGATTTTCTTTCTTTCTAATCAATTAACTATACAAAAGTCAAAGTCTACACATTTCTTAGACTTGTTTTACTTGTTTTTTTAACTGTTGAAACAGTGCTCATGTCGTGGCCTTTTTGTATAACGCTGAAAGGACAACAACTTCTCCCTTAGCCCGTACGTTTGTGGCTCATTACAAACACACTCACAAACGGATAATTTAGCTGGCCGAGCTGTCATCCTGCCCCCTGGGTGATGCCGAGCGGCAGCATGAGCGGGGGCGTGTCTGGACCCACGTCCCCGCCCCACCCCACTGTTTCATCTAGACCTCTCCGACCGAGCCGCTACGTGCCGGTGTCTGCAGCAACTGCCTTCCTGGTTGGAGCAACTACACTGTTTTTCTGCTTCACGTGAGTACACACACTTGTGCCAACCATTTCATGCCAAAACAAACACGTTAACTAACACTGACTGCTACTGTTGTGGCTAAAATCAATTTAAATGAACAAGTCAGCACGGCTTAAAAGATTTTTTAGCGCAACATCTCAAATTTTGAGGCACAGAGCAAGCAAATATAAGTACCACGTTTTTTAACTGATATGCTCTCACAAAACAGTGTGGCGTGTTTTTTAGTAGTCAATCCTTTGACAGCAGTTCAGGTGATAACATTTGTGTTAGAGTAAACGTAAAAGACCCAGTAGATAATGTGCTGAGCTGGGCTGCTTTCACAAAGCAGGCAAACACTATGTGACTGCATGTACTGTTCTGTGACTAAAATGTAACAAATATTATTTGAGAAAGTCTGGGTGGCTCTTAGTTAGTTTGTTAGATCGGTTATCTATTTGTGAAAGTTTCTGGTGGTAATCAGCTCTTTCTGAGCGAGCACCCCACCAGTGTAATATAAAACAAAAACTAGGGAAAATAAAACTAGCAGTGAAGTCTTGTCTGTGGCCTGTAATTTGTCCCTGTGAAATAAAATACATTTAAAAACCACATCATAATAATGGCAAAACGATCCATACAGAATTATGGATGCACTTTCCTATCATTGTGACTTGTTAATAAATACTGAAATAGATGTGATGTTGTTGGTCAAAAGATTAATATTCTGATTTACATAAACAGTGTCTGTAGAAGCTGATGTATCTTCACACTAAGTAGCCTGTATCATAACTAAGTAGACACACAAAAATCAGTCTTGTCATTGTTCATGCAGAATCAACATCTGTAGTGCACTGACACTCTTAATGTTTCTGTTGAAATTAAGATCATTCACATCAGCTTCCTGTTGACCACATTTGCAATGCAAATTCAAGTGTCACCTGTAAATCAAGCAAAGCATGCCTGAATTGTATAAAACAATCTTTTGGACTTGCAGTCAGAGTAATTTTATGCTATAATGAACAGCAACCCAATGCAATTGTATATCTAAGAACAGAACAAATAGCCATTAAGCCCAAAGACACTAAGCACACAAAAAACAGCACAGGGATCACCTCATATGCTGTCACGTCTGTTCAGTTCTGTCATTAGCTTTTTCTGATCCCTCATGTCACACCAGCCCTTCAGATTAAATGCTCAAATGAATTCATATAGACCAACATCTGCCATTAAATGCCACTTGTTCTGCTTTTTGTCTCTTCCATTTCTGTTTTCCCTGTTTGTTTTTAATTTTCTCTATTTCAAAATTGTGTTTATTTCTTAACAGCATAGTTTGAAAACAATCTCTCTGTTGAACCTATATTGTAGAGTCTGTGGTATCCTCTCTTTCCTGATAGATTATCTGTATCTGTTTGTATTTTGGCTCATACAGTTGTACTGTCAGCTACATTCTTACAGTCCAAAATATTGGTCTGTGTTCCCTTGACAACAGAAACCTTTTCCCCTACATCAAGACACACACTGGTGTTTTCACAAAAAAAATGCACATATTTACAGCATATAAAGCGTAAAGTCTGTGGTTTGAAAAGGGATGCATTTATTCCTCTCTGTCTTTTAGGTGTCCATGGCTTTCAGAGCAGTTTTCCATTGCTGTGCCCATATACAATGGCGTAATGTTTCTGTTTGTGTTGGCCAACTTCTGTATGGCCACCTTTATGGACCCTGGCATCTTCCCCAGAGGTAGTAAAACATTGTGCTGAATATAATGTGTCTGTGTGCTTGAGTATATGGCAACTCAGATGTTCTCTACAGAAATCTGTCCTCCACATAGACTGCAAGTATGTTTAAGTGGGTGTGTGTGTATGTTGTAGCGGAGGAGGATGAGGACAAAGAGGATGATTTCCGGGCTCCTCTGTACAAGACGGTAGAGATTCGAGGCATTCAGGTGCGAATGAAGTGGTGCTCCACCTGCCGGTTCTACAGACCGCCGCGCTGTTCGCACTGCTCTGTATGCGACAACTGTGTGGAGGTACAAAAACACACTTTATTCCAGTAATCTAGAGTGATGGTACACCACCTTGGCTTCGAAATGCATGAATACAAAGTCATCTCAGGGCCTGAAAAGTTTTACAAAAATAATACATGCAAAAATATGTGTAGTAAATATGATTTTTTTTTTCCATTTCTAGTCTAGAAATTCTCACATTTGTAAATCTAGTCTCTGTAAAGTTGTTTCATAAAACCGTATCCAGTATCACAATAATGTAAATGAATTAAAATGTAAATGTATGAACATGTAGGAGAGTGATATCCTCTTTTCCTGCAGGATTTTGATCATCACTGTCCGTGGGTTAATAACTGCATCGGCCGGAGGAACTACCGTTACTTCTTTCTGTTCCTGCTGTCTCTGACGGCTCACATCATGAGCGTGTTTGGCTTTGGTCTGCTCTTCATCCTCTACCACACTCAGCAGCTGGACAGAGTGCATTCAGCCGTCACGTATCCTTATATTTACAATGTGCTACACTTTCCATCATTGACTAGATGTGGGTTATTTAAACTGCTAGATACAATGTAACGTTCAATGTGCAAGAAGTTAGGATATTTATTGACAGCCAAAATTTACAACTGCCCTGTTGTCTAATATAAACAATGTTTTGTTTTTAAAAATATGAATGAATATTGCTGTTGCCTCCTTGACCCTTCAACAGTATGGCTGTCATGTGTGTTGCTGGGCTTTTCTTCATCCCAGTTGCAGGTCTCACTGGTTTCCATGTTGTCCTGGTGGCAAGAGGCAGGACCACCAATGAGCAGGTGCGAAAATTGTGTGTATTGTGTGCGAAAAATATCTGAGGGAAATGATTGATGCCCATCATAATCTTCTGTTATCTTGTTTGTTTGTGCTGTCGGTCCAGTCAGTAATCATGTTGGTGGTGGAAAACTGGTCTTAAAATCCTATTAAGCATTTTTATAATCCCAGAAAATATGACCTTCCCTCCTTTAGACTGTAATCTGATTTAATCTTTATCCTAAACCAGTCTCTTTTCTCTCCACGTCTTTTTAGTATGTCTTGTTTGCTGTTAAAATACTGTTTTTGTTTAACTTAAATTTGCCAAGACATCTTGTAGGTAAGATAGGTTGGTTGTGATAGGTCAATTTCACTGGGAAAGAAGGGTGTAAAAACAGTGGCCTCTTGGTACTATAAAAACTGCTATTTAAGCGTCCCAGCCATCACTATAACAACACGGCCTCAGCCTGAGGAGGCATCTGTTTGTCTGACCAGCAGCAGGTGGAGAGATGTTTTTTTTGCAGCTCCATTTGGGATTGGTACAGAAACTGCACACTCCATCTTTTTGTCATGTTCACACTGACAGTCATATATAGAAACAAAGTGCCTGGAGGTCATTCGTGTTCAGTGAGAGAGTTCAAGCAGAGTTCAAAGTTATGCAAATGCACAGCTGCAACTACTGGTGGATAAGCAGACAATGAAGATCACGTGATTTGCTGCCTGGTGCAATTGATCTACAAGCAACCAGCTTGTTCTAAAATTTGTTTTTAATAAAGCAAAAATGCGAAATTGTGAGCAGCTCTATTTAAGGAAATTGGAATTTAGTTAAACTGTCATCGTAAACACTCTTTTATACCCAAGAAAGTCTTTTTGGTTAGAAGAGTATGTTGACTTCCTATACATGTACTGATAAAATAATAACTCGATTGTCAACTCTGTTTTTGTAGGTGACAGGAAAGTTTAGGGGAGGCGTGAACCCCTTCACAAACGGCTGCTTGAGGAACGTCTCGCACGTTCTGTGCAGCTCACAGGCACCCAGGTATACCTTCATCTGTATGTCACGTATGCTGTTCCTCTGTGAAGCAATATTGTTGTTTCGGATTCGGGTGTTGAAACAGGGTTATATTGTGATTTGTCAGGTATCTGGGCAGAAAAAGGAAGACTCAGACAGTATCCGTTCAGCCTCCTTTCCTCCGGCCACAACTGACTGAAGCTCAGCTGGCTGCCAAAGTGCTCGACAATGGAATCCAAGGAGATCTACACCGGGTAGGAAGTCTTCTCATTTTGCTTTGCTGCTATACTACTGAGTTTGTACCATAGCTAACACAGAAGTATGTAAACCACATTTTTGTATTTAGAGACAGAGCTAAGACCGTAAGCATTACATCTGCTCTGAATGTACAGATTTTCCTGTCTAAGCCAAACATCCCCAGGTTAAAGAGTGCGTTACAGTATTTCACTACCAGGTCCAATTCCCTCCTCTGGCAGCCGCAGCTCAAAAATATCAGTTTGTACCATTTATCATGAGGAAAGAGAGCGGCTTTTCAGCTGGCTTACCATGTGATTGAGGACGGCACAAGCTGTCAGACTTGTTTTAATACGGCTGCAAATTAGAACAGCTTTTAAGCCGTCAAAAAATGCCTTTCTTGTTCCACAATGAAAAATTTGATTTATGCTCTGCAGGAATTTGCTGTCTATTTAGAGCACTTCAACCGAATGTTTTAAAAACCTTTTGAAGCTCACTGTATCTACTGATAACAAGTGTAGTTCTGTATGTAGTCTAATATAGATCTAACATAAGTCAAGAAACGACTTATGTTAGACATCCAAACTGGATTCCATTCAGTGTAAAACGGTAAGTATGTGATGTATGGTATGTTTGTATGTGTGTATAGAAACACACAAAAAACAATTCAACAATTTTTTTTGTTGAAAAAAAAACAATTTTTCAACAAAAAAAAAACAATTTTTTGTTGATTCAACAATGCTGACAATATTTAACGTGGTTAACCAACTTCACCCGCTAATACACTAATTAGCATTTCATGCAGCTGATAACATGCTAATTTTGTTTTAACGGAAGTGCTCTGTTAGAAGCATATAATGTTAATGAAATGTCATGCAGCTTCAGTTTAGTGTGACTAGGTCATTGCAGAACACTGGATTTGCTCCACATTTACATTAGATTAGAAAATCTTAGTATGTTTTCTCAGTCGCAGAGGGAGGAGTGCATGCTCTAAATCCACGTTCCTACATTTTCCCATTAGACACTGGACTCTCTTTGAACCCTCCTAATTTGCATCTTTTAAGGTCTCATAAATCACTCTAGATTGGTCTCTTCCATCTAAGTTGGGGCCTGCATCTACATTTTAATGTGTCAGCTGTTTTGTCTGTTGCTTTACTTAACCCCTCCTGTTTTATTTTCTCACCATCTTTTAGTCTAAGAGCAGTTTGGAGATGATGGAGAGTCAGTCTGCTGATGCCGAGCCTCCGCCTCCTCCTAAACCAGAGCTCAGATACCCTGGGCTGTCACGAGGACCTGCCGGACACTCTGAGGGTTCGAACAAACATGACATACCATAAATGAATTTGGATTGTAGTAATTATTGTGCTACTGTATTAATATTGCCAAAGCATTCCGGTTAGGGTTTGTTGTAAACCTCTAACCCTACATATTAAAAGCCTGGAAAGAAATTCAGCCTGACAACACTTCATGTACAGATTTGTAGATGATTTCACATTTGGTTTTAGTTCATGTTGTACTTCAGGAATTAAAGATTGAATTATCATTTTTATGAGTGACGTTTGTAAAATCACCCTTTGGTTGACGTTTATAGAACGTTCAGCATTCAGAATGTAATAAACATGCATCCCTGTTGCTTTCGTGTGAACTTACCTTTCATTTTTCTTTGCTTGCAGAGAGTAGTCTGTTAAATAAAGCTCCGCCCACCCCCACCATGTTTAAATACAGGCCCGCCTACAGCAGCCCAGGCAAAAACCACACCCCCCTCACCCATGCCTATGCCAACCAGGTAACTCCTCTGTTTGTTAATGCATGTGTTTTTTGTTTATTCAGAGACCATTCGAAAAGGTTTGTTTATGCTAAGTCAGAATCTACAGGTCTGCTACATTTAATTTTTCATACCTGATATCATTTGCATTTTCTTGCGTGTAATTATGATTTCTTTTGTACCACATTATAAGCCTTTATTTTTCCTGTAATATTTTATTCAATCCATTGAATTGTTTTTCCCTTCCAATTTGTTTGACTCAGTGGCTTTCAGTTGAACAGTACCAGTAAGTCCACACATACTCTTTTTTTTATTTTTTGTTCATCTGTGTGTTGTTTTGTCAGAACCCTCTTCTTCCTCTAATACTTGTTTATTGTTGTTTGTTCAGTATATATATGCATTAATGTTATAAACAATGCTTCTTAATGCAGCTGAACAGCTTTTTGTTTACTTAGGATTATTTATGATTATTGTAGTATTATTCATTTAATTCAACATTTGTTGTTTATTATATTATGATTGAATAGGGATTTATACATTTTTACTTTGTTTATACTGTGTATATATATATATAGAAATACTTTCTTTACAAAAGAACAGATTGCTTTCTCACAGGCTCCCAGCATTCACGGAATTAAATCTGTGTTAGTCAAAACATTTGGTGGACAAATTTGTTTCATTCTGAAACAAAAGAATGAAGATTATCTGCTCCATTTGTTGAATTAAGCCGTAGTGGTGTTAATAAAAAGCCCACAGTGTGTCCGTACAAACAGGCCATCTGTCCTCATAGAGTGGCCATGTGAAACATTTTGCCAGGTTTAGGCTGGATTAAATGAGAAACTCGCCACTTTATGTGACATCATTAATTCAGAAAGACCTGGGAGCTCACTAAAGGGGCCCTATTGTGCATTTTCACTGTATCGGCTTTAGTTTGTGTGTAATGTTGTTGTTGTTCGAGCATAGAAACAGTCTCAAGTTACGAAACTCAAACTTCACTGCAAAGGGAGATATACTCTTATATAGATATTTGTAAGGACTACAACAAATGGCTGAAAGTAACCACTGCTCTCCTTCCTGGGTTCGTAATGTCATGATCTCTAGAATTTGAATAAACTCCGCCACTTCTGTCAACTCAGTGACCTTTCCTGACGATCTGCACTAGGTGGTTAGCCAATTACAACACACAGAGCCAGCCAACCAATCTGAGCCCGTTGTGTAATTGTTGTGTAAAGCCCTGAGGGAGGGGCTTTATAGAACCAGGAGCTCAACAGTCTGTTTATAAGAATGGAAAAAGTGGTGTACAATAAAGGTAAAATATGGGAAAACAAAGCGTGAACACCTGTTGTAGTGCACCCCAGAAACATAATCAAGACTTCATAATCAGGACTCCTTTAAGAAAACTTTACTGATTACATTATATGTATACATCATACGTACATTTATTGTACAAGTTGCAGTAAGATTTTCACTGAATAACTTCAAGTTTCCTTCTGGCCCTCAAGTGTTGCTAATTTGTCATTGTAATGGCTGGAAGTGCAGGTCAGGGTCACCGATGTGATCTTCCCCTCAGTTGATTTGTTATGCAGCAAAACACAGTCAATTCTGTAAGCTTTTCCACTTTTACCAGAAATCAAACCATAATCTCACTCTGGGAAATGACAAACATGATGTTTGTAGCATGCTCAGTTTTTATAGGCGAGGCCCCAGGGCTTTGTTCCTCCATCAGCAAAGATCACTGTAAAAACACAAAGTAGTCTTTCAGTTTTTAATGTTACTCATGTGGTGTCTTGTTGAGGCACAACACTTTGGTATAAAATGACAGTGCTCTGCCCTTTGTGCTTCCAGTTTGTTTTCAGTACCTCAAATGTGTCCCTGCCGCTCCAAGCTAACGCCTCTCTGTCTGTCATATTCTGCAATGCTGGCTTTTTATTATAACCATGAAACACTTTCCAAATCGCCCATCTCCTCTGCAGTTACCCTGTGGTAGTACCCACCTGGTTTTTGTCCTCAGTACTCTTTTAAGTTGCCCTTGTAACTTTTAAACTTTTCTGCTTTCTCTGTCTTTCTCTCTCTCTCTCTCTCTCTCGCCCTCTCTGTAGATGAGTCGTGGGGACAGTCTTAAAGAGTCCTCTTCCTCTCTTCTCCAGTCCAGTCAGCAGCCAGGCTATCGCTCTGAGCCCAGTCTGGATGGGCATGAGGGTGGAGGAGTGGAGCGAAGCAGGACAGAGAGAACGGGAGGGCCCCCTGGAGGACCTCCAGGTTCAGGGATGCCAGGTTACTCCCTCGGAGGGCGCTCGTATCCCTCCTTTTCTGATCCTACAGTTCTTGCGGGAGGGGCCTCGCGGTCCTCCAGTGTTCGCTCTTCCCACAATGCCCCACCATCTGAGGCTACCACCTCCACCAGCTACAAGAGCTTAGCCAATCAGACGCCACCACCGGTTCCTCGTAACGGCAGTATGTCATACGACAGTCTGCTCACACCCTCTGAAAGCCCAGATTTCGAATCTGCAGCACCAGAGATGTCACCAGGGCGACCACGCACGCCAGTCGGATACAGTTCGCCATTCTTGTCGGCACAGATCGCCCAGCAACGGGAAGCAGCGCTCCACCAGCCCTCCTCCAGCGCCGCCCCCTCCTCGCATCCCCGAAGCATGTCGCCTATCTTCGGGGCTCCACCTCCCCCCCTCCACCTCCACCTGAACGTGAGCGGGATCGCCTGCTACACGACTCTCAACCCCACCACCATCACCACCACCACCATCATCATCACCACCACCATCGGCCGCCCCGATTCTCTCGACCTCCTCTGCTTTCTGACCCGGGCCACTCCCAGCCCTCCTATCCGTACCGCACCCGCTCTACTGACACGCCCCTGCCGACCACCACCCACCCACCGCACTCACCACACCACCCACCACTGGGGAAGTCTCTGTCTTATTCTAGCGCTGCAGCTGCAGAGATGCAGTACCGCCTGGTCCGCAAAGCCTCAGCCTCGGTCGGGGGAGGGGGCATACAGGCGCCAAAGTGAGTAACTCCCCCTCAACTTTTCGACGCTCTGCGCAGCCTGCTGCCTCCTTCCTCCTACTCTTCCTCCTCCTCCCAGACTTCTGTGAGTGTATCTCTTTCACTTCTTTCTTTTCCTTTTTTCCCGGTCTGGAGTTAGTGTTGCATTGTTGCATGTTTGTTCTCTTATCAGCTCATTGTGCAGCGTTCCAGAAATTTATGCTCATCAGTGATGATCTGTTGCTTTATGCTACTTTGTGTTGTACATTTTGTTAGGTTGTTATTTTATGTGTTAGTTTATTATTTTATTTTTAAAGCTGCAAAGTGTGTAATATCTGTGGCACCAGTCAAAATTGCAAAAATAACGCCATTGGTTGAGCCAGACAAAATGAAGTGTTGAAAGTGCAGCAGCCTTTTCACTTATTTGGGAAATATACCAGTGATATTGTGTAACAATGTTGTGATTTTTTTTTTTTTTAATACATTGTTAATTCTTGATCTTTTGTTTGACTGTGGGATCTGAGGCTTTCATTTGAAATTGCATTACATTTTATGTCCAGATTAGTGTTATTTTTTTAAATTGTCAGTATTCATGCTTAATTTCAGTGCATGTTACAGCGCATTTTGTTGTCACGTCATCTTTGTATAACGTATTATATTAGTATAATGTAATCTTATTAATTATATAAAATAATGCATTTGAATTAATGTATTTAATAATGGAATGAGGCGGAATTTAGAATTTGTTTTCATAAGTTTTCAACTTATGGTGTCTTAAACAGAAATTAGTGATAGACTTGTGGTTTATAATATGAAGCAAACGAAACACTGTTTGCTTAACAGAAAATCAGTTCTCTGTAAACAATTGACAGCCCTAGTAATATAAAATGTGCTCATGTAATTGTAATGTAAATATGTTTCTCTATTTGTATTCAAAGGGACGCGATTCAGATGAAGTCGTATAGCCGGACAAATGGGCAGCCGAAATCATCTCACCCTCAGTCTCCTTTTTCCACCCCCTTGTCCCCCTCTCATCCTGCCAGCTTGTCCACCCGCCCAGGTCAGGCCTATTCCAGTGCTGGCTCTTCTCAGAGTCCCGCCCACAAACCTGGAGGCGGGGTGAAGAAGGTGACGGGTGTCGGTGGGACCACTTACGAGATATCGGTGTGAGACGAGCAGCTACTTTGACCAATGTTCTGTCAAGAACAGAGCCATGGACTCACATTCTTCGATAACATTGCAGAGGCTTGCAGTTGGAAGAGCAAAATGGACATTGTGTGTTGGACATTTAGGTGCCCACAGAGAAGATCTGAAAAAAAGCATATCAGGCCTGCTTTTATCTTTGTCAAAAAGGATATTAAGCAGGTTTTGGTTAGATTTGACGTGGAGGAGGAGGACATTTTGTCATTCAGCTGAGACCGTGTGATTATGAGACCTAAACAACAGACTCCTCACCAGTATGGAGCTATAACACATACGGCAAAGGACGGAATTGCCTTTGTACCTTTTCAGGACATCACAAAAAAAATTCTATTCAGCATAAATGTGTAAATTCTGTATAGAGAGAAAAAAAATGGTGTCAATGTTTTCACAGAGTGGAATTTAATTTTTTTTTAAGGGGACCTGTGACATGCAGTAGCCATTTCTGACCACTGTGATTGGCATGCGACCATGTCGCGTCTGTATCCAATCAGCACCCAGAAACAGAAGTAGAGTTAAAGAAATGGCCTAATGCATTATTTAAATGACAACAGCCTTTTCAGCATAGTTTTCAGAGCAGTGGCCTTGGAAATCAAGGATGAAAATTTAATTAAATGACAATTTAATGACAATTTAATTTTTAAAATGTTGTTTTATATGACTTTATAAATGGTTATTGATAAGATCAACACGTTTCTTTTTCTACAATGACTCATGAAATTTCTCTATGGACATTCATCCAGTCATTTATTGGGATAAAGAACTGGTGGCTGCTCCTGCCAAAGAGGAGGCTGGGATACCAATAAGATCAGCCAGTAACCCTGGTCATGCACGGAGGGTCGCTTGTAGCATTAAAATGCATTTAACGCAGTGGCGCCCAATCTGTGGGACATTATTCAGAGGTGATCCTGTGAACATTGATTGTCTGCCTCTTTGGTATATGTTTTTTATCTTACTAACACAAGAGAGGCAAATCTTTTTGGTGGCCTTGATTAGCCATCCAATTAGACTTTAAAGCTTGCTGATCAGTGCCGCAGAACGATGAGTTGCCATATCAATGTTCTCTGATTGGATAGCAGTTGAACCAATCAGAGGAAGTCAGCTGTCGTTATGAATCCATGAATCGCCTTTTAATTTTAAATATTTAATTTGTACTTATTACATTCAAAAAAAGATTTTGCAGGTCATTGACCATGTATTTTTGATCAGGTCTTTGTTGGCCAATACAACAGCCAGTAAATACCCTCTCAGACCGATTATAGAAATATTTAGGATGAAAAGATTGAGGGAGGGAAAAGAAAGCGTACTGTATAGTTCAGTGTGAGTGAACACGGTCATGGAAATGTGTGTGTGAATGTGTGTGGTTGCACATTGGTAATAAACTCTTTATAAGTCAGTTGTTTTTGACTTCACCCTTCATGGTATGCTTTGTTTTGATCATGTTTATGAGGTTAGTGGAAAAACTGGTGCTAAAATTTAATGTGCTTGAATTTTTTTTATTCCTAAACTGAAAGCACGTGTCAGTGCAGATGTTAGAAACATGGTAAACTGAGTATTTTGTCTCATTACTAGAAATGTTGCATCATTTGAAAAGTATCCCTAGAGACTGGAGGACCTAAAAATATACAAGCTGCTGCTTTCCTGTTTGCCCTGTCAGTCTCAGCTCACACATCTCATGGTAATGTGACAGTACAAGCACATACTGTATATACTGTTCCCTTTAAAATTGCCTCAAATGATTTGGCCACATTTCAACATCATTGGATTAAACAAAATCACACAAAAAATAAAGCAATGCTGAAGTTTTATTGGAATGACAAAATCAATTCACAACCACTCAAAGCACTTTGTCATATGATCAGTTCATTGACAAAGATCACAAGAGAACTGAATTACATAACAGAGCACAAGAACAATATTGCTGTTTTTTTGTAGGTAAATTCATGATGAGATTCAGCATTGAAATACTGACAATAGCTTCTACCAGTAGCAAAAATTATTGGTTAAAATCAAGAGTGCCTACAGCTTTCTCCTGTGCCTGCCAGTTTAAAATTAAATGTGCATTCATCACTCAGTGGAAAAAACTGATTAACAACATACAAAAACAAGTTTAAGACTTTTACAGCAGTATTTAGTTGGAGAAACTGGGCAACACGCCTTCAAAAATGTTTAAGGTAACAGTTGAATTTTCTGTTAATGGACCCATAAAAACAGCATTCATGAAAATAATTGGAATACGTTCACACACTGAGATTTTCATGACAACAAATTGTTGGCATTAACTGAAAAGCAGACCATTTTAATATCACTGAAACTATATCTAGTCAGTTCTGTACTGCAAGCATACAACGTAAAAAAAAAAATCAATAGACTAACAGAAAAGAAAAATAAAAATAAACTAGGAGTGATTTATGACAAAAAAGGAATGAGATTATAATACAGTAAAGAAAAGTACCGCTAAGGTTTATTTCCTCAGTAGTGATGAGCTTACAACATTCTAACCCTTTGCTAAAAAAACAAATCACATTTTAATGATTAACCATATTAGAGGTAGGAAGTGTCCAATGTTTAATTGTATAACATTTAAAATTATAACACAACTGACAGCAACAGATCTATCAACGTCCTGTTCAATTCGCAAATGATGACTGTTTGGACGTCAGAGTATACTGTGTCCAGTATATTTATGATTATGAAATTTGAATATTAATATTATAATTTACTATATAACTGGACCGATTTAGTGATTAAATTAAAACCCATATGTTATACAAAAAGTCATTCTGTTCATTCAACTACGTACAAACGCTCTCTCCACACTGAACGTTAGCAACATCTCATCCAGCAGTCCCACTGTCATCACAGAGCTCTTCAGCAGCACATGCACAGTCTATTTGTCCTTCTTGCTCTCTGTGTCCATTGCGCTAATGGTTTCAGCCTCTGGTTCCTCCTCCTCGGGCACAGGAGAAAACACGGATTCAATGGGCTTCTCGAACTTCTCTCCTTTGCTCTTACCGAGCTTCTTTGACTTCTGATACAGCTCATTGAGGTTAAATTCACGGATAATGTTTTCCTAGGAAGCAACAGCATAAAACATGATGCATAAATTCATGCTTACAGTTTTGGTCACTATCTGTTTATGTAACATGCAATATGTGAGTAAGCCTCACCTCTGTAAAGCTCCATGACACTGCCCTTCCCTTTTTGTCCACCTGAGGGCGCCTCATAATTTCCTTTCCTCCCTGGAAGAGCACCAGAGACGGCAACTGCTTTGAGAGAGGAGATGTGCTGACCTTATACCTGAGGTAATAAAGAGAGAAATAGAATATTGTCAAAATCATCTGATCTGTAAAATTAGCACAACATACCACATCTAGCAGCAAACAGGAAGAGAACTTACTTCTTAGATACTTCACTGTAGCGCCCGATGTCCACTTTGCCAAATTTCAGCCCTGCACAGTTGTACCTGTTTGAAATAAAATTATTAAGGACATCTCAGAACTATCCAAACAATCTGTAGCATTTAAGTAAAAGCACTAGTGGGCAGCTGTTCTTTCTGTGCATATAAGTAAGAGAAATATTCGTACTTTAAGGAGAGGTCAGCATAGACCGAGGCAAAAGACTGACATTCTGGTGACCAGTTAGCAAAAAACTCCACAATCCAGGTCACTCTGTGGTCCTTCTCCAACTCCTCCTAAAAACAAGAACAAAGAGCTTCTGTACATGAACTAAACACTGTTACAGCTGCGGTAATACATGGACACCAGCCTAAGGCAGTCGCGAGGTTAATGTATAACAACAAATATTATTGAAATTTGGGCAAAAGCCAAATAACATGGAGGTTAAAACCTGTGGATCACTGGTCCAGTGTTAGGTCTAGTAGGCAGAAGTATTACCACGATTTGAGGTACAATTATAGCGGAACACAAATGCTTCAGAACATTTACAAGGTTTTGCATTAGTGATCACAACCTATCAGATCTGAGATAGCATAGATGGCTCTTTGAATGACTTTCATAATCTAACATCTAATTTTATTCATTAAACTTAATCATACGTTTAGCCTCTGGTATTAAGTATACACAGAAGTATACTTGATATTGTTATTTTGACTACCTAGAACCCTACATAATCTAAAATCATACTCACATCAATGGTTTTGTCACTGAAGTACTTGATGTACTCTGGGCCCATGTAGAGAGGAGGTTTGCAGGTCATCAGGAAAACTGAATCGGGCACGCGAGAGCATTAGAAGACATAAAAATAACTGTTAACTATCTCTTAGGGGGCTTTGGTTGTATAGCACTGGTGTGTGTTAGATTTAATTTCAGATCATGAGTACTGACCAATGCACAGGGTCAAGTAGAGTAGCCCCAAGCGAATGTCCAGTCTGAAGAACAGAATCACATTGGCCACTTTACAAAAAAGGATAATGTTGCCCACATGCTGCTCAACAGTAACTGTGGAGCGAAAAAGAGAAAAATAAATATTAAAACGTTTCATATTAACAACGCTTCTCATTTTGTTTCCGACGGTGATATAAAGAAACAAACTGAAGTTGACTGACAGAGCTGGAGGAGGGGGAGACAGGAACACAGAACATCGAATAACAAAGAAAAGTGATTCAACGACAAACACGACAACAACCGTCACAGAGACCCACAATGTTTGGTGTATAAACAAAGCTTCACTTAGGCCATGTATACATACACATCAAATTTACTTCTGAATAGGGATTACCTTTGACTTTTTAAATTGCAGAAAAAAGCACAGAGGCAGAAAACTGTGACTCTTCAGTTGCCACAAGACAAAACACTTACTTGCTCTTCTGTTCTTCATCATCACTATGGCACTCAGAAACATCAGTATCTCCACCTCTCTCTGTAAACATAAAACAAATGATTAAAACTGGCAAAGCACTTCACATCCATCACATATATATATATATATAAGATTGCAATAATTTTACACAGTTTTATTTCCCACAATGCATCATTTACATGCATAACTCTCCGTGTGGATGGGCTTGGTCTCTATTCGTGTCATCTTTATCTCTGACCTCCACCCTTTCTCATTCTGACCATCACCTGCTGTCCATTGCTCAATGATTCATTTGCAAAGCGAGGTGGTCTTCATGTCTGTTATCATTTGCTTTCATATGCTCACAGGTCTGATTTATACGAACCCAGTCGAAATCGCACGGATTTCCGTCCTCCCGTTGCGTCGAAAGATGTTCACAGATCCCCGGCGTCTTGCGCACCATCAGGAAGGCGACAGACATAAACAGCGAGGCTACGTAGTACGGTTTCAGTAGCCATTTGTAAACCTGTGGCAAATGATACAGAAACGCTAACAGAGGAGTTAATAAGGCCATTTTGTCAGAAAGCGATTTTTTGTCTGTGCTGCGGCGGTGACTTGAGAGGACGGACGCACCGACGCCGTTACCGCGGAGAGAATAAACGTCGGCCCACGAAGAAACGATTTAAAGGGACAGAGGTCACCGCGGACGAGGAAAAACTCGCCCCGCCTCCCGCGGCGATTGGTCGGGTTATCCAAACGATAGCGCTGATTGGTCGTGATGTCACATAAAGGGGACGTTCACAGGAAGTTGTTCTCGTTGCTTCTTTACCGTAATGAATGAACTTTAGCAACGGAAACAACAAATAATTGTTCATCACTATATATATATATATATGATATATATATAGTAGATATATATATGTATATTTACATTTATATATATATATATATATTTATGTAAATATATGTATATATATATATATATATATATATATATATATATATATATATATATATATATATATATAGTTATATATACGTTTACATATATATATATATATATGTAAACGTATAATATCATAATATATATATATATATATATATATATATTAGTTATTATACGTTTACATTACTATATCATAGCATATATCTCACTTTATGGACGCTTTATAAAACTGTTAGTTAAGTTTAGCAAGTCTAAAAATACGAACACGTACCTGATACAATACGGTAAGTTCTCCAGTGCGCACGCGCAACCGGAAGTGATTGTCGGCAGCTCGTTCTCGCACGGTTAGCGATAGTGACGTCAGTACAGCTTTACCCACAATAATAAAAACATGTTGTAGATCTTACAACATGAGAAACCACGTTAAATAAAGACATAGTTGTGCTGTGATACGTTTTGGGACTTGACTGTAATTGTGCATGTCAGACTCTTAAAAATACATTTAGCATACATTGTAATTGTAATACCATACCAGTTACTACAACAAAACTGTGTTAACTTGGTACATGCCACCACTGTCATTAAAAGACATCTTTATAAAATGGTCATTTTACAGCATTAACAATAATTGTTGGGACTGCTGTGTTTTGTCACCACCTGGAGCAGTTTACCTGTTGCTGGTGGAGAATGAGCTGACAGGACACATTAATCTCATCACACACTACAATCCAGAACATCAAGGAGTTTAGTATTTGCCTTTGATTGCTGATTCTAGATCAGTTTTAGTGCCTTACCAAACAACACTGGGTCAGACCACATGCTGCATTGAAACTTCATCATTCTGTGATCAGGTGTGGTAGACAGCCCTGGTATTCAGGACAACAGCTCTCTGCACTCTCTTATCGAGAAGCCACCAGTCTTTTTCTGTCCTGCCAAAGTTACCAGAGCAATACAGACTGATGCACGTTCAGCCACCAAAGAAGAAGAACATCACAGGCCTCAGGATCCATTACCACCAGGTGACGGTCAAATACACACAGTTATATAAAGAGGCAAACGTGCTTCCTTACATAAAGACTTACAGTAACACTCTTTACCACAGAAACTCCATCAGATTCTGACAAGAAGAAGGACAATGACTTGGACAGAAAGAAGAAGAAGAAGGTTAAGGCTCATTGACACAAACTCAATTCTTCTCAGTTTTTTCTTTTTTAACCCTAGATATGATTTGGCATTACCATTAATATTCATAAAGCAGCCATTATTACAATGAATGACATGTTTTAAAATAATTTAAATTCATCCAAAATAAAACAAAAAAAAAATCAGTTACAAATCAAATCTGTTGTTCTAAACCTGCATGATCTTCGCTTTTTCTTTTTATGGAACAATGATTTAAAAAATGATGCTAAAGTATTATAAAATAATTCCATGAGATCCATGCCATAAAGTCTTCCGAAGGTTTACGACAGGGTTTGGTGAGAAACAAACCAAATGTAATTTATTATTATTTAGTGAAAATCTTGACTTCATCATTCCTCTCCTGGGCATACTCATGAGAGAGCATTAGAAATGTGTGGAGTAATTCATATGCCAGAGTGTGCTGTTGTTATTGAGAAATGAAATTGCAATCAATACTACATTTATATTGACTGATAAACATGATGAAATGATAAAAAAACACATTATTTGTTTCTGTTTTCAGAATCGCCGTAGTCCTGATCACCCAGGCATGACAGGGTCTCAGCCCAGCAGCAGTAGCTTGAGATGAAAGTGCCTGACAGAAAAGCAGGAAGGAGTTCAACTGAAGCACAACTTGGAAAGTTGGGCCTCAGCAGATGCTAAAGTTTGAATGTGTTGCAATGAGTTGCAGATGTGTGTGTATATACTGTATGTGTGAATGTATATCATTAATGTATTAAGTAGTAGGATGCTTGGCTATTATATCAGTTACTTATCTAAGTGTTAAAGCGTTCAAAGTGCCTCTGTGTCTATTTATGAGTATGATGTCTATGATGGAATGTTTTTTTTATTGAACTTCTTAAAACTGTGTTTTTACTAATTAAAAACAGCTGAGAAATAGGCTGATTTGAGACAAAATGTATTTATTTTTTTCATAGCACACAGTCGTGAGTACCGCATGAGCAAATGCAAGCACCATTATGTTTTAAAATCAACAGATACATTGAAAACGTTTAAATTTTCCTGCGTATCTACATATCTTTCCTGCCGTATGGGCAGTTGAGAATGAAAATGAACAAATATAGTGCAAACCGTTCTCTGCAATAACGAGATAAAAAATTACCCGTCTATAATTACCAGTATTCATTTTAAAGCAACGTTTCCATCAGTGTCCACAGTGAAGCGACACTGCTTTAGAGAAGGCAGAAGAAAGCTATTGAGAAAACAGACAAAAACAGGTGCTCATTCAAGACCACAGGTTTAAAATTATAGCCATATAGTATAATTGATCCATGATGTCAAGGAAAAGTGACATTACATGAAGTCCTGCCTCATTTACCTGCCCTGAGTCTTGATGGGAGATCTGCTTTACAATCAAAATTAAGTTACACATTTACCAAAGAGCCACTACACAACACCCTGAAAAACAAATAACTCATATGACTTTTCATAGCAGTAAATTTAAATATGTCTGTGACCTGCACAAAGATATCGTGGTACTCTAAGTTTAACTTTGGAACAGTGTTCCATTAACAGTGGCCTACAATTTTAAAATGGGTAAGTTGTTTTAATTTGATGTAGTTTTCGTTATGAAGGTTAACATTATGAAATGTATTACATTGAAATTGAAAGTGAATTTAAAAAGTAAATGGGGCCTATTTTAATTTAATACTAAGGAAATCATGAGACAGGAGGTGCTTCTGAATTTAAAGGAAGTTTAGATGTTTTTAAAGATTTTGAAGATTTTGAGTTTGAATGTTTTCAAACATTACAGAACATTTTAATGTGTCAATGTAATAATAAAGAAAACAATGTTAGCAGCCAGATGAACTACACACTACAGGGAAGTCACTGTGACGTCAGCCAGGCAATTAGCACAACAGGATTTGTTAGCAGTGCCAATAAAACACTGTAAATGTGGTTGTGATGGTGAGCAAAACTTAAGAAAGTCTTGTTAAAGTTAACCAACCAAACACGGAGAGATTCATCCACTTTAGTCTGCTGTTATTTTGCTCAATAAAAACAAACAAATGCAGAGCCAAGTGATCATAAAAGTCTTAAATAAAAACACACTGTTCAGTCGTAGACTTGACTAACTACTTTAAAATTGCATTTAAAATTCAATATATGTTGTATTTGTCAAGTCTTTAAAGGGACTGAACAGTAAGCCAAATAATATTTCAGTTTTCAAAGTGCCATGGAACAAAAATAGTCATAAATCGAACAGACTTTTCCCTTATAATTCATATACATGTCAGTCATCACCTCGTTTGACCTCAGACATTTCCGTTAGCTTGATATTTTGAGGAATCATTTGATTGGTTGAGACTGACATTCTCCTGTGCTGATTGGCCCAGTGACAGACAATCACGCTCCGTCTTCTCTCTCACAAGTTGTCTGCGATGGTAGAAGAGGTATCCTGGCAGCAAGAATCCAACCAATGAGAACAGAAGCAGGCTGAAGTTGATCTATCCATTCAGAAAAATAAGGAAAATGTTTGGTAATTAATTTGTATAAACACTCCGAATTCAAATTTTCATTTAATTACTAAAAAGTTGTAATGCTGTGGAAATGCATGATTAAAATCACATTATTTGATATGCATATGAATGATGTACAAAAAAACACCAAATGATGGTGCTTTAAAGGCAGAAATGTTTATCTCACCCAGTAAGGGTCTCCCTTTAATGGTCCCAACATAAAGATGAAAAGTGGTTGTTGCAGCAGGGCAAACACAGCACTGATCATGGACTGCAGGCCCGTCAGGGTGCCAAAGTGATTGGTTGGGTAGCTAAGCACATACATGAACAAATTGCAAATATTAAACATGTCCAAGTTACTGTGGATTTCATAACAAAATATTCTTTTTCATTGTCCTTTTAATCTTTAAGCATTGTTGGTTACAATATTTTACCCAGGGTTTGTTTCATTACATTTTTTTTCCCCTATAACAAAGGAAATCTAATAGTGCAAATGGTTATCAATTGACATCAAACTGCATACAGTCTCTTGAAAAAAATTATCATCAAAATTCATCATATTTTCATTTTACTGGCTTAGCCAAGATTGTCTTGCACGAGCTAAGAATAAAAGAAAAACATTTGACATATTAGCTAAATGTTAAATGGCAAACTTCCACTTATTTTAACAACTTTTAGTTGTTAAATGACCTCTGGTTTGCTTACATTTACAATTGATCTCATATTGCAATTTAAACTATGTATTATTGTTTATTAATAAGAAGTGGAATTCAAAAACATAACTAAAGAATGTTGATCTATATTGATAATGTTTTATTATGAAGTTATGTGGACATTTTTAGTACTTAAGTAGTCTCTTCACTTAGTGTAAAACTAGAGATTTTAATAAAGTAAAAAGAAAACTCACACAGCAGCATACAGCCCACCACAGCACGAGTGAATGAAACCTCTAACTACAGTGTGTAGAACAAAAGACATCACCTGACCGAGAGAGAAAGAAAGTTACGCACATACTGTGTCATTACAGTTCTGACAGCGTTACATACAGCTGATTGTGGGTGGGCCTAGCAAAACTAAGGTCATGGAGTGCATTGTGCATCTCAAATGCACAATAAGTCAGTGTGAATACATATCTGTCAGATGCATTAATGCAAATGTTGTAAAGATTACACTTAAACTCTGGAACTAACCTGTATGGACAGGTTGTCTATGAGGGAGATGACACCAAAGATGACCAGCAGCAGGTTCGTAAAGATGAAAGCTCTGATGGCGTTTGTGAGTTTCTGGATCTTTCTGTCCCTCTTTGGAGGCCCAGATGGACTGAAGAAAACAATGAAGGTAAAACATAAGAATGGCATCATACCACAGAAATTCACATTTCATCTTTGGTCCACCTTTACCTTTCCCTCCCCTCTGCTGGATTCACCTCCTCACACTCCTTCATCCTCCAGTCCATGATGTAGCCAATCAGAGGACAGCTCACCAGACAGAGCAGCTGAAGAGTGCCGAAGATGGACGAGTAAAGACCCACTTTAACAGACAGAAACACATTCGTTTTCTATCATGGTAGGAACTTCCATTGACTTCTATTGTTTTATACTCAACTAATTTTATTTTATGTGTGTAAAACATTAAAGTAAAACATAATATTTATTTTTGTAAAATATTTGGATTAAAAAGTCTGGTTGTTCTCTCTTTAAAGTAAGCAGTGTGATTTTTTATCCTACATAAATTTGGTGAAAATAAAATGTTTCTTACCTTGCTCCTCTGCCTCCTTCACCAGCTCCTCAGAGGCTAAACCACATAAATAGTAAAAATCAACACAATTTAAGGACAATTCAAACTGCTGTGTTTATTACCCACTTTCAAACACCTCTGCACAAACACATGCTGCAAAAATAGCACAGGTCAGCTAGCTCTTATATTGAACCATCTGTTGCTAAACAAGGCTAGAAAAATTTCAAATCTTTTAATTTCATCCTTGGTCAGCTAAACCTTACGGTCAGGGTCACCATGGGTAACCAGAAACTCCAACATCTTATTCATGGCACCCATGAAGAAAATGATACGAAGCTGGGTCATCGCCATGGTAATGAGACTCCAGAGGAAGATGGGTGAGCAGACAGAACGCCTAAAGGGAGGAGATCCTGCTGTCCCACAAACATGGATAAGATTAAGTTTATTTCATTATCGTAATAAAACCTAAGCGTGTTTTTTGTGTGTTTTTGAGACTGACCCTGGCTCTGTGGTGCTGTTCCATTGCTTTGGATTTCATCATTGGAAGGTTGCTTTTTGGTTACTTCCTGTTCTTCAACAATCACATGAGCGTAGGAATGATCTCCAGTCATCTTATGGTCCACTACTTCACCTTCCAACTTCACCATTTTACTAAGTAATAAAGACAAACAGAGATGGTACAGCATTTCTGTTCAGTTCATCTGAAACTTTACAGACAGATCTAAACCAACATGTTCCTTATGTGCACACTATTTACATGGTGCTTTGTTGCTATAAATTACACCACATGGCAAAAATGTAGACATCCATGTATCCTAATAATTAACTATTAAACCTGAACGGATGATTTAAAATGCAGCCTGAGAGCCAGGCCTCATTGTGGTGGAAGCATCTTCCACTAAAGAGTGAACAGAGTCTGTAACAAGTACTCAACAAGTACATCATACTTTTGGCTATATAGTTTATGTATTTAACATGCATTTGACATGAACTGACGTGTATCTGATGTCCTCGGGGGCAGGAAAAGATTCTCCTGGCCAATTAACAATGCAGTTGAGGAAGACAAGACAGGCAAGGCCCGCCCACACCCAAAAAATTGTACAAAATGACACACCTAGATCATATATCACCTGAAGGGCAGAACAGACAAAAAGAGTTTAGATTCAGATGCCGTATATTATGGAGAATATGTTTGCTGTTCATTTGGTGTTGTTTGCGCTATTTAAAGGACCCTACCTTAACTCCTGGAAAGGTTACGGCAGAAGAGGCATAAGAGCCGATCATAAGTGAGAGAATCGTAGAGCGCACATTTCCAAACATATTCGGCAACTGAGAATATCAGACAGGAAGAGAATTTTCAAAGAAGTTTTCAAAGAAGATTGTAATGAATTATTAATGCACAATAAGTATGCAGTAGCCTGTATGTCATCATGGAATAAAAAAGGAATGTTTCATTCATTTTACATTTATTCATTTAGCAGACGCTTTTATCCAAAGCGACTTACAAGTGCGGAATACAACAAGCGAGTCAACCTGAAGAGGCAACTAGACACAATAAGTGCTCACAAAACAAGTTTCAGACAGTGCTCAGAGTATCATATTTTACCATTTTAAATACACTATATTGTATGTTGTCCTAGTCCGCTTTTATTCTCCAAACTGTAATATTCACCTACAGTCACTAGAGAGTGCTATAACTAAACGTTTGCACTTAGAACCCCAGAACTCAGATCCTCAGTTCAGACACTGTGAAGTTAGACTCTCATAACACAACACCATCTCTCTTTATCCATACATGAATTTCATAACTGGAAACGTTATATCCAATATATTTGTGGATGATAGTAAACTGAATGGAAACGGAAAAGGTTGCTTTAAACAGGCTGATGTAGGAGTTGATTTGGGAATCACTGGAGTGAGTTAGGAACTGTCTCATACGTTGCTTCACGTGTTGCAATCCTAGCTTGTAGTCAATCACATGCCATGCTAAGAACGTTTTAATGCTGTTGCCCCAATAACATTACTGCTCCCAACAGATAAACACACACACAGAACACAAACACTGGCACATATGCCAAATCAAACGGACACAACACAAACAAGTGGGACGGCAGGGGACTGTCAATGAGAAACAGTAAATTGCAGGCCATAATTTTAGCCCTGCAATTTTAGCTCATAAATACACAATCACATATTCACATTACTAACTCATTCAGACTGTTTTGAATCCCTTCACCCTGCATGACTTTGGTCTTTATCTAAGTTCAGCTCAGGACATGGGCTTTCTTGACATATACTGTATTAAAGCTTCTTTTGATCACTTTTATGTGTGTCACTCCATCTCTTTTGGGTTGTTATTTTTCCTCCTTAGGGAGGACGGCAATGTCAGTATGAGGTGTTAACATTTGACAGGCAAGACCCACCAGCGCTAAACACGCAAAGATCACACAGACTGACACATAGTGAAGATAACTTAAGGACAGAGGTAAAAGCATGTGCATTTGTATTTCAAGCACATTCGTGTACAATATTTCAAATAAAAATGTGTTTGTCTTCATTCTGTTTCAATTCTCCCACCTCACCACTGAGTAGAATTCTGATATTAATTCATCCAAATGTACGACATTTATTGTAAATGATGCAACAGTTGTTGTTGGTTCTTTAGTATGAATAGTGTCGTTGAGACCTACATGTGAAAAGGTTGGAGCTAAGAGATAAAGCAAATGTGAGGGTACAGAGAGTGAGAGCAAGGCCAGTCTGTTAATGTCCAAGTGTGGTTATAGGACGGGGAGAAGGTGGGCTTGGCAGAGTTGAGGGCGTGAAGACATATCTGTCCTCTGATTGGTCGAGATCAGCATGAAAAAAATGTGGAGTGTGTAGGGCTAAAGTGATCTACGGAACACAAGCACATGGAGCAAGCAGATCTTCCATGCATTCATGAGATGAATGGAATAGAACAGTGCAGAAATTGTGCAACAAGGTGCAGTATAAAACTATTCAGGTATTTAATGACAATTACACAAAATAACTATATGAAGAAGGGTAAAAGGGCTCATAGTTTTCACACTATATATTTCCTGTACATTTAGTCATTCGTTTTTATCTAAACTCACCCACACATTAAGCAAGCAGCCAACGATACTCAAATACCTAAAACTTATCTGCCATAATTCATTTCAAATACATATGCACAGTATATCAATGTGACATTAATGTGAAACCTACATAAACGTTACGTTAATGTGAACGTCATCTGTATGACTGCTGACAATATATACAATTTATAGTGTATATATCTGTGTGTGTGTGTGTCTTACTGTTAATGAAGTGAAGGTTAAACAAATTCCCCCGAATCCATTCAATGAGACAGCAATAAATATGAGAGCCGATAACACTAAAGATGACAAACAGCCCCTAATTATTTACACAGAAAACATTTACAGAAACTAATTACAGATTCATTGCATTAGCTATAG